>OZ014456.1:682561-1282561 GCA_963966035.1 Acleris laterana | reverse complement strand
AGTTATTTAACTGACTTCAAAAAAGGAGAAGGATCTATGTTCGACTACGTATATTTTTTACGTATGTTTACCATTAATCTTCTTCAACTGTGTACCGATTTAACTGACTGCTAAAAGTTCCAAAGTAATTAGATAATAAGTGAATTAAAAGATGTTTCAATAAACGATTTGCATTGGAATTGATCAGTGTATGATTTTACCCGTTTTATGAGAATGTTAATGTAAAGATCATTTGGAGCATGTTTATCTGCGTGCTTCTGTTTAGCTGCAGCTCTGAGCATTTATACATATATTCAGCTTCTATTCGTAGGTAACATTAAATTGTATTAAGGCGTACGCATAAACACGCGGAAGCGAAGCACGCATTTTATGGGTTGGTGCTTCGATGCTAGTCGAATCGTGACCAACTTGCTCTCTGACACCCGCCATCCGCGTGAGTTTCAGCGTAACGCGGAGTGGGGCACTTTGAAACTTGTGGGGTGAATGAGAATCACATTTTTTTCTAAATATAATACAGTCACATGGAAAAATCTATGAAAGTAGGTATAGAAAAGGCTTCAACAGTAATATTCCTTTTTTTACTTCTTTTTCCTTCCAAACTACCCCGTTTCATGTCAAATAACCCCACTTTACCAGTACATACTGATGTATCCCTTAATCCCTAAATAATGAAATGAAGTAAAATAATAATTATAATAATCGCTAATTTAATACCTGTGATTTACAAATAAAATATATTCTATTCTATTCTATTCTATCCCATTTAGTGATGTGTGATCTATGCCTAACAATTTTATGTTATAATTTTACGTAACACTTATGTTTGGGAAACGTAAAAATTTACGTCACATTTATGTCACATGAGGCAAAAAATACGGCCTGACCCTATTACTAACCCTCTGCCGTCCCTCCGTCCGTCCATCTGTCTGTCAGTGTATTTCATTACCCTTAACTAATAGATAGATAGTTGAATTTTTCGCTAAAACGTTTTGAGATACTGAAAGTGAGTGGACGGGCCGGAAGGGGCCGCTCTAGGTGTACTTTTTCGAGTCAAATCGGAGAAATACTGGAAAAAGGCCAAATCTTAAGTACCCGAAACCGACGTGCGTGCATGACTCGATGTATGAATGTGGAAGAAGCGAAATAAATTTGTCAAGATCGTAGCAAGTGGAAAAAAGTGGTCTCTGCCTACCCCGCTAGGAAACAGGCGTGATTTAATGTCAAGTTAATCAAAATTTATAGGGTATTTTACGTTGATGTAGATCTATGAAATTATCTGATTCTGTTGGCTGACGAACTATACCACGTGTCTTTTGTTTACGTTTAGTTAGGTATCTAAATAAATGGAGTATAGTATGTCTGCTATAAGGATTCCTCCAAAAACGCCCGAATTTCCTCCGCGTTATAACCCGCGACGAAAACATTCATCAAACCATCGCTAATGTTGAAAGCTTTCTTTGTGTTCCACTTAGCGTAACCGGGCACCTTACGAGTATTCACTTTGCACGCATTTAGGCTGACTGTACACTCACCAGGGCCTGTATTCTGCTTGGGCATGTACATGTTATGTTTGTTTTTATGGTTGCCGTTACTGTCAATAAGAGTTATCATAACGTTGACAATGTGATAACGCTTCAAAAGAAATAACTTTACTCCGAGGTCTCCCAGTAGAACAGAGAAGGTTATTATGACATGGCTTTGCAGTTATTTTTACTGTGAAAGGACAGAGCTATAGAAGTTATATAGCTCTATCCTGTTCTCTCAGCGTAAAAAGAACTGCATAGCTATGTCATAATAACCCCCTAGAGCCTCAGTAATCATATTTTATCCAAAATTCTTGTATCATTATTACGATCTGTTTTATCCCACTGCTAAGTAAAGACCTCTACACACTTTTTCCAGGTTTCTGTATTCTGACCAGTATCTGGCCAGTTCTTCTACAAAATAAGCCTTATCATCAGACCTAGGAATATACGGGGCAAAACTAAATGACAGCTAGGGATTGCCTATATCGATAAACTTAATTATCGATGCTTTTCCCATATACTAGTGATCGCTTCAAGTTTAGATTGTAAAAAAAGTTTATTTTTTAAATTATGCAAATTAAACCAAAAAGCAACATCATTCTGGTCATTCTTTATTTTGAAATGATTTATAACCTTCACTTACCCATCATCGTCATATTGTTTTTACTCCTAACCAATTCTAGTCGTTTATTTTAACAATCGTAAATGGGACAGTCATTCTGAAATTCACAATACGGAAAAAATATATGATGGTGATGAGTGAAGGTTAAAAACTCCTTTTAAAATAAAGAATAACCAGTATTATTTTGCTATTTTGTTTCATTGCATACCTACTTTCAATCAAATTTTATTTTTACAATATGGGAAAAAAATCGATAATTGAGTTTATCGATATAGGCAATCCCTAGCTGTCTTTTAATTTTGCCCCGAATATTCCTAGGTCTGCTCATCATCATCATTTCAGCCTCAAGACGACCAATGCTGGTCTGCTGGACATAGGCCTCCCTCAAGGCTTGGCACAAGCCCCGGTCCTGGGCTTCCATCCATCGGTTTCCTGTAAACTTAGCCACGTCATAGGTCCATCGCATTCGACTTCAAAGCGGAACAATTCGATTTTCAAAATGAAAACAATTGCGATTGCGAGTGCGTTCGACAATAGCCCCAGGTTGAAGGTAATCAAATAATTCTCTATTACTCAAAGCATAGGGGCGTATCGGATATCAAAGCATAATGTTGGATATTTTAATTATTGTACACAGTGAGGATTAACAGGATGTTCAAGTGTTTACATAGGAACAATAATCGATTATACAACTTTTGTACAAAAATATAAACTGAAATAATAGTCTCGCTTTTATATTATAACAGTCATGAGTATTATTAGTACAAAATATATTTTTTCAACCTTTCACAAATCGCTATTGCAACTCCTAGTCGCCTATCTACGATCAGCCTAAGGCCCACAACCGGAAGTACGTCGGGTCGCCGTCTCGCGGCGGCTAAGTAAACATCCGCCCGCGGCTCCGTCCGCCGGATGTGAGTTCTCCCATTTGCCGCTAACGGGAGCACTTCCGGTTCGTGTTTTGTCTATGGATGTGTCCGGTGGTGCTGATAAAGATATAGTATATGGTAGTCCTTTCAGGCCTATCCAATTTTCGTACGAGTACCTCTATTAGAAGCCCTGTCACTTGAGAAAGGGAACGACGATGGCAAATAATTAAAAGTGGGTATTTATCTTGCGTATTTGCTTGATAAGTAGTGCGAGAGGTTTTAAAAAGACTTTCAGGTTCGGTTTAAGTCGGTTAGGCTCACTAGAGCGTTTAAGAGTGAATTAAATCGTGCTTAGATGCACGTGCAAGTTATCTCTTGCGTGGTTGTCGTCGGTGTATTGTGCGGTCTATAGTGAGCGTTACAGATGAAGTGTTTTTTTTTTGCCATCGTTTTTTGTCGGAAAAGTTCGTTTTTATCTTGCTGTCTTAGTCAACTTTAGTAGCAACCCATAAGCTTTTTTTTGTTTTTTTGTGACAGAGAAGACAAACGAGCACACAGGCCACCTGATAGTAAGTCGAAACTGTGACCCATAGATATTCGCATTCACAAGATTGCAATGCAATCCTGACTAAGACTGCAAATGCGTTGCCCACCCTGAGGACTAAGATGGAATGCCTCTATGCTAGTCATTATCCCCAAACCGGAACACACCGGAGCTGATTGAGAAAGCAATTATGCGACAAAAAACTGCGTCCAAAGAGTATTCACTACAAAAGTACAACTACTAGTACCTAGCACCGACCCGCCTTCGTTACACAAAAAAACTGAGAGACCATAGACAAGATGAATTCAACGTTCGTTATCGCTATCCAAAATGGATAGGAAGGCGTCGCGCGCCTATCACTCCCATTTTTTTTTTCAGTTTTTGAAAATCGTTTGATGTCTAGCCTCACTGTGCCTTTAAGGGCCACTTGCATCAAAAGTTTTAACACTTGGTTAATACACTAACGCCCACTTGCGCGAACCAAAGTTAGCGTCTTAACCCGAGGTTAGGCGGCAAACCACGTACAAAAGTAGACGCAGTGCAAGTGGGCCTTAGGGCCACTTGCACCAAAAGTTTAACCCTGGGTTAAGGCACTAACTCGAGTTAGTAGACGTCAGATTCATACGAAAACTGTCATTTTAACTCGAGTTAGTGTCTTAACCCAGGGTTAAACTTTTCGTGCAAGTGGCCCTAAGGCCCACTTGCACGGACCAGAGTTAGCCCTTAACCCAGAGTTAAGCGTCTACTTTTGTACGTGGTTTGCCGCCTAACCTCGGGTTAAGACGCTAACTCTGGTCCACGCAAGTGGGCGTAACTCGAGTTAGTAAACGTCAGATTCATACAAAAACTGTAATTTTAACTCGAGTTAGTGGCCCTAACTGACGAAAAATAAATTACTTTTAAACCTGTCATTGCTATCTGGACATAAGCTTTACCAAACACTACATACAAAAGAGGTTCAGTTGCCACTTTAACTGTGTAGATAACCGAATAACATGTCCAAAATACACAGACACAGAGACTGTACAAAACTGGAGAGAATATTTTCATTAATGCTCTATAAAAGTCGATATAAAGTGAAGTTGTAAGTACACTACCGCCGCGAACTGCAAAACTACTGCTAAATCGTGATACGAATTTGAACTGTACCCCTACCATGAGTTAGAATAACCGTACTCGCTAGCGAGTCGAATGGTCTGTCCCGCGCACTCTATAGGAATACTGCAAGGTCTGCGAGCGACAGAGCATTTGACTCGCTAGCGCATACGTTAATTGTAACACATGGTAAGGGTACAGTGCATTGCACAAGCTGAATTTTGTCGCAATTACGCAGTTTCCAAGCGATAGAAACAAATGATTTTTGAAAACTTTCTACTCAACTCAGTAACTGGCCGCTTTAGGAGATGTCATTCAAAGTGAATTATTTCGTATGTTCTATGATGAGTACTATATCTATGCTATATAATATAGCCCATAATTCTGTACGGATGTGAAACCTGGACCATTTAAATACAACAAAGAAACAGAAAAAAAAATCTTCTTTAATAAAATACATACATAGCATTAGTGTCGTCTCCGGCAATACAAATGTCCAAAGGCGGTGGTGACCACTTCCTATCAGGTGGGCCGACTCCCAGATAGACCGTCGATCTCAATAAAAAAGAAATTACCCTAAGAAGCATAAGCATTCAAGAATTCAGGGGTGTGGTGAATGAACTAACCCAAACGGTTCCAATAGCTGTCGTACAGTTTCCACATGACCAACCATTACGTTAGGTTTATATTGTACGGTGAAGTTGCAGCAGACCCCTGTTTGGATATAAAATGTTGCTAGGGTGTGATTCTCTCAAAAACGCGGTCGGACGAGCAAACGAGTGAAGTTGCAGCGGCGAGTTTAAGTAGTCCCGTCAGAGCGAACAAAACACTTTCAAGCGCGTGGATATTAAATTTGTCAGAATGGCTTTTGGTATTTTACCCTGTCCTTGGCTTGTCGCATCCAACATCTGCCAGCAGCGTTCCGCAAATCATCACTCCATTTAACATAGAATAACAAAAACATAACGAACTTCGACGAACTCGACGACGCGCTGGCCTACGAGTAGTGGGTAGTGACCCTGCCTACGAAGCTAGTGGTCCTGGGTTCGAATCCCGGTAAGGGCAGATATTTGTATGATGAGCGCAAATATTTGTTCCTGAGTCATGGATGCTTTCTATGTATTTAAGTATATTTCTCTATATAAGTATTTATATAGTTGTCTAGTACCCATAGTACAAGCCTAGAGCTTAGTTTGGGACTAGGTCAATTGGTGTAAGATTTTCCCCTTGTATTTATTTATTTTTACTTAAATTACATAAAGAGGTTCAAACATGCCGATCTCCTAATTTTATAATTATCCAATTATTTTGGAAAGAAACTACAACCGCATATACAAAAACCGGAATCAATAAATCTGACAGAACACGGAGTCCCTTATTCAATTGAACGTACTAAAATTAAAGGGTCCATCGGTCGAGTGACGGTCGTTCGTCCGGCTGCTACTTCCCGGACGGCGTCCACTCAATGGGCACCTGGGGACCTGGATGGAAGACACGGGGAGGGAATACGAAAATGACAGCTGCTTTGTAAAATAAAGGTTTAGGTAAACTGTTACGCGATGTGCATTAAATCACTACATAGTTTAAAACAAAGTCGCTTCCCGCTGTCTGTCCCTATGTATGCTTAGATCTTTAAAAGTACGCAACGGATTTTGAAGCAGTTTTTTTTAATAGATAAAGTGGTTCAAGAGGAAGGTTTTTATGTATAATAGATACTGTTTTATGTACGGGTTTTACAGAAACCGAAGCGAAGCGAGGGCGGGTCGCTAGTTAAATTATATAATAAATTACCGATGGACATGCGACAGCTACCCGTGAATCTTTTCCGAACGCGCATTTTAAGTTTACTACATGACAAAATGTACTATCTTCATACTTTTCTTGTTGATAAATTTTAACTTAGCACAATACCTATAAAATTAATTAACTTTATGGGAACATTTTCAACTAAATGTGCATTATTTTGTAAAATAATATTTGTAATTACTTATGCCTGCTAAAATATCTCATTTTAATTATATAATTTAGATATTAAGATAATAATATTAATACTGCTACACCCTAAACGGGTCCATGTGCAGCACTTTTATTATTATGTAAGAACAATATTGTAAATACCATGGATGCAATAAATAAATAACAATTATTATTAATTATTATTAAAGTTTTTGACAAGTTAATGTCAAAAGGTACGTTAGGTCACTTCAATAGAAATAAATTGCTTTACAGTAAACAGCTGGGCTTCACCCGTGGACGGTCCACAACTGATGCAGCATCTGTACTCATGGTGTGTAAATACAATACTTGGGAGAAATAAGTTTTTCTTTGAACTCCAAAATAACTTTTTTTTTCATCATCGTCATCATACCTTAACGCTTTCATTCTCAGAGTGGGGTACACAGAGCTACAGAATTACCAAAAACTCTAAAAACTTGTTGATAATTCTGTAACCACATTTTGCACAAACAAGCTAAGATGGTTTACCAGCGTATTAGTGACAGGTTGCAAGCCCATCGCTTAACAATTTTCAATTATTCCTTTAGTCGCCTCTTACGACTTCTACGGGAAGACATGGAGTGGCACTGTTCTAAGCAACCAACTTTTTTTTAAGAATATAATAAAGTTCAACCTGTCACTAATACACTGGTAAACATCTTCGCCTCAGTGTGCAAAATGTGGTTACAGAATTTTCAAAAAGTTTTCATACTTGTTGGAAATTCTGTAGCTCTGCCTACCTCACTCTGGGAATAAAGACGTGAGTTTATGCATGTAGGTATGTGTAAAGTTCAAGTACCTAATAATTTGGCAACCCAGTGCCTATCTTTTCTATAAAATGAAGCGTCTTCGACGGTAATACTTTTCCGTATGTCCTCAACACACAAAGTACGAACCTTAGCCCAGCCTCTTTCAGATTACACGAGATGAGATTAAATGACCGATTCCTGACAATGCCACAGAGACCCTATTTGGATACTCAAAGTCAATTTGACCTGTGGGTTGTATAAATAAACTATTGGTTCAAACGTATAGCTACAAGATTTAATTTTATCTTGTAATAGATTACTGTTACGATAATATAAGATTATTATTCTCGTAAGGCCCAAAGACCTACAAGTAGGACATTTGTCAAAGCGACTTTTATCTTTAGTTGAATGACATAAAAGGTTATTTTTCAAACTTACGAAATTTGACATGGGCCTTACGAGGTTACAGATTATTTAAAACAAAGAAGCCTGAAAAATTAATTTGGATATGTTTTTAGTATTTTGTATAATATTTACAACCTGTACGCGCCCAACGCCCAACGGGCCCTGCACAAGATCTTACTAACATTTAGTTCCTTTGAAATTAGCAATAAATGACTTAAAACTTAGTCTACTTCATTTCTTATTTGATCATCAGTAACTAAATTTCGACGACGCGCTGGCCTAGTGGGTAGTGACCCTGCCTACGAAGCTAGTGGTCCTGGGTTCGAATCCTGGTAAGGGCAGATATTTGTGTGATGAGCGCGAATATTTGTTCCTGAGTCATGGATGTTTTGTATGTATTTAAGTATATATTTCTCTATATAAGTATTTATATCGTTGTCTAGTACCCATAGTACACACAACATCACACCTAACTAACCATTAAAGACAGAGCAGAGAGAAAAAGAAAGAGATGTATATATGTGTATTATCTCAACAACATACGCATTCTAGTGCGACTCTCTTTCATGCAATATTTCAGATTTCTGAAGTGTATAGCTAGATGTGTTGCTGTGTGTACAAGCCTAGAGCTTAGTTTGGGACTAGGTCAATCGGTGTAAGATTGTCCACTTATATTTATTATTATTATATATTTAAATCATTTTACGAGTCTACGTCATCAAAAGTGTCATTTTGTCTCTGATAATATCAGTTAATACGACAAATTGCCCCTCAAGAGTTACATTCTCCAAGACTCAATGGACATTAATATGCAATTACTTGGAAATGGTTCTAAAACCAACAAAGACCGCGCTCCGTTACAACTGTTCCACAACCAAGAGGGTGCATGTAATAATACTCTAACAATGAAAAGAAAACTTGGCTCAATCGAACGGAAGCAATGAATTTTTATGATCCATTTCTGAGATATTGGTACGTATAGGAAAAGACAAAGAATACATTATCAGCAATATCACAAAGGAGGTTGTTGAGGGAAACAATATTACAATATAGCAACCAATTACAATAAATTGCTTGACGGGACAAAACCTTCAGAAGATAATCACATGGTTTTAGTAGTGATTTAGTTCGGCCATTTTGTTCGTATGTATGTATGTATGTAAGCACTTTATTGTACAAACAAGAGATAATAACTATAAAACACAAAAATAATATAACAGAGATGTTCAAAGGCAACCTTATCCCTTTAAGGGATCTCTTCCAGTTAACCTTTGAGAGATTGAGAAATAATTAATTTACAACGAATAGCCAAATAAGTACAAGACTAAAAGTAATTTCTATAAATATCAATAGATAAAATACACAGACATAATCTTATATTTATATGTACATATACATATACATGTATTCAATTTAATAAATAAAAATCAAAATAAGCAGACCTTCTTTAGTCGATGTCGATGTACGAGTATGTATGAATACTTGTACAAGGATTTCTGTTAGAAATACAAAAAGACAACTACAAAACCGAACTTATCGTTACTGTAAAACAAAATTATTATTAGAAGCATCTGTAAAAACTAGATTTGTATATACAGTCACCAGCAATAATATTATATTATACAACGGTGCGCACAAAAATATCTGACATGTCTTTATTACGAGAGGTATAAGAGCATGTCAAATAATCTTGCGCCCAATGTGGGATAACATATTACTGCTGGTACATAATCCGGTTTTTTATGGCTACTTTTAAACAAATATTTTCTCTAAAAAAAACCAACCTACCTACCAACTCAGGAGTAGTAAAATCAGACTACCTAGGTTTAAAAAGAGAGAAACGTTACGTCATTTTGTAGATACATTTTCAACCCCATAATCCTCTTAAGCTTATAGGTTGATTTACAATAGCTGGCATGAATGGATTGAATGAGTGAACGAAAGTGTACAAAAGTGTAAAATAATAACAGGTTTTCAGTTTGAAATTCGAACATCGGTTCAAACAACGGCGCTCACACAGTGATAACCAGCTTTAGTGAATCTACCTATACTACGGGTGTACGCTTTAACACCTTTTTTTTACTAAAAGCGATAAAAAACCCACTTTAACGCCATGCGGTAATATATCGCCCACAGGCGTAATTACGGACACATCTTCGCCTCGTATCTCGATAACATTCGCGCAACTTGCCGTTGTACAGTCACCACCCGCGAATGTTACGCCACTTGCCACTCTTCTTAATTTAGCCGTGTACTACACTCGGGTAATATGTCAAGTCGGCTGTCAACCCAAAATGCATTACACGGTTAAATTAAGAAGAGTGGCAAGTGGCGTAACATTCGCGGGTGGTGACTGTACTTTCACAAGTCCAATAAAAAAACGGAAGGGGGTCGCATAAAATAATTTTCTAAGTCATGATAGTACCAAGACATAATATGTATTATGTCAAAAGCATAAAATTATAGCTTCTTCAATCTATCAGCTAAGTATTGCCTATTTTAACAAGCCTTCATTAAATTCAATCGCCGTCGAAAACATGGCGTCGTGAGGACGCAGCGCACTGGCCCTTGTGGCGATTCGATCTTGGTACCTTACGATCACGAGTCAACTCCCTAAGCCACTAGGCCACCGACGCTACCACCCCCCTCCCCCCCCTCAATGGGATAAAGATCATCAGCTTTTTATCTCATTGCTTTCCATCACACGTTCGTTTGGACCTTGCACCGAAGTCATTCTTTCTTCTTACTCAAACGTTATTTTTCCTTACTCGTCATTCGTAGCACTACAAATTGGTCCACCCACTTCCACCTCCTTTGACCTCAACTGATGATTAAAACTCCATGCCTGCGGGCCTAGTATGGCTATGTATATCGCGCGTAAAATGAGGAAAAAGCATCCATCACTCTCATACTTATTTACGTGTCAGAAGGTGACGGATGCTTTATTCAAATTTTGTCACGCGATTAACGTTGCCATATTAGAGCCCCTGATTCGAAAATCTAAATTTTATTACAACTTACACCTTCGATACTTTTATAAAAAACGATAAAGCACTTCATTTGAGATGTGGTAATGGTTTGCCGGAGGGTGTAATTGGGATCGCATCCTCGTATCGCGATGTATATTGTACGCAATTTTGTGTTCGCGCTTTCACAAGTTCATCATACAACGGGAGTTGATACAGCAACTTTGGGTATAAATAAACGTTTACTTTTTGAACTTCACTAGACCAGAAAAAAATTAACGCTAGTCGTACAGGTACAGACAAAATGTTAGTAAAAACAGTATTAGTGTCCTTAACCAATGGCTTGCGTATAGTGGTTTATACCGATAAAACTTCTGACTGTTTGTTTGTTAAATAAAGAAAGAAAAGCGCTAATTATACTTAAATATAGCAAATTGAGTTTATTTTTAATAACGTCGTCTATTGTTGTTTTTAACATTATCATCATCTGCTTGTTATCCGACTCCCAACACAGGTCTTAATTATTATTTTTTGACGTGCAATGCAAGTAATATTGTAATATTACATTGATGAATGAATAAACTAAACTAAACTAATGGTGCCACATAATTATATAATTCCTTTTTTTACATTATGGAGACAGCTAATAAGATGATGGTAATGATTTAGTTGAACCAATTATTCCTATTTTTGCGACCCGCCCTCGCTTCGCTCCAGTTTATGTGAGTTTTCTGTAATGTACACAAACTAGAATTTACTATACCCAAAGACTGTGAAAAAAAAGTAGGTATTCTTCTCAGCAGTGGTCTCTTGCGAAGCGCTGGTAGATTTTTGACGTGTAAAAGTGCCCGTGCGGCCTACTTACTGAATAAATAACTTTTATCTTTTATCTAATTGATGGTGAAAATTCGTTGAGTTGTTTTTGGGATTATCCCGAGCATACAGATAGACGCGGTTGACTTTGTTTTATAATTGTAGTGATAAATATTTCATTAAGAAATTTTGAACCGACTCTCGTTCCCTCAAACATAGCTCAAGGAATATTTACGTCGCAAAGCAACCTTATACGATCGGAATTACATGGGAACCCCAAAAAGGATTATAATTCTTAAAGGGTAACTAAAATTCAACTTTCTGCTTTGTTGTTAAGGTAAACTTTTACAGGTTAAGACTGGTGCTTTGTGCCTTATTTAAGCGACATTATTGTTACATTATTAAACAGACCCTTATGTGTTTTTTTTTAGTCTTAAGCGGTAAAATTTACCTTTATTAATTAAAATCAGTATTTTTAAATAAAATAATAATATGAAATTGCAAGAAGAACGACAAAGTTTCTAGCGTAATTTATTAGTTTACCTTGAATTAGGTAATCAACATGACGAGTTAGTAAATTTGCAAATTAATGGATGCTTTTATGTTTTGTAATAAGACAGTATAAGAGATTAAAATATGAAGCATTCAGAGAAAAAAAAGATACATGGACTAACGAAGAAAACAAGGAAGCACTATAATAATGTATTTACAAAATTACCTATAATACAGAGAACATTAAGTTAAAGGTACATTAAGATTCAAGGCACCCACAGATACAGGTATCCCACATGTTGTAGAAAACTTACGATACTATGCATGTAAATAAACTTACGTATCTGACTGTACACATAATAAGGCATTAAAACACTCGTGTATTAATGCCTCTCATTATGCAACAGTCACATAAACTACTATAATAATAGTACAGTACAGGGGTAGTAATGAAAGGGGGAGATATAAGATGAATGACGTCTGTGAAGGGTAATATGAGAAACAACGCAGTGAGATAACAGCTAATAGGAATGTTTGAAAGAAGAAGCTGCTCCTGGCTTTGGAATAAGGGCAGGATAATGATGATAATAATTTATATAAACAACAATTCCACTGACGGACAAAATAACGGGGCACTTTACAAATATTTTCTAAACAAAATGACCCATTATTTTGCTCGCAAGTACATAAGCGCACCTTATCTCCAGCCACGCCGCCAATCAGAAAACTTCCTTAAAGGAAGAGCGCAATCAAAAGAAAATTAGCGTGGTCCTTCGTACAATTTCAAATGGAAAAAGTTGGAGGTGACACAGTGGGTAGATTAAGGTCAGTAGGACATATTTTTATGCATCTTGGTTGGGGTAAAGATAATTACTTTATTGATCGATGCTAATAAACAGTTCGTATAACACACGTGAAAAATTACTTAAGGGCACGTAAAAATTGAAAGTTTGTAATTTGTGTCCAACAGTTTTTCAATAAAATACGATGTGGAATTTATGGCAGTGGTAGATAACAGAAAAAAACGTTTTTTGGGTTACGTCACAAGCAGCGCAGTTATGGGTAAAATTGCATTATAAACTATTAAACCTTTGTATTGAGTAGAAGCATTGTCATTCAAATATGCAGTCATCATACGACGCTGAGTCAAGAAAATATTGCCAAAGTCATACCAAAAGATTTAATGTACGATTTAATGTATTTATAATGCTGTAAGGATAAAAAAATATTTTAAAAAAAAATTGTCATCCATTGTTGATTCTTAAACTAGAAAGCGCCATGTTACCAATACACGACGTTCCACATCACAACTTCCATTTCTCACATCTTCCATTAGTCGACTAATCAGTTAGTCCTTTGCCTCTTTAACATTTTGTATAAACTACTGTAGTAATCTATCAAACGCATTAAAGTGACAATATACCAAAGTGTGCTGCAATTTTATAAGCTCGATAATACCATTATAGATATTGAACAAAAGTGTATATTACAAACGCGTCATTACACTGTACAGATCGCTGCTTAAATGCAAAAGCGCCACAAAACGAAAACAGATATAGTTTGGTTTAAAACTTAAAGTATATAGCATTCCGAATTTAAATGCAACACAAACACATTTTGATTGGTGGCCCTTTTGCATTTAAGCAATGAGATATAATATATGACTGTAATTGTATCGTACCGCATGTTATCTGTACACTTCGACCGCTGGGAACCAATTTGTCGGACGCCCGGGACACACTTGGATTAATTAAAACCAAGTTGAACCATCCCATGATCGTAATGCGGTTGTTTCCATGCAATTCCGACCAGGATATAATTTAAAGTTCACTGAAATATGAAATTAGTGCCAGAGCCCTACCCTAGTTGGCCATGTACTATAGGTACCTATGAAATTGGCGTTTTACATTGATAATTGTATAAAAACGGTGGTTTCATACATTTAATTATGCGGATTATTGAGTAACGCCGAATGCGAACCAAAACAAATTAGGTCAGGAATATTAGACACTTCTAAATTACTTAAAAATAGTTAGCTTCATAAAACTCTGCGTAATTAAAACACTTGAACTCGCAGCACATGAAAAGAGTTAATAGAAAATAGAATAGAAAATATATTTATTTGTTTCTGCTTACATAATATCACATCCATGGCTGAAGTCTCCTTTTAAGTAAAAATATACCTGTGCCAGGAGACCCCGCTCTTCTATAGCATATATTACGTTACATGTAAATTAGGAACAACTAGATAATACAGAAAATTATTACTTAATTAAAAATTAGTAATTAAAAATTAGTCTGAAAGTAAACAATTAAAATATTTTTACACAAACAAAAAGAAATATACACAGAGTATCTGTGTGCGTGTGTGCGTGTGTATGTGTGTGTATGTGTGTGTATCAGTGTGTGCACGTGTATATGTGTGTGTGTGTGTTTATTTTAATTTATAAGGGTACTAACAACTGCTCAGTCTCCTCATAATTTAGGTCCTTAATCCAAGTGATAATATTTTTTTTGCATTCATAGGTTAATTTAGGGTACAATTGAAGTTCTTTATTAAGTTTGTTGTATATTACAGAAGATAGTTTTCGTAGTTGACGTGTGGCAAATGCTGATTTTGTCGAAAAAATTGGTGCAACGTTGTGATTCCTTCTTCTACTTAGCAGCGTTGGGTTGTAATGCAAGTTTTTGTGAGTGAAGAGAGCTGTTCGCAAAATGTACAATTTTCTAACTGTTAGTAAGTTACTATCAATGTAAAGTTGATCAGTGGGAAAACGGAATGGTTTAAAAAAGGCAACTTTTAATAATGATCGCTGAGTTCTTTCGATTTCAATGAACCTAGATTTACAAGCTCCACCCCATATAGGAAGACAGTAAGAAATGAGAGACTGACCCAGAGCAATATAGATTTTTAGAAGAAGTTTAGATGGGGCAGCGTGTCGCAATGTTTTAAAAATCCAGGTAATTTTTCTAAGCCTACCACAAACAGTTTCAATTTGGTTATACCATGACAATCGCTGGTCCATCACAACTCCAAGGTACTTAGTCGTTGTTACTTTGTTGATTTTGGGGCAGTTACAGTCACTTAGAGCATGGTTGCATGAGTGGATTTTTATTTGAAAGTCGCTATGTGGCTGAGTACTGTCATATTTCGTAAAACAAATATAATTTGTTTTACTGGTGTTTAGAGTAAGTGTATTTATTTTAAGCCACATATCCACCTTGGACAGGCCTAACTCTGCAGACCTTTGGACTTCATCCCATGAGGGGCCTGTAAAAACAATAGCTGTATCATCAGCAAAAGAGAATGCAGATCCGTGGACGAGTGTTATGTTACATAAGCTATTGATGTATACCAAAAACAAGGTTGGTCCCAGAACACTACCTTGTGGGACACCAAAAGTTATATCAGCGGACTGGCTAACGAGAGAACCAATTTTGACTGTTTGTGTGCGATTGGAAAGATAGTCTTTAAAGAGTTCTAATGGAGTGCCTCTTATTCCAATCTTTTCCAGCTTTTCCACAAGCTTGGGGATAGAAACGGTGTCAAACGCTTTCTTCAGATCTAAAAATATGGCAAGGCACGTTAGGGCAGTAACGGCGTCTTCCGTTGACTTGCAACGTCTAAAACCGTACTGTGATTGAGAGAGGATTTTAAATTTTTCTAAATAGTTAAGTAGTCTTTTATTTAAGAGTTTTTCAAAAATTTTGGAAATTGCTGGCAAAACTGAAATCGGCCTGTAATTGTTGACATCGTTTCTATCTCCACTCTTGTGGACTGGCGTTATTATGGCTTGCTTTAGTGGAGATGGAAAAACACCTTTTTTAAAACATAAGTTAACAAAGTGTGTTAGTACGGGGATAGTCTCATTTTTAGCAAGTTTTAAGAAGCTGGTGGTGATATTATCCCAACCTGGAGCACTTTTTGACTTCAGACTCATTAAAACACTGTGCACTTCTTCAGGAGAAGTATTAAAGAGAACGAAGGAGGAACCCTGCGGTTTATCACTTTGAAGGTGGGAACTATAAGAGTGATGCGTTCTAGTATCTGCTTGTATATCCGCTGCAAGGTTTTTCCCAATATTTGCAAAGAAGGTGTTTACATAGTTGACTGAATCTTGAGGGCAATCTGTGGCATTTAACAACTCAACGTTTTCAGTTTTATTTTGTTTTAGATGGGTTATGGTTCTTATACAATTCCATAGTAATTTTGAATTTCCGGTTGCATTTGATAATAAATCTTTCTGATACTTCCTTTTTAGTTTTTTAATCAAACAATTACAAAAATTTCGATATCTATTGTATGTAATTTTAAGAATAGCATTATGTGGATCTTCCTTTAGTTTCTTTTGCAGCTTGTTTCTGGTTTTGATACATCTTAGGATACCAGGGGTTATCCAGGGTTTAATAACACGTTTACTTTTAGGGACATTCACGATTTTGGTATTAGTCTTAATAGATTCCCTAAGCCGTTCGATAAGTTTATTAATAACATAATCGGGTTCAGTGCTGAAAATGTTTAAAATTAAAGAGTTGAGTTCACACTTTAATTTTAAACATTAAGAAATAAATTTAACCATATTATTTGTATCTAAAACCTTTATAACATAGTGTATTAATGAAATTTAAAAATCATTTAGAAGTTAAAATTGAAATGAAAAAATCCCGTACGAAATAAAACACGTAAGGACCCAATATTATTTTAAGTCGGTTTATTCCAAAAAACACATTAATATTGTTCAGGCTGATTTTATAAATCTTGCCCTATAATTATTAGTGTTTTGTTTTCTTTTGGTGTTCAATAAAGAGTATTTGTATTGTATTGAATTGTATTGTATTACTTTATATTACAAATTGATTGCAATTGGGATATTCTGCATGGTTGATCCAATAAACAATTTCCTACTGTAGTCAAAGAGAAGTAAGAACTGGAGTGGACTCAGCTGTGTAAAGCAATACCAAGATACTTATTAGAAAATGGATATGGACTTTAAACTACAATTCGTAGAAGTCAAAACCACGATTTATTTTGTGTATTTGTTTGTATTTAACATGCAAAGTAAATATAAAAGCGCCATATTTCTTCTACCAACCAATTACTTTTTTTATAAACAGCTTAACGATAAAAAAGAACGCTGACAACCTTCCGTCGCGCAAAATAAACGCCCGGGCTTTCAGTGACCCCTATAAAAACCTCTCAGCGAATAAAACCGTTATAAAATTGTTTACGGGAGTGTTTTAAATACGAAATTCAAATTCGGAGCCGCGGCTAGTTTGAGCCACTGTAACCGACAGATCTCGAGTCAGCATAATGCTTTATTCAAGAGGTCTCTGTAGATATTTTGTTGAGTTTAGGTTTAAGTTAGCAGCGGATGCGTTTGGACGTAGTAAACGCTGCGTTTTATTATTCAAGTTTTATTAGTACGATTAATTCATACAAGCATATTAAACTCTTAAACATTATAATAGGATTGGAAGTGCATTACAATTCATATAGTAGATGTGCCTTTTTCCCGTAGTATTATTCATAGATAGCCCAAGAGCCAGCGCTGGCGAGACCTTCGTTATTTTATATTTCACGAATTTATGCAGTAGTTTTATGTACCTTTGTTATCGGTTTATATTAAACTAGTCGTTTAATTTCAAAAGTGTTCTAGCCGTTTTAAGCTGCGTTCTAAGCTCTAGAACGTTTCCTTTGACCTCTTCACGAGCAGAATTTCCGATAAATTTGATATCGGGAGCTCTTACACAAGGTTCTTAAATTACTGATTGATTTTAGGACCGCGATTAATAACGCGGCGCTGGGTCCTTACTTTAACTTTAGTCACTAGCTTATGGTATGGATGGTTGGCTTTAAAATTTATCTTATTAATTGTAAGTGCGCGTGCGCGTAAGTGTTGTGTGCGTTTGCCGCATACTCTGCAGGACGCAGCTATACATTGGAATGAGATGGAAATATATCGTGCTCACTCTAATGTATAGTTGCGTCCTGCAGGGTATGCGGAAAACACCAAGCGTGTGGCGCCGGCATAACGGTTTTTATGATGTAATTAATACATCTGTTGTTGATGTGTTTTAAAATACAGATAAATTACATTATTTTACAGCATTTTAACAATGTAAAGAACATACGCATGACATTTGATATTATATTTAATTAAATAATTTAATTTAATTTGATATTATATTTTATTTATGCTCGACTAAGTAGTATAAAATTGTAGTCTTAAATATGGTCTTCTCAGCAGCGGTCTCTTCTTGGGAAGCGCTGGTAGATTCTTGTCGTGTAAAAGTGCCCGTGCGGCCTATTTACTAAATCAATATATTTTATCTTTTATCTTTTTATAATTACTTATTTAGATCTCTTCTTATTTATTTAAGGGATGCCACTAAGGAAAACAATAAACAATTTAAAAATTATTTAGCTCAGTGGTAATTTGAAATTCGATGCCCCTAGTCACGTATAAACAATGGCCAGTTTATTTACGTAATCAAGCAAATTCAATTTGAACTGTATCGCAATAATAAAATAGTAGGTAAAATCCATTTTCCTGATTGAACATTTTTATGAATTGAAAATGTCATTATAGAACAAACTTAATTGAACTTTACAACCTTGATGGTAGATTCAAAATACCACTCACAAAAAACTTCCTGTTTTTAAACCGACTTCAAAAAAGGAGGAGGTTATACGTTCCACTGTATGTATTTTTTTTTTTTTTATGTATGTTCACCGATTACTCCGTCAATTGTGGACCGATTTTAAAAATTCTTTTTTGGTTTGATAGTGTATGCTTCCGAGGTAGTCCCATTGTCACCAAATCTGAATCTGATGAGGGGATCAGTGAGGAATTGAGGGAACTCCTCAAATATTGTAGGCACACATATAGCGATTTTAGTATTTTTAGTAACAAGCCTAGCATTTGCATTCAGAAAGTATCATTTGGTGAAGTGGAACTCATGATGAAGACCACAGATGGCCACCGGAACTCCTCAACGGTACCTCTTTCAAGGGTGGCGATCAAATATCTCGGTTAAGATAGTTGAGCGATTATAACGAAGAACATTTAATTGTTTAAATATGACTATGATTTTCCCGCGGTCTTGCTTGCGGCGTGCTTGAAATGTCTCAAAGTTTCATATCAACTAAGAAGTGGGACTACATAACAGTTTATTATGATCAATGAAAAGTATAAAATAAAATGAATGTTTTAAAAAACAATATTTTTTTTTATTTATGTTATTAAGGGTTAAATATTGTAGGTAAGATGGAGTCTCGTAATTGCAACTATCTGGCTATCGCAACTGACTTAAATAACTCCCACTAGGATCACTGTTTAAAGTCAGTATTTTTTGATATTTTAGGTATTAAGAGTCTTAAGAGATTTGTGAAGCGCCGCTAATATCGCGTGGCTGAAAAAAAAAATCATGCAAATTTAGCTCCGGGCGATAACGTTTCTCACCCCCTAAATCAAGACCGATTTCCACGATTTTTAAACATGTTGTAGTTATATAAAGAAAAAATCCTAATTTGCCTCATGCGAGCTGCACCTTTTGTAGGTCTACCCATGGTTTACTTAATGGATTATAGCTCAAGTTATATGAAGTAGTTCCACTTACTACGTACCTACGATTATTTACACTGAAAATAGAAAAATAAACAAACTTTAAAAAAAAAAAATTAAACCGACTTCAAAAAAAACATTAAACTAAAACTCCCTAACTAAAACCACTAAAAAACGAAAAATAAACTGAATTACTAATTATTTAATTCAAAGGCCAAAACGGCGCAACTTTTTTTAATTATTTACATCAAACACTTTACTTATTAAACTTCCTACCTACCTATTCTTAATAATATTCAAAATTAACCTATATCGACACCTTTAGACTCAATTGGCGTAAACGCCAAAACTCAACTTTTCAGGAGAGCTAAAAAACTATATTTTCAAAATTATTTTTGTCATAACATTTTTGTTTTTTCAGTTATAAAGCTCAGTTTTGGACATAATTATATAGTTTATTGGGATAAAGAATATGATTAAGTAATATTTAAAGTAAACCCAGTATTTAAGAAAATGGAAGGCTTATACGCCCTAGAAATATACAAAAAATGTTATTTACTCCCCAAAAAAATAATGTTTCTGTGATAGGTTTGGGGTGTAAAAGCCAGGTGGACTATTTTTTAACTGTAATGGGGTGGTATAAGAGAAATTTTATATATTTCGGCGTGCGCTCAGGTTGTAAAATGAGCTCTCAGCGGTTGTTTTTCTAAGAGTTTACACAAAAAAACCTTCCTGGGTGGATCTCAACACTGTATAGGGTATCTAATTATCTATGTGCAAAATTTCAAGTTTCTAGGTCCATCAACATATCTACGATCATTTTAGAATTTCATACATACAGATTTGTTTTTTGTTAAACCCTGTATAATATACGAAAACTTCACTAAGCAGTGGGAAGTTATGGGTTTTAACAAGAAATAGCACGTAGAATCCAAATTATTGTTTTTTTTTGGAATGACCGATTCCTATAAGAAATTGATGCGTTACACAGTGTTCTAATGAACAAACTCATATTAACTCAACAATAAATCCAAGAAAGCGTCTATTTACACATCTTATTAATTCCTGTATAATGTAATTAACGAGCTACTGTCGTTAAAGTACTGAGCAGAAACGGTCATAACTAGTATTGGTAGTTACCATATCGATTATAAAAGACGTAAGTTTAATGAGATCTGCATGGAGATAAGTCGTTATAGATCGCGGCAGCATGGGAAGGCATTTGTTTACCGCCGATAGCGTGATAGTTTTTTTTAGATTGGATTACCATCTTTGTTTATTTACAGGGTGTTTCACATTTGTATGGAAAAAATGTATCGTATTTTTTGCACACTTCGCTTACGCCCGAATTCTTAATAATGTAAAAAATGAAAAGGTCTAGTTCCAAGGTAACAGCACAACATTTATAAGTTGCACAAATTGACCACTTACGCTATAGCAGATTTGCAATGTTTATTATTGTTCCAAAAACAGTTTTTGGAACAATAATAAACATTGCATAATCTGCTATTATACGTCTCTACGTCAAAAGCCGTAATAAACATTACGGCTTTTGACGTAGAGACCTCGTCGTGTTGTTCTCATAGTTTTTTTTTAAGTTTAAGCTTTATTGACCTTACATTTGTAATGATTTTATTTTTAGTAGTTTTAAGAATGTATTATTTATTACTTTATTACTTAATGTAACTTAGTTCTAAGTACTATTATGTTTTTATGATTGAAAAAATTACATTCTGCTGGTGTTTCTTGCGGCGCTTCTTCTCCGCAATGATGGTCTAGTCCGAAGCGCTGGTAGACTCACCCTATATTACCGACGTGTAAAAGAGCCCTCATGTGGCCTATTTACTGAATAAATATTTTGAATTTTGAACATCAAATAATAACCAGCTTTCCAGTCAACTTATGTCAAATACTAATGATATCGACCATCATCACCATATTGTCTGCCTGATGCGGCTTCAGCAAAATTGATTTAAAAAGTGGTCAAAGTATGCAACCCCTGAATGCTATTTTATTATTATAATTTTGATTACTGGTCTTTTAGATAAATAGGAGCGAGAATTCGAGCGAATTCATAAAAAATTGCAAGTTGCAATATTATTCGATAATCTGTCAAAAGTGCAACGTATTTGGGGTTTAAAGGAAAATAATCTTACAATGGATGTATGCATGTTTAGGGCGTAAACGCCATAAACATTACTCCTATTTATTTTTGGGTCTTAAGCGCCAAAATCGAATATGAATTAAACTAAAATGTAGGCTTTAAGTGATAAAATGTAGGCTGTAAGCGACTATGAAAAATGTCTATTAGTGTCAAAGTTTGAAAGCAGTAAACTTTCAAGTGTTTACTTTTTTTCTATAAATAATATAACGTCCATTCCTGAAATAATTAGGTGTGAAATTTTCGAGTTTTTAGGTATCGTATTACTATAGTATTAGTAAAATTACAATAAAAATACTAATACTATATACCTTTGCTCATTAGTATCTATCGGTATAGATGACGGTTGATTTTGATCTTGAACACTATTTATAATATCATTTACAGTTTTCTCCTCCTGATAAGGTAGGCCATACGGTAGGCGTTGAAAAGCTGAAAATATGTTATTTATTACGTTACAGGCTTGCCGATATAATTATGATATATCTTTCATGCTCGCATATTTATTTATTTATTTATTCCTTGATAAAACAGAGTTAGCATACTCGTACAATACAGCCAATATATGTATGACTTATGAAATCTTAGGGCAATCCCTGTTATTTTGGATATACTTTAAACTACAGTAAAGTCTATTTCATTCTGCTAATAGAGCACCATACGCTTCGCTGCTTTGAAGGCCCTTTGGGGCGCAAAAGACAATAATCCTAAAAATTTTAGGTCACAAACGCCATTTACTATTACTCTTATTTAATTTTTGGGTTGTAAACGCCAAGACCAAGTATGACGGAAACTAAAAATGTAGGCCGTAAGTAAGTAATAAGTTTCAAAATAATCAATCATGTGGAATTTAAAAGTAGTACCACAAAATAGCACACAATTATCGTAATAATTAATTTCCAATATAATAATAAAAACACGAATACCACACCTTTGGTCATTACTATTGATCGGCATAAATGACGGTTCACCTTGAAAACTATTTAAATCAATCACAATTTTAGTTTTCTCATTATAAGTAGATGATGCGTAGGCTTTATTAAGCTGAAAATTAAATAAGTCACATGACATGGTATACTCGGACGGGTATCTAACCGTCGCAGCCACTTTGACTTTGTAGCTATTGTACCTAGAATTTTTAGGTATCTGAGTTCTAGGCCGATGAAATAGACCGGCCGGTGAGGTATGCGCCCAAATCGTAGAGGTCAAGTAGATGTCTATCTAGCTCGGGCAAATACGCGTCGGATTTGCCAAAGTGAGACGACTATATTGAATGTCCATTTTCATCAACACAATAACAGACTGTCGCATAGAATCGGGTTGCGCGCTGCGCTTGCTATCTCACGTTGGCGCTCGCACACTTCTTGCTCACATCAACTATTAGGTACTTATTCTGTGCTCACATTTAGTAAAAGACAAAGAAAGCATGAAATCATGAGATTTTGTACGTAAACACCTGTTTGAGAAGATCTAAACGCTACTACATTTATAATTGTAATTATTATGTGATTGAATAAAGCTCGATACATTCTTGAAATGATATTTAAATCATTTCGTCAGGTTATAAGAGGCTAAAATGTATCCACTTTATACTACTTTTATAAAGTACGACCTTCAATTTAATTATTTGAGGCTCTTTTATGTTGGGTCGTAAAAGCCTCCTAATATTTTTTTGTAGAAACAATAGGGGCGTATTAGCCACGTTAGACTTATGAATTATTATACATCCTATAACTGCAAAAAAAAAATCCTTTACGATCTTGAAATGCAGAAAATAAAAAAATACAGCAAAAACGCCCAAAAATTTATAAAAATCATGTTTTTTGGGCCAAATATTCTGGGTCGTATTCGACTTTTTTTTGGGAATTTCTCAACTTTAACTACACAGATCGATAGAGAATGAAAAATTGAGTATAACTGCATTAAAAACTCATTTTGGCCAAAATGGCGTTTACGCCAATTGAGTCTAAAGGTATCGATATACTTACAACATTATTTTACTTACCAATCTAGTTATATGTATTTACAAATTATAATGATTTATTTACAAAATTACAATGTGACGCTTATTGTTTTAACCTAATTACATATTAATTAAAATAAAATATTATTATAATGTGTACCTACTGATCTGTTTGATTGAAGTTGGAGCATTAAATATTTACAGAATTCTTACACGTACCTACCTAAAATAAAATAAAACTATTGCTAGGTAAATACTTTAAACTCAACAATTACTTATATGTACAAATAACCTTATGAACTACGTTTTTATACCAATTTTTTGTCAAATATAGTTTTAAGTTAAAACAACACCATTTGAAGTCGGTGCCAAACAAATGTTTCGTTCCTATTCACAAGTTGTTAAGTCTTGTTAAGTCTTAGGTATCGATTATTAAGTATAAATAAACGTTGTAAGTACATTTTGTTTTGTCCAATACCTACTTCTTTGTTTGGCACCGACTTCAAATTGTGCTGTTTTAACTTAAAACTATAATTTGACAAAAAATAGGTATAAAAACGTAGTTCATAAGGTTATTTGTACATATAAGTAATTGTTGAGTTTAAAGTATTTACCCAGCAATAGTTTTATTTTATTTTAGGTAGGTACGTGTAAGAATTCTGTAAATATTTAATGCTCCAACTTCAATCAAACAGATCAGTAGGTACACATTATAATAATATTTTATTTTAATTAATATGTAATTAGGTTAAAACAATAAGCGTCACATTGTAATTTTGTAAATAAATCATTATAATTTGTAAATACATATAACTAGATTGGTAAGTAAAATAATGTTGTAAGTATATAGGTTAATTTTGAATATTATTAAGAATAGGTAGGTAGGAAGTTTAATAAGTAAAGTGTTTGATGTAAATAATTAAAAAAAGTTGCGCCGTTTTGGCCTTTGAATTAAATAATTAGTAATTCAGTTTATTTTTCGTTTTTTAGTGGTTTTAGTTAGGGAGTTTTAGTTTAATGTTTTTTTTGAAGTCGGTTTAATTTTTTTTTTTATAGTATAGTGTGCTTTACGAGGATAGCGATATCACTTATACTGCGAGTGAACTGGGGCTCTATTCTAATCAATTAAACCATATAGCCTTTGACATGCTATCGTATTTATTTAACTCGTTCGCCATAACGTTTCAAAAACAATAATGGTTTTATCGTGAAGAATAAAGGATCTGCTTGTGCACTCGTTTGTTTAATTAACTATAGGCTTTACTTTGTTACACTAGTATTTGTAGTTTTTTCAATTATCATTCAGCTACAAATTATTTTTCAGGGAGGTCCTGTGGTGTATAGCAGCTTGTCTCGTTGTATACGTCACGGGCGCCCGGTGGTGGGGGCATTCATCACCCGACCAGCAGGAGGTGTGGTCGTGCTTGTGGCGGGTACTTATCGAGCCGTTTGCAGATATACCCATCTAGACCTGTCTAGATCATAATATAGTGTACAGTGACACTACAGTGGGGCTAGACAAGTTGCCATCGTTCACGAACGCTAGCGTTAGGTGATCACTGGCGACATGTGTTGTCATTGAAAAATGTATGGGAATGACGTAAGTCACGTGATATATCACTCGTTACAACTGACATGCTGAAAACTGATGGTCTAGCCTATTTAATTTTGACAGCGCCAAGTGACAGGGTGATCACCAAAGTGATCGCCTAACGCTAGCGTTCGTGAACGATGGCAACTTGTCTAGCCCCACTGGTCCCATGGGGATCACAGAAAAAAGACGCGAAATATTTTTTTCTTACCTTATAGGTCTGTCACCGTTTAAGACTGATCATGTGGGTACTTACATTAGAAATGTATTTTATTACGCTTAATCTAAATAAAATATCTATCGACAATTTTTAGGGTTCCGTAACTACAAATTTTATAATTTCCTCATACCCATCGGTTTGGCTGCAAAGGTTTTTAGATAAATTAATTTTTAACCCTCGATGCAAAAACGACGGTTTGTTATAAGTTTGACGTGTCTGTGTCGGTGTGTCTCTGTGTGTGTGTCTGTCTGTGGTATCGTAGCTCCCGATTTTTGTTTGGAAGGTGAATTAGTCCGGAGTGTTTTTAAACATGTTTGATCAAAATCGGCTCAGCTGTATTTGAGATATTAAGCTTTAAAGTTTAAAAAGCGTGAAATAAAAAATAAATTGAATATTTAAAAAAACCCCGACTCAAACAGTCGGTAAAAAAAATCTAAAAAGTAAAAAATAATAAGTATTGGCCCTATAAGTTTAATTATAGTAGGTATTAATATTTTGATTCAAGCGTCGCCACGTCGGGGACCGCGAAGTAGCTGGGGTATTTTATATTATTTCATTTACCTACTTAGCGGTCCCCCGACGTTTAGAGTCGGGGGTTTTTTAAATTTTAAATTTTACTGTATGAATTCAAATATTTAACTTATAAAAAGTAGGTAATACTCTGCGTTGAAGAAACACAATAATTAATATGAATGCAATAAAAATCAACCCCCTGGCGCCACCGGAAACCCCACCGTTTCCTACGTAGCCGGAAGTAGTATCATTTGGAAAAACTCAGTCTGCGTTATGTTGGTACTTGTCTGTAAAACTGTGCACGGCTTCCGGTATTTTCTTTGTGGTTTATTTGTTTATGAATGATTTAATTATAGCTTTATATTATGAAAACGGTGCAAAATACTATTTGCTTTTGAAGCTGGCAAAAAAAACCTTAAAGGTCAACCGGGAATAAAATTTATTCCTTACACTTATAAGAATCGCAAGTCGCAACAATGTGTGCTTGTTTTAGGAAAAACTATCCAATCCTTTTCTGATCATCCAATTCTTTAAAATGCAGTAGTTTTTAATAATACCTCAATTCAACTGATTCCTAGAAACAAATTTCCGTCCGTGAAAAATGTCGTTTAGTGCTTTTTCTTTCTCTTAAAAAATGCCCTAATTTTGGGCTTAAAAACCATTTTTTCACCAAATTTCACGTTGATTGGTCGAGGCTTTGCATTATGCATATAGTACAAACCATGCATTCGCATAAATAATAAAAGAAAATACTGGCTAAGCTGGTATTTCTACTTTAATATGTTTATTAAAGGTATTGTTTATTAAGGGTAAGGCATGTAGTTTTTGTATTAATTTTGCCACTAAATATTAGCACTTATTTGTTTAATAGTATACATATCTAATTATTTTTATGTTTTCTTATTTCTTACCGTCTGTCACACTCGGAGCTGGCTGAAAATCAGCGCTGCAGGTGTTTAACACCTCAGCATTATGCTGAGCCAGTGTCCGATTCACTGCCGCGAGGACACACTAACTATTTGTTTATTGCTATTTTCTGTTGTTACTTTTTTCTGTGTGTCTTGTGTCTGTAGTGAATAAAGGTATTTTTCTTTTTAAAATGATTATTTTAAACTAACTTGATTTTTAATTACCCTATTTCGTATCCTCACCCTGTATATCACCACCACTATGTCATCGTATATTAAGACTTAATACATACATTATTAAGGCCAATATGCTATAAATAAAGTCGTTAATGAAAATGTTAATGGTGTCAATCAAAATTGTAAACACAATTTACGATATTGACCTATAAGAGCTTGCTCTAATCTAATTTATAGTGTTTTGTGACTGCCATTCAATACAAAGTTAATAAAGTAATCAATATGCTAATTGTACTAAAAAAACAGGATACAATAGACTTGGTCTCAAACTAAGCTTTATATCCTATGGGTAAACAACGATAAAGTCACATTATTATTATTATTTATTATTTATTTATTATAACAAACAAGTTTACATAAATACATAGAAAACATCCAAAACTCTGGAACAAATACTTCTCACGCAAATATAATATGCCCTTACCGGGATTTGAACCTGGGACCGCTAGCTTTATAGGCAGGGTCGGTATCAGTAATTTTTGAATAAGTTGTAAAATAAAATCATGATATAATTTCCATTCGTCATGTACCTAATTAAAGCAAATGTATGTTTTTAAACTTTAATAACATCGAGTGTGGTATCATTGAATAGCCGTTAAAAATCATAACGTACACGTAATCAAGTGTTATCAGTCTCTATTAGAAGCAATATATAGCCAATTTTATCAATAATAAAGTGTTTTTACCTCAGTAATGAAAATAAAAAAATATCATTAATGAAAGTACATTAATAACCACCTAAAATTAAACTCACTTACAACTCAGTAGACTTAAATTGGTTCCTGGGATACAGGGGGCTAGAGTGTCTACATTTAATAAAAAAAAAACGAAGAACGTAATAATACCTTTAAATAGAAAATTACCCAGTTCATACATCGCATTGCTAGATCATAACAGTAGTAACTCAAAATAATAACTGTATTCTAAAATCAACTTTATTTCAACTTATATTCACTTGAAAAAAAACCAACAGGGATTTTGAGTTAATACTGTTTTGATCTAGCAGTGCGACATGTTGTAATCATACATTGAGCATGGTCCGACATGCTCTTGCCCGGATTTCTTTATCAATAAAAGATGTCAAAATGAGCTGATTGAATGACATATTCAAATTACTTTGCTAGCTTTATTGTAAATATTTGTCTTCATTACAAATATTGACAGTCTCATGCATGCCAGCTTTAACACATTTTATGGAGGTTTTGATGAGTGCCAATAATAATAAAATGTTATTAGATTATTAATATTATCACATCAAATGCGGCTAGGTAATTAACAGTAAATGTTGATTAACACTTAATTTGGATTATGATTTTAGAATTGATTTCGTTATTACAGTAAGTAAAAAAAACAGTCGGTGGCTTGATGTTTAAAAAGGTTTACAACATAATTCCGAGTATGATTCCGAATTGATCAAAATTCCGAGTGCAATTTTTTGATAGAAAACTTGACTTTTTGCTATCGCTTATAAATGAAACCTAACCTAACCTACGTATGACAATTAAATTATGCATTTAACCTAAAATAGCTTCAGCGTAATATAGCTTCCGGAAAATGAAAATTCGGACAAATTAATATTCGAAAAAGTATAGTTTATTCATAGTTTTAATACCTAATTATTTGACGACATATTTTTAAGTCGTCATTTTTTTTTCTTTATTATAATAATCTTAGCAAAAACATTATTATATTTAACTGATTTAAAATAAAGCATATTTATATAAAATCTCATTTAAGTGAATAACAATAAAAAAAATAATAATATGGGAAATAAAGATCTTTCAACCTAAAGACCATGAACTGACTTCTAATAATTATCCGTCTGTTGACTGTCCATGATATCCCATGACCAGATCTTGACGAAATAAATCAGAAATACAGATTCAGATTCAGAAAGACTTACTCAAATTATAAAAACAAAACAAAGACAAACAAACGAGTTAAGTATCCTTTTTTTATAATTCGAAACTGAGCCGGGGGCAAAATATTCTAAGCAGACTAAAATAAAAAAGTTCGTAATTGAATACAAAACAATCTTCTAACTTTTAACAATTGTAAGAAACTGAAATATCAAACCAGCTTTCATAAAAAAATAACATGTTCACGCAGGGACCCAAACATACATTAATACTTACGTTTAACCTATAATACCCCTCTTTAACTGTCGAGGGGTTAAAAATGAATTAATTTAAGCCTGAAATCAATTCGATGGTAAAAATCGCGAGGCCAATAACTCGATAAAAAAAGAATGAATGGAATAAAGAACCGGTCATTCGTCATTGTCAGCGTAATGTCAAATTAGCGCAAGTATTGGAATCTAGGAATCGATTGCTCGCTCATTCGTCATTGCAATGTTATTACTGAAAATTCGGTGACAGTAATTGGTGTTGTTCGTTTTCCTTTTGCAATAAAATATAAACGCTGTTTAGATAAATACTATTTCCCTATCTGTTTAAGATCTCTAGTTTTTGTTCCATAGAAACAGTTTTTTTTTTGAAAAAAAAGGTATCTTAAACTCGGGTTAATTTAGCCCTAGAAGGTAAAAGTCCCATAATATGGTTTACGGTAGTCATGAGTTGTTAATTTAGGATAAGCTTACTGTATTCCAAATTTCATCCAAATCTGTCTAACTTTCATCATAAATAAGTTAAAAACGAAATCACACACAATCTTTTTTATAATATAAACCTAATTTTGATGTGATAATAGTGTTAAATGTGCGTTGATACGTGTCGTTTTTAGCCTCCGCTGTCCGTCAGTCGGTCAGCCGTCTGTGTCTCATGAACCGTGAATTTGAAATTTTCACAAAGTGCGTGAAACGTGTTTTTTCAAAGAGGTGTAGAACCTTTTGTGTACGACTCCGACGAATACTTGGCCAGTTTTTATAAACACTACCGCTATACTTTTGTTGATAAATAAAAATAACTATTGTAAATCCTCCGTTTTTCAAATGTTACTATAATTGCAAATAATTTAAATCTCTTACTATAAAAGATAACTTTATTTTTTCTACGTAACGTCCCCTTTTACGGCTAATTTAAAAACTTGCTCGCATTTGTCACGAGCCACTTAGGAGAGGCGTATTTCAACGTCAAATTATAGTCCAAAGTCCAAATGTAAAAAGTAAATAAGCAACGAACAGGAAAAAACACGAAGAAATCCTCCTCGATAATCCAGTCCAAGCGGGTCCCCAGGTGATCGTTGAACGAATGAGTGAACGAATGAACGAATGAAGGGAAGAATGAATGGGCGGGAGCGGCTAATGGTCCACGTCAAGACTGCTTTGTGCAATAAAACAAAACGCGAACGTTATGGCCCGAGTACATATTAATCATGGACCTTTCTTCCCGAAAACTGTTTCTTTTATTCTGGGGGCTGTGAAAAATGTTGTAGTTATACTTGTATTTGTAAACTGTGTCATATGTTAAAGTAGTGTAGGTACAGTCGGTCAAGAAAGTGGTCTGCCAGTTTTTTTTTTTAAATTAATGGCTTTAACTCCTGTTAAGGTGTATTTCGCCAATGTCAAGTTATTTATAGACACTTCCATGGACTTATTAGAGCAATAAGTCCGAGGATATCACACACGTAGACAATTGTTCCGTAAAAGAGAATTTTCTCCAATGGACTAAACAGAAGCACATGGGGTTAGCTCCACGCGCTTCTGTCAAGACTCTGCCAGCTATAACAAAAGTTTCAAATTATCGCTAAGGTTGACACCTCTTGTCACTGTCACAATATTACTGCAAGGGAAAGTCGAACGTGTTGCAACATGATTTGCAAATGAACTTCAACCGTAGGGTGGTAGACCACATTTTTAGCCGACTGTACGTAGTCGCAACACAAGGGTGAGAGTCAATTAATTAAAAGAGTACTCGAACGAGCGATCGTGTACAAAATAAGATTGACTTAAAACCGGTCAAGTGCGTGTCAGACTCGCGTGCTGAGGGTTCCGCACTGTCACACAGTAAGTATTATTATATTCCACTTTGATTTTGTTGCTTGTTTCTGTACCTCCTTTATTACATTACTTTAGGCATATTTAAAGGATACCGTTGGGTTCCTGTTAGATTACGGAATCCTAAAAATGACTAGGTATCAGTTTGTCTTATTGGTTGGTTTGGTAACATACTTACGGTCTTGATAATCTATGTATATATCGCATTTTTAGAATCAAAGTGACCTAATCCAACATTTCAGCTTTCGACATCGAGTCATAAATTTATTACTATAGAGACCTAACTCGAAATCCAAATTTTGTGAATTAGGTCACTTTAATTCTAAAAATGCGATATACAGGGTGTTAACGGGGTCGTGATACAAGTGATCACCTCTGTGTTCTGCCAGCGAATATGAGCAACTTTCCCTATGGAACCAGCTTGGAAATCGGGAAAAAAAATCAGCTGTTTCATAGAACAAGAACAGGGGTAGGTACTCGACCAAAATGTATGAAGCAGCTGATTTTTTTTTCCCGATTTCCAAGCTGGTTCCATAGGGAAAGTTGCTCATATTCGCGGGCAGAACACAGAGGTGATCACTTGTATCACGACCCCGTTAACACCCTGTATACTCTTTATTGTACGAGAATAAAAAAGAAATACAAAACACAGGCAATATAACAAAAACAGAAATACAAAGGTGAACTTCTTTCTTCTTTCTTCATTTGTAAAAGTCTCATATTTTTTTATGGTCAGAGGTAATTCGTTAACGTATAATAATAATAATAATACTCGTATTATGATAGACAAAGAAATGCATTTTATTTTGCAATGAATATCTTAAAGTACACCTACCTACTAAAAACATAAAACTGTAGTTTTTTTTTAATTCCTCATCTCCGATATTATTGAACGCATAAATTTTTACACTAACCAATTTAAAAAAAAAATCCTTTGCCATTGCCCTGATATAACTAATCACAATTATGTTCACAAACTTACCCTAACTTTTTAACTTCAGAAAATACTACAAGCGTTAAATCAAAAATTTAAATTCCTCAAATAATTATGTAACGAACGTAATCGTCGGATGACTTTTGTAAGTATTCTGGGGTCGTTATTAGGCCTCATTAATAACTCTTGTTCGTTAGCCAATTCTCGAGTTAGACCGGTAATAATGTTACGTTTTAATTGCTCGGTTGCATTGAACGGAAGATGAGAATTCGTAACCAAAATGGTTACCCAAAGAGTAGAAAAAAGAGTTATTCAGCGTGTTTTTCTGTGAGTTTATACGAGGACATAAAGATCAATAATTACAGACAGACAAGATAATTACAGACATCAAGTGGCAGAAGTGGATTGTTCGTAGAACTTATAAACATTACAATGCAATACAATACCCTTTTTTGAAACATTGGAGTCGTCAACAATATACATAAATAATATAATCAAAATAGAAATCAGAAGTCAGGATAACAATAACAATACAGAACTAAGAAGTTATCACCAGAAAGATCCTTGGGATTTCAGCTTAAATGCTTATAATGATGCTCCTTGAACTAAACATTCATGCTCCACTGTTGCTTCGCGGTAGGTAACGATAAGAGGGTAGTAGCGGTCCGGCCGAAACTTGCACAAGGTCTTGCCACCGCTAACAACATATTGCGTAACATTGTCTTTACCATTTTATAACCTTTTGTAAATGCACTTTAAAAATCCAATAACATTCTAAATGCATACGTTAAAACCTTAACTTTATTCAGGTTTCGTGACTTGATGCATTCTGCTTCAGTTTATGTGTCTACATAGTTTGAAGTTTTAGAACTGCTTTCTAAAATAACCAGACATTTAAAGATGCCAGAATATCAAAAATAGCTCGCATAGCATTGAATATATTGTGAGTTTATGTCCATACATGTCATAGCGTTTTACCGTTTGAGCAGAGGAATTTGGCATTATCATAATAATATCTTTGTATTTTATAGTTCAACTCCGATTTTTGTTGTATTTGAAGCACAGACGATAAGAAATGACTAGGACTGAGTTGTAGCTATTTTATTTTATGATGCACGCTACCCCAAATTTTCAAATTATTTAATTTAGTTTTTCATACGTGTAAAGACCAAAGTTGTAAAAGATATTTCGTTTACATGTACTACAGACCTGTCCTATTTATTCTTTAATTAGATCGATCATTTTGACGTAACATTTTTTTGCCGGGGCAGAATAGTGCCACTCCATGTCTTCCCGTGGATGTCGTAAGAAAGATCCGACTAAAGGAATACAGGCTTGTAGTAGTACTGTTAGGCGATTGGCTTGCCACCTGTCACTAATACGCTGCTAAATTTAATATCTTAGCCAAGAGTTCTGTAATTCTGTAGCTCTGCCTACCCCTACTCCTCTACTCTACTCTGGGAACGAAGGCGTGAGTTTATGTAGGTACGTATATATATATTTTAATTAAGTTTATTATATTGTGTATTGGTTATAATGTAATAATTTATGTGTAGTTTAAAACTGGACTGTTAGTTTAATGACGATTATAATATTTTTCAATAAAAACTTTTTATAAACTTGCATTACATTATTGAAGAGCGTCAAAAGTTCATAGTAATGCACAGGAACATAAAAAATCCAAATTCAATAAACTGTAGCATTAGTACCTATGTGTAGAACCGGATGAAATACCGACTGAAATCACATTCCAACCATTATCAAAAACCTCAACTGCTGCTTAATAGTACATTACTACAGACGCCGGGAAGTAGGTGGTTGCAGGCCGAGTTCATATAGACGGCCGAGCGAAGCGAGGTCGGATAGTTACGAGGCTGGCAACCCCTTTTCACGGCGAGGTATGTATAGTGCTTTTCTCAAACATATGCAATGAAATAAAAAAAGACATCACTCAAAAAAGTTAATTGATAAATGTCCACCCTAGGGAAGAAAAGTAATTGGGTGTTAAAATAAAGTACCAGGAGCGCAGCGGTAATTAGGAGGTATATCAGGCATAGCGCGACTTAGATCTCAGGCGGTGCGGGCAGCCGGCGGGCGGCGGCGGGCGCACACGACACAGCGCGGATGTCTCCCAAACGTTTATGCACTCCTAGTATTTGACGTTACAACATTTTCTCAAAAATTTTAAAAATATAATTTAGATATTTAGCCTGTTCATAAAACCAGCTGTCATGGTCATATTAAAATTAAAAAAAAATTACTTCCCGGCCTAGGCCTTCAATTTTGTATGAAATTCCTTTACAGTTCTCTCGAGTTGTTCCGCCGGGAACATGGCACTTTGAAGCTTAAAATAACTAACATAACGCCGACATTACATAGCATGTTTGAGAAAAATATATTTACTACCCTCCCTACAGCTCCGCTTATACACTCAGGAGCAAAAAAAACGGGTCAGTGTTAATTTTTCATACAAACGAGGCTACTTCGAAGCCTTGGTTCCCCGCCAGGAGATGCTTGTAGTGAAATCTGATGATGGATACCCTGAGCATCGATACAGGACTTCCAGAGTGCCCAGGACACCCAACTGATTGAATCTGTGGTTAACGCCGGAATTGTGCATGTGCAGAAAAACATCTAAATGACAATAAAATGTAAGGAAATCCAAATGCTGACCCAAACTCTCACGCTGTGGTGTCAACTGATTGTGCGATCAGTTAGGTATCTTAAGAGGGTACGTATCATAATAAATAAAGTTCAAAATACATAATGGGTCATAATACATATATTGGTCATAATATATTGTGTACGCAGCGATATAGTGGTTTTATTTCTGAATCCGTAAATATTTCAGGATTTTTTAAAAAACCATCGTAAAGAACCCATTAGGTTAGGTTAGGTTTGTTTTATAACAATCCTGAAAAGTTTACGGTTTCTGAAATAAAACCATTATATCTACCATTATGTATTATGACCCATTATGTATTTTGAACTTTAAATATTATGATACGTACCCATCTTGAGAACTTTAGACCTCCTCTATTGAACCTTAGAGTATCCACCATTAAACCTCCCTCAAAACAACCCCTGGCTTCAAAATAGCCTCGATTGTATGAAAAACGCACTCTGACCCGTTATTTTTGCTCCTCAGTGTATATTCTTACTCAGCTGTAAATGTGCCAGATGGCTCGGAGGGTAAATTAGGCTATTTTACAATAATTTCAATTTACTAATTGAGACCCGAGGTGTAATCAGCAGATTGGATAATTATATAATTTTTAGTATCAGATAAGGGTCGGCCCTTACTGTGCTGTTTTTTGGCTAAGGGATAAGCGAAAGCGGGGGAGTTTTATGCAAATGGAATTACACGCGCACGCTACACACGTGCGCCACGTCGATCAAAAGCTCTAGAAATGGGTCACTGCTATCAAATTTAATTATGCTTGTGCAGCTGTAAAGATCTAGGTAGCTTTATTTTGATACGTGTATGTCGTCGGCTTAGTGCAAGAAGTCATTAACCCACAAAAAGTCAAGTCCGAGAAAACCGGGCCCAAAGTTTTGACTTAGTCAAATGAACATTATTGTTGTAGGTTCGGGTCTAGATTTAAAAATTAAACACAAGTGGTTAGCTAAATATATTTAGTATCAAAACCAATTAAAAACTTTGTACAATAATTCCAAATAACGTTTTTAAAAGCCTAAATATGTAGTTAGTGACTTTTTGTCTTTCTCGTTTTAAGGGAACTTACAATTAGTTATTTTTTATTTTAATCACAATTAAATCGAGAAACAGAGTTTTAAACGAGAAATTTGGTTTCATCAGTCTTAATTATTACCTTAGAAACTTTATGAACATTATTTACTAATTAACAACGCATAAACAGTTTTAAAAACTCTACTTCACAGATATTATAAACTCAACAAAACCACAACAAAAACATAAAATTCTCAAAATGGCGTTATTTGTAACTCCAAACTAAAATAAATAACTAAAAAATGATTTGTTTTTATAGAGGAACTTAATATTATATTATAATCCCAGACACTCACAGCAAGCACTACTTACTTACTGTTATAAAACATAAAAACTTCCAAAAGTAATAAAATAAAAAGATCAGCCTTTGATTTTGAACTAATACTGTAAGTACGAAAAAGAGTTAAAAAACCTAGTCATCTATCTTTTTTACTCTTCGTCATCTGAGTTTGAAGACATTTCTTCAGGTACATAATCACGACTTTCTTTGGCTGGCAAGTTCTGGTACCAGTGGTGAAGTTCCGCGGGTATAATTTTTTCATTGCACATTTTTAGTAAGTCCTTTTTTAGCTAGAGTGATTGGCAGTTTTTGGTTGTAACCTTTTCTCAAAATGTAAGTGTTAAATTGAAACCCAGTATGGGTTTTTCAAGCTTACGTTTTCGCAGTTGTTTTATTGGGGCCATAGATTGGGATGTATTACTTTTTAATACGTGAAATTCTTTATACTCAGATTTGAAATCGTATCTGTATAAAACAACATTCGGCCTTTTTTTCTCTAGTCGAAAAGATTTCACTTTAAGCCATTGCAGTTTTTCTCCATTGACGTCAATCGATCGATTCTGCATCAAGTTATCTCTCAAGTCGTTTAGGTTCAAAATATTTGTGTGATTTATAACTATCGGTTCGTACGGTTTTTTCAGGGTTTCATTTTTCTTATTTTTTCTGTTTGATCTTGCTAATCGAATAACATTACAGAAGTCTATCATTGAGTACACTGGCATTAAACGCAATTGGTTCTCAATCGCACTGTGCATGCTATCTACCTCCATATGTGTATGACCAGACTCTAAATATTTATGTTCTATTACCTCGATTTGAGTTGTCTGAACTAAATACAACTGCAGGCTTAAAAGGAATTGATTACGATTTTGGCCTCCACAGGGTGTCAGTGAATATGGAAATCTCTTTTACAGTAGATGGGAGACGTTTTATCCATAGATACAAAGCCGTACCCACCTCATCGCTTCCTTTTTTGCCATCCAGCTCAGACCAGAGGTAACAAAAGCCGTCATTGGGAGTGCGAGCTTCATAAATGGTAGCATTGTACACATTCAATTTGCGTAGGTAATAAATAATAGAAACAGTTCCATTTGGGATATGAAGTACCTTTTGTAAATCTAAGGTTATTGAATTAAAGCTTTCATCTTCATTAGCACGAATTTTGTCCAATTCTTTGGCTTCTCGACTTTGTTCTTTTAGTGAAATGTGTAAGTCATATTTTTGTTTCCAAGATTCAAGATCGGGTCCGTTTGTATTTTTGATACTGTTATACTTATGACATGTTAGACATTGGTCTTTTTTTGGTTTGTGAAAATCCAAATTATATTCAGTTCCAAATACATTTCTGTACACGTTTATAGTATCAGAAGTCCGAGACGCTTTTTTGCATTCCTCTGTATAAAGTTCGTACATTCTTGAAATAGATAGCGTGCCATCTAAATAGAGTTTTGACGATGTTTTTCGGCAATAGTGAATTCTGTCCATTGTAGGGAATGATTCGATGTGTTGTTTTATAAAATCTATATCGTCTTGTTTGGTTTTATTGTGAGCAACATGCTTACCACGTTGGTCTTCTCCTTCTAAAAGACCAGAACTGCCAGGAATACCTTGGAAAATGCATTGTTTATAGGGCCGTTTGATTTTTTATGGTTCGTTTTCTAACTGCTTTTACGTAACACCTTTGTGGAGGATTTACTGATATGTTCGCGAGTATAAAATCCTTTTGACGACAGTTAGTCTTTTAAGCCCCAATATGTTTGACATTTTTTTTTACGTTCTTCTTCGCTGAAATTTAGTGGGCAGTTAAGCTTGCATTGACAACCTCCCGGCTTGGGGGCTTTTTGTACGGTAAATCACAGTGCTTACACTGTGATTTACAATTTTTTTGCTTGTTTCGGTCGTAAGACTTTTAATTTTTTTTGTGCCATCTTGTTGTTTTAATTTTTTTAAGTGCTTTTGTTTCCAACTCATGATCGTCAATATCACTGATCTTATCAGTCAAAAAGTCAAAAACAAAACCTAGGTACCTATACAAAATCTCGCCCTAAGGACAAAATTGGTATTTCGCAAATGAAATACTTACTTATCTACAACTTAACAGCATAAAGTAATTTGCACGTATTTTATTATAAATAAATGACAAAGGTAGTACGCTGTGATCTTCATTCTCCTTATTTAGAATCTTTTCTAACATCAAAGATCCTCGTCCTGCCTTAAATTTAATACCATTTCGCTTCATTTTGTAAGAAATCACTAACTTCTCGCGTAACGTCCATCCCCGGTCGCAGCCGCAACGGTATGACTTCGATCGCGGTGGCCGAACCCCCGTTACCGCGAGAGCAAGACGTACTCGTAGGTATAAATGAGTTGAAATATGAACTGTTGTGCAAGAATAATTCACTAAAGGTGTTCAAATTCATACAAGTTAATTGCCAAAAGTCACTAACCATAATTTAATCACGTGAATTACATGTCTTTGGACATAACAAAAATCGATAAATATCATTATTACTTTAAAAAATCATTCTGATTGCCATTAATGCTGTCTCCTAGTTTTTTTAAACTTTATAAAGTGCTTTAGTTATTTTATACTTAAGTAAAAATGGTAATGTGCATGCAATGCACATTTTGTTAAAAATCATTAAAGCATGATAATAACTTTTATTTTCGTTTTACGGTTTGCTAAAAGTAACTACATGCATATAATGAATTCTAGCTCATATACTTTCATAGCATTATACATATTGTTTTATTTTTTAAAGTTGATAAGTAACAAAAGTGAATATTAAAACAAAATAAAAAGATAAAAAATAACAAATTTGTTTTGTTTAAAGTTAGTAATGGTCTAAAACCAATTTACATCAAATCAATAAGGCAAAAAGTTAAGTTAATGACTTAATGTCATGGCTGTAACATCGAAATTATTCAATGTAAAAAAAAATGGATCCGTGCGTTAGAAAGAGTAAGTCGCGGCGAATCCGCCTGTGCTCGTACCTGTACTTAGTGATTTTATGCCGTTAGTGACTTCTTGCACTAAGCCGACGATGTATAATGTGTATTTGTGTGTGTGTGCGGTATATCATTAAACAAGAAATTGTTATTATAGTCATGTTTTTTTCAAGGAAGATTCTAATATTTTATACCTAGGGGCATCCTAAATAAAGAGTTTCATTATCAACCTTAACATTTAATTTTTCCATGGAAATAGCGTCTTCCTTGGTTAAATAAAGGATTTGGACAGTCGCGAGACGTTAATAAACCCAAGAAGACGTGGTTAGGGAACCTAAAAAAACCAAAGGCATTCATCATCATACATTCAATGAGTTGTACCGATTAATAAAAGATAGGTATCTAAACGCGAAGCTGACTGCCATATTTTGTGGAGAAAAATACGAATAAACAGAATAAAAAAAAACAGAGATTAACCTAACACGCTACAGCCTCGTCACTTGCACCACCATGTTTCTTACCAAATTAAGCTTTTTGCTTATTACGATATCATTAGTTCCTTGTTTTAACGGTTTGTTGATTGAACAGATGTTCGCAAATGGTTGATTTCGCAAGCACAAGGGTTATTGTTAATTGTTTTTTAAATTGCACCACCAAATTTTAATATTATATTCACACAAGTTACCGACTGCATCATGTCTAGGTACTGAGTTGTTAGTCTCTTTGCTACTGGCAACCAATTGCTATGTAAAATTCACTGCTTCTGTTGTTCTCTATAAACCTAACTTTGTAAATGTCTCTATATGTGTAAATCTTTAACATTGTAGGCGCCTTGGTCCATACTGTAAGCCTATAATTATAATTATAATAATAAATAATGAAAATTAAAAAAACTTTAACAACTCATTTTTAGGGTTCCGTACCAGAATGGTAAAAAAGGAACCCTTATGTTGAGACTTCGTTGTCTGTATGTCTGTCTGTAGCAGCTTTTCTCAGCAACTGTAAATGCTATCAACATAGCATGGTTTCTGTCGATGGATCGAACGTATAAGGCTGCTTAACTGAAAATGCACGCGCTGATATGTGTTTTGTTTCTCTCTGACGGGACTACTTAAACTCGCCGCTGCGATTTCGCTCGTCCGTCCGAACGTCCGTTGTTTTTGAGAGAATAACACCCCTGAAAAAAAGAAGCATGGAGCTGCCTCTTTTTTTAGCACTGAATTGAACATCTTGGATGTAGATGGTTTGATGTGGATAAAATTTAACAAACACATCGTCTATGTCAGAGAAAGATATTTTTGACCCGGAAATTAAAAGCAATTATGAAAAAATATAACCCAAGTTATATGGACGAAGTTACGGACAAACATTGTTTATACAATGCAATATGATGTTTTGGTTGAATCGCATTATTGAATCGATGAGATTTTAAAAACGTTAACAATACTTATATAAAGAAATAAAGACTTAAGTACATAGAAAATATCCCAGTCTCAGAAACAGATATTTGTGCTCATCACACAAATATTTGCCCATACCGGGAATCAAACTTGGGACCGCTAGCGTCGTAGCCAGGGTCATTTCATTACTAACTAGGCTATCGCATTATCCATAAACTGAGACATGTGTCATTTCTGTTAGTGACTAAAGAAATTTTTGGCCTGTGGTCTTTTTACGTATAGTTCGTTCGTTCAAATAGTTTGCACGCTTTGATGTGCCGCCACAAAGCGGTGCCAGCAACTTCATAGGATTTCAATGCACACTATTTGAACGAAAGAACTATAGCTCCCACAGGAATAGCGATAAACGACTTCTACAAAGAACTAATTAAAATGCAAATTTAATTACTACTAACCTGTTTGCATTAGCACTTTAATTAAAGTAAAAAAAACCTAATCCTAAACTAAATAGACGACCGTAATGATCCCTGAGCAACCATTCGTCTGATAAACTTTCAAGATTACCGAAGTTCTCAAAGACTAGACAACAAAACGGTCCAACTACGAAGTAAACGTACGCTTTAGTACTTTGTCGCAGCTAACACTCTACGCTCGACGTAACAAATTTGAACCACTCTCACTTAACACGTTACTGCGACAGGGTGCTAAAATGTTCAGCTACTTCTGCGTTAGAATGGACTACAGGATTTCAACCCCACACTTTGACAAATTAGGGGTGGTATTGCCGTGATAGTTTTCAATAACTTTGGTGATATTGATTGGTACGAGTATCTATTTAGTTTCACTGTCAATAAATAAACAGGCGATTAGTTTTGGCTGGATGTTTGTATAGAGAGGTTGCTAAAACTTTACGTGAAGATAATTTTTTAAAAGCGGATTTTGGTTTTAAATCATTGTCGTGCTTTCAAAAGGTGGTACGTCACACAGCTGAGTAGATACCATTTTCGCACCACAGCTATTTTTCATGCAGTGTAAAAATATGTAAAATTAAACGAAAAAAACCTTTTTTATTCTCTTCTATAATATTCTATACAAGTCGTAATTATAAGTTTTTGACAAATTATTATTACTATAGTTTTTGATGATAATTTCAAAGTTTATTTTACATGTAAATTTGTTACCATTAGTTAGGGTCAGAGCGTCATAGGTTCGTTAAAAAAAAAACTCCAGAATATCCCACTTCTGAATTACGATACTAGTAAATTACGTTAGAAATAGGAAATGATTATACAAGTAATTTGTAAATTGACGAGACTCTCTCAATCTCGCCTACTGGTTTACTATACAGGGTGTATACGGAGGGGTGGATCAAACGAAGGTCAAAGGTAGGGGACCTCAAGGGGCATCTGAATCACCCCCATGTATGTTCAGCAATTGTTGGTAGTTTCGGAGATATTGATCATTTTAATCGGATTTTTTGTCACTTTTCCCTTAACCCCTAAATTCATGTATTTTTTTTTTTTTTTTCCAGTGTTTTCTTACATGATTAGAATCACTGTGAAATAAGGAAGTTTTTAAAGCTAAATGCCATTTTTTGTTCATTACAACTTTTTGAGTAATCGCACAGAGTTACTTTCTCCATACTAAGGAAACCCCGCGTTTGATTTTCACCAAGTATGGAAAAACAAACTTTGTGTGTTTACTCAAAAAGTTGTAATGAAAAAAATATGTTATGTAGCTTTAGAAACTTCCTTATTTCACAGTGATTCTAATCATGCAAGAAAACACTGAAAAAAAAAGGTATAAATACATGAATTTAGGGGTTTTTCGTATCACGGACATAAGGAAAAGTGACAAAAAATCCGATTAAAATGATCAATATCTCCGAAACTAATAACAATTGCTGAACATACATGGGGGTGATTCAGATGCCCCTTGAGGTCCCCTACCTTTGACCTTCGTTTGATCCACCCCTCCGTATACACCCTGTATAACCTGTGTATTAAACGCATAATTATATTGTTTGTACCCGCTTTTTTTAAATGTATCAGCGTATGAGCCGTTGTAAGTGTTGTAAAACTACATGAATGTGTTATTTTTATGAACTTACGCTCAATACAAACATTATTATAATATGAAAGTAAATACTTAATTTAAACTTAAATTCAAATACAAGTGAATTGTAAATTCTTAATGAGACTAACTAACTTTAAACCTAAGTAAAATTTTTATGGCACCTTTTTCGATATACTCGTAACTACCCTAAGTACATAAGAACTTAGCCTATTTTAGGTGACAGAACCAGTAATGGACAAGGGCCGATGATGGACACTTGATTCTTATTTTACAGACGATAAGGGTTATTCATTTGTTTTGCAACAATCAATGATATTTGAATTAAGAGTGAAGTGTCCAAGACTGGTGCCTGTCAGTTAAAAGTATCCATTATTGGTGCCGTCACTCTAATTTCTTAAAACTTCAGTAATTTACCCTTATAATACATAAATATTCCAAATTAAAACAATTATATTTAATCTCATTTCTTGTAGAAAATATAAAAATCTTTATTACAACGACAAAACCAAACCTACCGCTCTGTGGTAAACGATTATTCGCGTATTAATCACAAATAAACGGGGTTAAGCATTAATTCTCCGAAAGATAAGAAGCCCCGCAGAAATTTATCTGTCGTGTACAAAAAGAACACAAAGGCTTACGATATTGGCCCGGGGATCGTGCCCGCATTCTACCGTTTTACATAGATTTGCCCTTACCATGGAGAAATAATACGCAGTTGGTTTTAAAAGGGCTGTTTTCTAAAACATTGAATTTAAGGACAGTTAAGACCACAATTATTATTTTTTCCGTTTCGTAACGAAAATTACTATACTTAAATCATTCAATACTTAAGATGGCAATTGGCGTAAAGGACAATTTTACATTACAATTTAGTTGTCCTTTACGCTAATTGTCATTTGAGCCTTTTGGGGTCGAAACTTTAGGACCGTGGGGACCAGGAGCACACCATATTTTTAAAGATATGTCAAAGCACCTGATCGATGCAACCCGTGACAAAAATGCTGGCCTATACTTGGCATGGCACAAAGATTAAGCATTGCCATTCAACGTGACAATGCTGCCAGCATTTTAGGAACAATGCCCACTGGTAGCGGTTTGTTAGATTAGTGTAGTTTTAAGTTTTTTTTTTAAGTTCTTTCGTTTGTTTGTTTTCTGTTGAATTAAAGATTATGGTTAAAAAAAGGATTTTAATTGAGGCTTTAACTGTTCTTAACTATATTTTTTTTGTTGGCAACGGCCTTCAAGAGTAAAGGAGTACTTTTAGCAGTAGCTCTAAATTCAATATTCCAATCATACGTTACATTTTTGACTACCTACCGTCTAGTAGTTTTTTGACGTGTAAAAGTGTCTATTACTTACTGAATAAACATCTTTTTTTTGTTTTTATTATTAATCACGAGGTCAAATTTTCGGTTCCAACTTTTACATTTACCCCAATTTTCATAAGTTGTTTATGTTTTTTTAAATATATTATTATACAAAATAACCACACGGCAAATTCGGAATTGTGACTTTGGAAATTATAAAGTATACTTTCTCGATACATCTTCACCTCACCTCGAACTCGTCTGTGTTAAGGGCGGCCCACCCACGTTTCGATGCACGCCGTGATAAATTTGTCTCTCTATAAATTCGCAGCATTCATTATTCCGATGTCACGACGTCCACGCCCAGCGTAAAACCGTGCATTAAATATAACTTGACTTTATTTAGTTAAGTTACTTATCGGGTTATTAATTGGATTATTTTACGTGCTAAAAAAGAAGATTGCACTTTCCGCAATAAGTGGTTAGTAGGGCTGCTACACGTCTGAATTTTGAACGTTAAATCACGGTAGTAAAATAGGTTTTACGTTTTATAATCTAGACATAGAAAAACGCAGTCGTTGTAATCAAAGTATTTATTGATGATGATATCAATAAAATAATTTTTGAATTAAGTTATTACGTCGATGACACTTTTTTGGCCATACATACATACATACATTAAATCACGCCTGTTTCCCAGAGGGGTTGGCAGAGACCAGTTCTTTCCACTTGCTACGATCTTGACAAATTTTTTTCGCTCCTTCCACATTCATACATCGAGTCATGCACGCACGTCAGTTTCGGGTACTTAAGATTCGGCCATTTTCTAGTATTTCTCCGATTTGATTCGAAAAAGTACGCCTAGGGCGGCCCCTTTCGACTCTTCTACTCATTTTCGATCTGTATATCTCTTTCGTCAATCTTCTTTTATCCATCCTTTCCAATCTTAGTCACTACAGTCTTCTTTTATTCCGCAAATAAAAATAAATAAAAACAAATGAAACCCCTCCATCGAACTCACGTGAGTCATCGAGCGTAAGACACTTGCAGCGTTTCCTCTCTGCTCCGCTAGACTCAGCCTTTGGGCAAAAAAGGAACCGGTCCGAGGATCGCCACAGATATGCACAAGTTTTTCTGACACGACGAATTTTTTGGTGTCAGAAGACCATGGTCCATATGTTTCAATGGCGAGGGCCGCAAATACGTAATTTTAATTTAAAAAAGCGTATCATCCAATACATTATCATCTACTATTCAAAAAAAAAGTGTGTCAGTGTATGAACGACATATTTTTTTTAGTCTTCATTTTGTTTTAATTCACCAATCACCGCTTGAAAAGCCTCTAATTACGCAAATTGGCAACTTTCCAAAGGGATCTCGGAAAACATTACTTTAACGCCGCGGAACGGTAATTTACCTGTCAATTTGCCATATTTGTAAGACAAGAATGCAAATCAACTTTCAATACCACATTAAATTCAAATTTAAAGTAATTTCACAGCGATATTTGCCTGAAGGCGCAAAAATGTACTTTATCTCCAGAGGCTTAAATGTTCAATTTACTTTAAATAGTGGTGTACTAAAACGCAATCATTTTAACGATAATTGCATCGTATCCTAGTTAGCACGTCAGATGGTTTTTGATTGCAACCTTTTCTGTTTTTTTTTTAGTCGGCTGGACATTTATAACACTTGATCGGTCAATTATGGTTTTATGCTGTATTCAGAGGTTATTAACGGTAACAATTTTACAAAATGCTTTTTTTTTTACATTTTGACCATCGGTTTAAAGGACTCTCAATTGCTCGTTATGACAGGAGTTATAAATTTTAGGAAGTTTTTGCCGTAGTGTCGAGTTTCCTTGTAACTTTTTTTAGTTTTTGTTTTTTTAACTTCCATAACTATACCTCTAATTTATGAACGCAAGATAGCTTAAGAGTATTTAAAAAAATATTACTTTAAATATTTTGCTAACGGGACGCCACGCCGCACGCCACGCGTGACGCCACGCTTAATTCCCCCGCGTCTACTTAAACAAGCACTTAAAGGGGTGTGATTCACTTAAAAAAGAGGTCGATCAAACGAACGAGTAAATGTCCCAGCGGTGAGTTTATTATATTCGAGTCAGAGCGAACAAAACACATTTTAGCGCGTGCATTCTCAATTAGGCAACCTTATATACGTTCGATCTTATCGACATGCTATGCCAAATTGAAAATGCACGCGCCGAAATGTTATAAGTATTTAAACATCAATAAAAAAAAATTAAATACCTGGAAACATCTAAGAGTTCGGAATTATTTGTGCCTATTACTCAAATATTCGCCATACGTTTTGTAAGTAAGTGTAAATATTTAGGTAAATATATGAGATTTGTCTTTAATTAGTGCCTAGATCTTGTTATTTTTTTTATTTCGTCTGGGGAAATCGAAAAATGATAAATTGAAGCTTGAAGCAAAACACATAACAAGGTTAATAGGGATGGTCCGAAGAAGTTTATTATTTTACAGTTGTATTGGAAATAACAAAAAAAAATTAAGATAATTATTATGTTATTTTTTTTTGTATTTGGTTTAGTAGTTATACAGGGTGACTCCTAAGTGGTGAACAAAATGATCACCTCTGTGTTCTACCCAAGAATATGAACAACTTTCACTATGGGACCAACTCTGAAATCACAAAAAAAAAACAGCTGCTTCATACATTTTGGTCGAGTAGGTACCTACGTATTGAACTTTTCTATGAAACAGCTGATTTTTTTTTTCGTGTTTCAGACTTGGTCCCATAGTGAAAGTTGTTCATATTCGTGAGTAGAACACAGAGGTGATCATTTTGTTCACCACTTAGGAGACAACCTGTATAATAATATCCCATAAATGGTAAGTTCGCCTATGTACATTATTTATATTGATGCAAAGATGTCTTATAAATTGTTTATGTGCAATAAAGAGTTGAGATACATACATACATTATATTTAATATTTTTATTGGTTTAGCATCCTTAAAATGAGAAAAAATAAGAACGAACTTATTTTGGCAATTTAAGCTTATCCTTCAAATAACAAGTTATTTCAAAGCGTTATTAAAAATAATGGTTTTTACCCACAATAAGGTCAATTCAATCAATCGATCGAGCTTTATTATGTGCCCAATCTTTTATTTAGATAAAATAAAACTAAAATCACAAATGCATTTTACAGCAGCGAATGCCAGACCAAATATATGAAAATAAATAATATTTTCGGACTTGGCCAGAATAACGAAAATGTTTCAGAAGACTAGCGATTCGCCCTGGCGTCGTTTCGATGTGGTAGTGATAGCTTTATAAATTTTGTATATATTTTGTGGACCCTACAAAATTTAAAAATAAAACTACTTACACGTACCTAAACATTTTTTTGTTTTTTAAATTTGAATTTAAATCTTTTCGATCCCATGCAAAACCAACTTTCATAATTATAGGCAAAATGACAAAAATCTTAAAATGATAATTTTATAACTAGGCATCGCAGAAATAGCCATTTATCTACAATTTTATTTTTTGTCTCTGTAGATTTATTATTCGCAGCTTTGTATAAGGATGACCTACGCCTAATTGCACAGTGTAAACGTAACAGTAGAAAAAGCAATAGAAATTTGCAACATGACGTTATTAAATAAGGGAAGAGCAGCGCGTCACATTCAACTGGTTTCCGGTGTACAATATTGTATGTTGAAATTAAAGAAAAATACAAATGTCATTTTATTAAACTACACAGTAAATACTTATTATAAATTAAATAAAGTACCTTAATAGATATATTAAATCTCCCCGATATTAACTATTAAATGCATAGAAAATGATTACTTTTTTTTACGTACATAATGGGTAAATAATGTAGGTTATTTAAAATGTTCATTGATTGAATATTAATCTCTAGTAATACCTCAAGGTGTTAAAAACCATTATCACTTTTGACCTGTTATCGTATTGTCAAATTTATAATAGCTCGTATTTATTTGACAGTAATGGCGGTCGAATTAAAAATAAAACCATAACAGCTCAAAAACGATATGATTTTTATGGGCGTCCCTCAAAATCCCTAATAACGTATGCCCTAACGCATCGTTTGTCAGAATAATCATTTGTCCTAAACTGATTTTCAGCTGAGAAAAACTATTTAAGTTTTGAAAAACACCTGCGGTTAATGTTAGGTTAGAGTTGTATTATAAACAATAAGTTGTGTTAAAATTCAGCTGGAAATGGCTTTAGGAGAAATGAAAATTCGGACAAATGATGCATTAGGACAAATGACGATTAAGGGAAACGGTTTTACTGTTATGTTTACACTGTGCAATTTGAATGTCATCAAAACTAAACTAGTCTAACAACCGGACAGTTTGTGAATAGCAAAGTACGAAAAACCTAGCAATCCCTCACAACCCTAACTTAGTTATAAACTTCGGGGCACATACGAGGGGCAGTTAATCAAATACACAGTTTTGGGTCCGCCCGGGTAATCGAGTACAGTCCTTTGTAATAATAGAAGATTAGATATCATAGAAGTGTCCTCTCTGATTACCTTTTATGCCAAATAGTTGACCTGTCATTAGAAACTTATGGTTGAACATAAGCAGCGTTTGAATTGTTGTATTCAACCCCCTATTTCACCATCTTAACAATGACATGTGAGAGATGACAATTTGAAATACATTGCAAAGTTATCACGCTGATACATCATTGTGTTACAATATAAATTACGCAGTGTACACTGAAATGTCACGTGACACCTGTCATTGTCATGATGGTGAAATAGGGGGCTGGTGTGGGAGTAAGACAACCGGTGAAAGGTAAATAAGTAAATGCAATTGTCTATGTGTTTCAGGTTCTACTTACCATCAGACAAGCAGAGCTGTGTACTCGTTTTTTTGCTATAAAAAATAGGTCTACAGATATTATGTTTATTAAACAAGCATTTATTAGAAATACAAATAAGGCAATAAAAAAGTACATTACCGTACTTATCCCTTTATGGTATTTCTTCCTGCTAAACCTTAAAAAGAAGTACATTATCATAAATATACACTCGACTTTATAACACTAAAAATAAGGTTTGTGTATAAATATTCGATGCAATAGGTGTAAAGAAATTAGTGGTTTTGACTATACTCTAGACTATAAACAGCCATGATTAAAAATAAAACCAAAAACAATAACATAAGACTTTTCGATGGCATGGACAGTGAAACATCCTATAGTCTATACTTTTAGGTATTTAAAAAAGTATAAACATTCCAAACCACACGACATTGTTAAACCGCCAATCAAAACTGTTTTATCGAACTTTGACGTACGACGACTTTGACTAATATCACGTGGTTGTTTTGTTTATATTTATTTTAATGCCTAAAAGTATATAGGTAGATCAAAAGTGAGTGGACGGGTCAGAAGGGGCCGCCCTAGGCGTACTTTTTCGAGTCAAATCGGTGAAATACTGGAAAAGGGCCGAATCTTAAGTACCCGAAACCGACGTGCGTGCATGACTCGATGTATGAATGTGGAAGAAGCGAAAGAAATTTGTCAAGATCGTAGCAAGTGGAAAGAAGTGGTCTCTGCCTACCCCTCTGGGAAACAGGCGTGATTTAATGTATGTATGTATGTAAAGTTATAGACTATAGTAAGTAGATTTTAATGAAAGAGTCCCTTCTGTTACATATAGCTATTCTTGATTAGTACTAACAAAAACATGTCTCCGGAGCCTTGTTCTAATTATAGCCGAATGTAGATGTAATTAGCTCTTCGGGGAGGTTTTGTTCGCGCTTTCGGCAGTTTGTTATCTTTCGAGACAACCGTTTTAATTGTTATTGTTGGTTATTGGAATTTGTCAATTAGTTAAATAGGTACGTCTTAAGTTCTTTGGGCCACTTGCTACAATGTATTCAGTTTTTTTTTTGCGATAAGTATTGTTTATTATATTGGTATAGTTTTTACAATACTAGAGCACACACTGTATATTTAGCATGCAAATTTTTCATTTTGTTTTGTCCTAAAGTTCTCAATGTAAACATGTCAATCTTATAATATAATCAATACGTAAAGTATAAAATAATACCTAAATTAAAAATTTAAATCACATTAGAAATTTAGTGTCAAAATTTAAATGCATTTTTTGCATTGAGGAAAACCAATTTACTCTCAACCATGCATTTAGCTTGTCTATTTATTTTTTCTTTTTAGCGACCCGCCTCCGCTTCGCTTCCGTTTATGTGAGTATTATATATAGCCTATAGCCTTCCTCGATAAATGGGCTATCTAACATTGAAAGTATTTTTCAAATCGGACCAGTAGTTCCTGAGATTAGCGCGTTCAAGCAAACAAACAAACAAACTCTTCAGTGGGCCTAATATGATTGCGTCTATATCGTGTGTCAAATGTGGATTAAGCATCCGTCACTGTCATACTTATTTACGTGACAGAAGGTATATTGGTATAGTTTTTACAATACTAGAGCACACACTGTATATTAAGCATGCAAATTTTTCATTTTGTTTTGTCCTAAAGTTCTCAATGTAAACATGTCAATCTTATAATATAATCAATACGTAAAGTATAAAATAATACCTAAATTAAAAATTTAAATCACATTAGAAATTTAATGTCAAGATTTAAATGCATTTTTTGCATTGAGGAAAACCAATTTACTCTCAACCATGCATTTAGCTTGTCTATTTTTTTTTTCTTTTTAGCGACCCGCCTCCGCTTCGCTTCCGTTTATGTGAGTATGATATAATAGCCTATAGCCTTCCTCGATAAATGGGCTATCTAACATTGAAAGTATTTTTCAAATCGGACCAGTAGTTCCTGAGATTAGCGCGTTCAAGCAAACAAACAAACAAACTCTTCAGTGGGCCTAATATGATTGCGTCTATATCGTGTGTCAAATGTGGATTAAGCATCCGTCACTGTCATACTTATTTACGTGACAGAAGGTGACGGATGCCTTATCTAAAGTTTGTCACGCGATAAACGCGACCATGTTAGAGCCCCTGCTTTATAATATTAGTATAGATTAAGGATATCATTATCATATATTAAGGATATGGACATTATTATCTTACTTTATTACTTGCAGTGGTTCTTTATCTTTGAATATATATTTTTATCTAGGTTGTTTTTATGTCCCTCTGCTGGGCAAAAGCCTCCCCTCTTTTTCGACAATCGTCTCTATGCAGTTGGCTTAAAAACTAATTGAATAGAAACGATAGTTAGCGTAATGCATCTTGTCTGGGCCCTCAGGACTTTATTAAAGAACTCATTTATCTATTTTAACAACCTAACAGCGTTAAATAATTCATATCACCAACTTTCAAGTGTGACAGAACAAATTGATAAGTGAAGTAAGTTCGCGAGTAACGGACAGACGGACGAACTCACACGTACTGATACGGCCCTTAACTTGCACGCGGCGGCGGAATACACGATCAGACGGCCGAGTACTACGGCCGGCGAGAACTGGCTACTTTGATGGTTAAAAAGTTTAAAAAAAAAAGATGTTTATTCAGTAAGTAGGCCGCACGGGCACTTTTACACGTCAAAAATCTACCAGCGCTTCGCAAGAGACCACTGCTGAGAAGTAACGCCGCAAGAAACTCAAGTTGGTCAGTCAAGTTGTTAGTTTAATTAAGTAAACAAGCATTTTTTTATTGCTCTAGTATGAATACTCACACCTTCAGGCCTTCATTCCAGGAGGTAGGGTGAGCTACATAATTACCAACAACTCTAAAAACTTGTTGTTAATTCTGTAACCACATTTTGCACAAACAGGCTATGATGTTATCCAGTGTATATTAGTGACAGGTTACGAGCCCATCGCCTAATAATATTACAAACCTTTAATCCCTTGTTTGTGTTTCAATTAATCCTAGACGGCTTAACGGGTGACACGTTAGCCTAAAAGGTAGTACATTTTGCATTTTTAACCAGCGTATGTTAGTGACACGTTGCAAGCTTGTTAAACAATACTATAAGCCTTAATTGCCTTAGAATTAATGGTTTTACAATAATTATGTGCACTTATACGAAGATGATATACGTATACAGGCAAGTCAGTTTTTACTCTCAATGTTAAATAGTTAAAGTAGTCATTGCTAAATATTATATTTTATATGTGACATGTAAAATATGTTAACCACCTATTCAAAATTCAGTTGGAAAAATAATACCTACGTCATTATTATATATTTGTCCGTTCAACTGTCTAAATAGTTCACTTTTTTTATCACAATTATAAAATTTGCAGTACCTACGAGTGAACCAATTCACAAGAACAGCACCATACATCCCGATGGGTCAGTGGGTGACAATATATTACGAAGAGGGTCGCAAGTCGCAACTCTGGCTATATTGCTGCTATGTAACTGTGACAGCGAAGTTCTACCGAATTACCATCGTAGTGTCAGATGTGATAAATATGGGCAAGGGCGAGTGTGGAGTTTATGAGGGGCCAATTTACGACGGGCTGATTATGTGAGTGGGGTCATAAAAGTTTTTGAATTTTATATTTTTATTCTGTTTTATGCTGAAGCTTTATGACATCCTGGTAGTTATTGATTTTCTTTACCTTGATTTTTTACGTTTTAAGTATTGTTGCGGGTTTCGTTGTACCTTAAGTACTAATTAAGTTGTATGTTAAGAATTTAAATGTGTTCGTAGATTTTGTTATACTTTACTTTTAATATCATTATACAAAAATGTCATACTCACACATACACACACTGGTAGAGACACGGCCAGAGCCTGAAACGCGCACCAACTCATGCAGAAAAAAAATTGCTCTAGTCCTACATCAATGGTTGAAAGGTTTTGGATCAAAGAACATGGAAATTCCATATCCTGAAGTAGAAAATTGTAAAGTTCCCAAATTAACAAATTCTACGCAGGCAAAGTCGCGGACAAAGGCTATGCAATACATTTTGATAAAATTAAAAACACTAGTGCGAAAAATCCAACTTTCTGCACGATATACAGCTACAAAAAGAACCACTTTACGAGCAGCTGTGTTAAAAATAAACCTGCTAACGAACCGCACCTTTAAAAACCCCCACAATGTACTTCTATACGTATATACGGGCTAACCTGATACCGCCCCGGTTTTCAGGCAGTCCCGGATCGGATGTCAAGCGCCACCATGTGTTCCTCGGCACTTCCGGAGTTTTTTATACCGGAAACCGGAAGCCGCCGTCTAATGGATTGAAAGGCGATAAATATCGTGATATTGAAAGTTTTTATGTTACGAGTTTTTTTATGGTGGGATTATATTTCTAAAGCGGGTCCGGGGTGAATCCTTATGATAATATGAATAAGGTTTTCCCAATAAAAATCAATATATTCTCTTTTTGGGGATTGGATTCAAAAGGCCCGGTGCGGTGGTCCTTGTTATCGTTATCGAAAATGTATAGAATTGAGGTAAGCTGCCAGATGGTCGTGTTTTCGAAAATCGATTACGATAGCGTTATGCCACTATACGACCTCTACGAGTGTTTAACTCGGTTTGGTCGGACAAGAAAATGCTCTACCAGTTTTGACAAAAGTTTCTGTGAGATCTTATTATCGCTAAGGTTGACACTGTCATAATATTATTGTCATAATAAATCGAACTTGTTGTATCATGATGTGCAAATGAACTTCAACCGTAGTATATTACTTTCACACGTGTATCGTATCATCAACGGTTAGATAGCACTTCTTGAATCGTCATTGTCATCGTCATTGTCATCATCAGCCCGAAGACGTCCACTACTGGATAAAGCCCTTCCACAACGATCGGTCCCCTGCTGCTGTCATCCAGCGGTTTCCCGCGACCTTTTATTTACTTGACTTTCATGTCACATCTCAAAAGCCAACCAGCCACCCAAGCAGTAGTGTTCATATCCGTGTGTTTTGATGAAAACATTTGACGAAATTTGACGCATTCTATCTTAGTCCCCGAGGTATGCAGCCCAATTGGGATTGACCAAAAAAAATAACTCACGGTTTTCACTTTCTAATTCGAAAAAAAAGGAAATTTTAAGACACAATTTCATTAATTTTGTATTTGACTCAATAGTTTTGTTTTAATATCTTTATTTATTTAGCAGACATTTTATGGATGACATGATTATTTTAAATTTGGGATGGCATTTTCTTATAAATTACAACAATTAAATGATACTAATGAAATACTCGTAAAGTGATTGCAATAGTGTATTAAAACATACTATTTCAAGCTGTTTTCGCCTAACCTGTAAGATACACCTAGAAGGGCTTCAAGCCGAAAACGAAAGTCAAACAAAGGTTAATAATGCTTTTGCCGAAATATTCAAAATAAATAAATACTTCAAGCACTTAATAATTCAGAACGGCTTTAAAATCCTATACCTCGAAATGGTTTTCGAATTGGAGTAATTGTAAAAATATGAACAATCCCAATTGCAGTCTTAAAGTTTTAGTTATAAGATTGTTTTTAGCTTTGGGCTGGGAACGTTCGACTGAGCCATGACAAAAAAAAATGTGTTATGAACGAAATTGATGCAAAATAAATAAAGTTTTTCTCTACATTTAGTTTTAACTAGTAAAATAATAAAGGTTAAATTAAATGAAACATGGACGATACCTTAAGCCGAGAATAAATTGACGTCGGAACAAGTCAAATGCAAATGGGGCGGGTGTCGAATTAAAATAGATGATTGGGACAGTCTGCAACTTGTTTCATACGTTTATCTACTAAAAAATAAATAATTAAAAAAATCGAAAATATCTATAACTAAGACCGCCTGTTATTTACCTGTGTTATTTTTAATTCTACTGTTTCTCTGTAATGTTTATGTTTGATGTACAATAAAATGTTTTGTATTTTTTTTTTTTTTTTTTTTTTATGGCATAGAGAAGACAAACGAGCACACAGGCCACCTGATGGTAAGTGGAAACTGTGACCCATAGACATTCGCATTCACAAGACTGCGATGCAATCCTAAGACTGCAAATGCGTTGCCAACCCTGAGGACTAAGATGGAATGCCTCTATGCTAGTCATTTCACCGGCTGTCTTATCCCCAAACCGGAACACAACGATGCGAACACTGCTGTTTGGCGGTAGGTTAATGGATAAGATGGTGGTAGCGATCCGGACGGACCCTGCACAAGGTCCTACCACCCGCAATCCGTGTCCGTATTGTATTGTATTGTATCTGGACTTCTATAAAAACATATCGCGTGTTACTATGGTATTTGTTTTAAACTCGGCCGCCATTACAATAAAATAAATAAAACCTATCAAAACGTTCAAAATATGATAACAGGTCAAAGACGATATGGTTTTTATCGACTAGATTAGAGGCACTGGGGGGTTACCATGACATGTTTAGGTTGTGAGAAAGGGACAGATTTAAAGCAGTTAAACGGCTCTGTCCCTTTCTCACAACCTAAATTGAATGATACTTTTGTGTCATAATATGGTAACCCCCCTGAAGCATGTCACGCTTATTAACCTAGTCCCAAAGAAAGCCCTAGGTTTGAGCAGTAAAGGACTGTGTCAAAGTGACGTAATCAATCAAAATGGAAGAGACTTTTTATGATTTTATTTACAGTGTCACTTTGACATAGTCAAATAAAAATCCAAGACTTATACACAAAATACTCTTGTTAATACTACAAATACAATATTTGCCCTTACCTTATCCATTAACCTACCGCCAAATAGCAGTGTTCGCATTGTTGTGTTCCGGTTTGGGGATAAGAGAGCCGGTGAAATGACTAGCATAGAGGCATTCCATCTTAGTCCTCAGGGTTGGCAACGCATTTGCAGTCTTAAGATTGCATTGCATTGTGAATGCGAATGTCTATGGGTCACAGTTTCCACTTACCATCAGGTGGCCTGTGTGCTCGTTTGTCTACTCTATGCCATAAAAAAAAAAAAAAAAAAAAAAAACCAGAAATCGAACCTGGAACCGCTAGCTTCTTAGGCTGGGTTACTACCTACAGTTACCTAAGTTATCTGCATCTTCAAGACACAAACATATCAATACAATTAGATCCTAATGACAATTATTTACTTTCTAATAAGAGTTAAAAATGAATCTGTCTCCTCATACTTTATGTAACCAAAGGACAATTATTTACGCACTTATGCATAAACGCACTATAAACGTACTTTAGTTTAGGTTTGCTTTGTCACCTTTTTTTTTATGGCATAGAGAAGACAAACAAGCACACAGGCCACCTGATGGTAAGTGGAAACTGTGACCCATAGACATTCGCATTCACAAGACTACAATGCAATCCCAAGACTGCAAATGCGTAGCCAACCCTGAGGACTAAGATGGAATGCCTCTATGCTAGTGATTTCACCGGCTGTCTTATCCTCAAACCGGAACACAACAGTGTGAATACTGCTGTTTGGCGGTAGGTTAATGGATATGGTATTTGGAATGGATGGTCTGTCAGATGCAAAATGTCACATACATACATACATTGCATCACGCGTGTTTCCCAGAGGGGTAGGCAGAGACCACTTCTTTCCACTTGCTACAATCCTGAACAATCTCTTTCGCAAATGTCACAATGATAAATTATGAGAACACGACATGTTTTAAGTTATTGTGTGTTTATGAATAAAAGGGTTAGACTTTTATAATTTATGTCAGCATGATAAAGAATGGCCAAATAACTGATTTAGCCAAAAACACGGTTAAAAAATACCCTATATCCTTTTCCGGGATTTAAGCTATCTCCGTACCAAATATCATCAAAATCAGTTCAGTAGTTTAGCATTGACCGCTAACCAGCCAAACAGAGTTATGTTCACATGAATATTTTTAGTATGGATAGGTTTTTATTAATTTAAGAGCTTTAATTAATCCGAAAACAAACATTCACAAATTCAAACTACTTAGTTTTAAATTAAGCTCTAGGCTTGTTTAATAAAGCATTAGTACATAATTAAACATTCTCAAACAGAGTTTTGCTCCAAATTCAGCTTAGGACTATTAAAGTATTTGAAATTGCTACGCGGTGCTATTTCGCTAGTCCATATTAATAATTAAGTTGTAGAGGAATTTTGTTTTTGGTAATTAACTCACCGTTGAGGAAAAACGGCGAAGTGTGAGTTTGACGCGCCTATCGTGGGTTCCTTACTATCCATATCCATATTTATATTAAAAATGTAAATTTACTACGTGTGTCTATCTGTCTGTTACGGTTCCACGGCTAAATTACTGGACCTATATGGATGAATTTTTGTATGACGATAGCTTGAGTCCCGGGGTAGGATAAATGAATTAAGTGACTAATAAAAAATGTACTAACCAACAAAGTTGTGGGCAAGGTTGGTTAAAATTGCCTTGAGGCATTAAGTCTACCATTTGTACTTTCTTTTTGAATTGTGCAGTAAAGTTTAAAAAAATAAATAATAAAGTCGAGCGATTACATAAATTACAACCAAATCCTAAATTACGGTTTGTACGAAATTTTGAACATCGCAGAATAACCCAACAAAATCAAATGCAATTTGTTATTTAAAACGCGCCAGCTCTGCGACGCCATTTTGTTTAGTCCTTTTCTAGGATTAATGTTCCTTATTTAGCCGTTCGTGATTCTGTATTTTAATGCGCAATTTGACGCTTTAGTCTTTAGGTGGAAAAATTATGTCTTAAACCTTGATTACATCTAAAGGTGCGGAAATCATTATATGAATGATATAAACAGAGCTACGGTTTAAAGTGTACGGTCGGCCTTTTAAGTAACCATTGAATTAAGTGCTTTGTCATTTTAACGTCATGTTTGAACTGCCGGATTAATCTGTCAAAGAGGTTAAAGTGACAAGGTATGAGTTGCACAAAAAGTTGCAGTTTTGTAAATCTTAACCAGTTACCTACTGAGAACGTTTATCAGAAACATTAAAGAGAAATTTTCGTTTAACTACAAAAGTAAGAAAATTCTTAAAAGTTATTGAGAACTTCATAATAATATAGAAAAGTTGCACAATTTGAGAAGTTTTCAGTCGGTAATTTTTTTTTATACCTATTATTTAAATTGTAGCGTGTTTACCTTCCTTAACTCCGCCATATTACGAGTCACTATTTTTTTTGTGTAGAAAAAACCGTTTACCTAAGTATTCTGGTTTAAAGAACTGGGGGGTTATTATGACATAACTATGCAGTTCATTTTACAGTGAGTGTAAGGGACAGAGCTATCGCAGTTATATAGCTCTGTCCTTTTCTCTCGGCGTAAACAGAATTGCATAACTATGTCATAATAACCCCCCAGAGCTTTTTAAAGACATTTAAAAATAATGAAACAATGGACAAAAAGGATTTTGTATACCACTTTATTATACGGAACCCTAAAAATACAAATTTGATTTCAAAACTAGTTTCAAACGTTTTTTTTTAAGCAGTTTGCATGCTATCATTTAAATATTATCTCCATTAACAGCTGAGCCGGTTGCAGCTCGTTAAGGGACGCGCTATCACACGGTTCACACCTTCGATGGTTAATGAGGGATGCAATTAAAATGCATTCGCTATGCATAAGTGCATTTGCAAGTTTTTAATGAAACTGATGTATCTAATTGACGTAAATTAAAATAATTATGTTCGAAACATAATGTTTCGTTATGCACTTTGATACTTTCTACAATACGGCGCATTCATAAATAAAATTGAAAAATACCGTTTTAACATAATTATTATTCCCAGAGTGGTGTAGGCACACAAAAACTTGTTGACAAATATTCTGATACCTACCACATTTTTGCACTTTCAGGCTAACATGTTTGCCAGTGTATTAGTGACAGGTTGCAAGATCATCGCCTAACAGAACTACAAGCCTTTATACCCTTAGTAAATATAATTAATAAAATATGGTTTTTGGATAGCAATTGGAAAAAAGTTGATATTTTAGTGACAATTACAACTATTTAATGACTGAGTGACAGACAACTCACATCCAAAACCGCTGTAACAAGGGATTTGGAATTAAGAGGGTTTATTCATTGGGTACCCTAGGGGTACTCTAAGATAAGACTTTTCTAAAATCAGCCCCTTACAGGAAAAAAACGCACAGGCGTTCTCTAGTTGACGTACCTAATACTAAAGTTGACAAAAACGTAGGTGTAATCAACATTTGACAAAACAAATTTTGCTAGATCCAGTGCGTCCATAACCTATAAAAAAAATCTTTGTATTCAGTTTTTGACAGCAAATATGAGTGCACCTATATTGATCGTATGAATAATAACAACTCGCTCATTCTTCACATCTTTTCAAAACCTGTTGCTCGTCGATCAGACTTTATTGGCGCAATTTGCGAGATCGTCGCGTAATCGTGTCGTTATCGTCTCGTTACCGGCCAATTTGTGCGTAATACCGTTGTAAGGGGTTATTCTCTTACGCTATAGTTATCTTGATTAAATCGAGTAGTATTCACAGCAAGAACTTTTTTACAAGGTACTATAAAAAAAACATACAATTTGTCAGTGGAATATGATTCTATTGTTAATGAAATAAAGTCGATTTTCTAATTTGATCATTAGTCATAAAATAAACCACTCTTTTCCTTTGTACTTGATGTGATCAAGGGTAAGCTGGATAAGTTCACGTTGTACATTATTTTTACATTAATTGTAATATTCTGTTTTTTCTTTCGTACAATAAAGTGTTTAAATACATACAATATGTAGGTACTATTTTTAGTACAAGAGACCTAAGGAGGTTATACAGATTCGTCTCAATACCTTTTTTTTTTTGTTCATTATTTAAAGAGAAAGTAAGTAATTTCTTCTAATGACTAAAGAGCTTAAACGCCACGTGGTCTGTTCTACGTCACAGCTAGCGCTAGACTTACAAAAAAAACCCTAATAAGGTCCTGTTTGCACCCTACCCTATACAGAACCCTCAACAGGGAGTAAATAGATAATTAACCAAATAGGAAACGTCTAAATTAGATTAAACTCATTAAAGTAATAAACAAGAACCGAATCGAAACCGCTATCGGGTCCGGATCGATTGTAAACGTTTGCTTCCGCGATTGGAAGATTACTTGATTGAGATTGCCTGTCACACCGAAACGAGCGGTGCAGAATTAAAGTATTAAATCACTTACGTAACGGATAAAAAGTCGCCAAAGTCATGTCCATTATTAATAAAATAAATGCAATGATTATTATTCATCTAAAAGTTTGTATGGACGTATGGATGTTTGTGTGTCTTCATCGCAGAGTAGGCAGAGCTACAGAATTATCAACAACTCTAACAACTTGTTAATTGGGATTAACCAAAATAACTTTCTCATTCGGAAGAATAGGAAATTTTAAGACACCAATTTCATTAATTTTGTATTTGACCCAATAGTTGTGTTTTAATATCTTTATTTATTTAGCAGACATTTTATGGATTACATGATTATTTTAAATTTGGGATGGCATTTTTTAATAAATTACAACAATTAAATTATATCTAATGATTTTTTTTTATTGTAGGTAATAGTGTATTAAAACATACTATTTCAAGCAGTTTTCACTTTATCCGTAAGATACAACTAGGAGGGCTTCAAGCCGAAAACGAAAGTCAAACAAAGGTTAAATATACTTTTGCAGAAATATCCAAAATAAATTTAAAACCTTATTCCTCGAAATTAATTGTAAAAATAATATGAACTATCCCAATTCTGTACCCACATTTTACACAAACAGGCTAAGATGTTTACCATGGGTATAATATAAGTGTTAGGTTGCAAGCCCATCGCCTACCGATACTACAAACCTTTAATCCCTTGTTTATACTTCAATTAATCCTGAACGGTTGATACATATTTAGCGTAAATGCAAGTGATTTTACTTAGAAAGCTTCCGGTCCCGGGTTCAAGTTCCGGTAATTGCAGATATATTTTGTGTGATGAGCGCGACTATTTATTTGTTCCTGAGTCTAGGAGGTTTTCTATGTATTTGAGTATGTATATCTCTGTATACTTAAGTGTATTTTTATCGTTGTCTAGTACTCATAGTGCAAGCCTAGAGCTTAGTATGCGACTTTTGGTGACATTGTCCCCTTATATTTAATTTATAGATTTCATTGCAAACGAATAATAAGATGTAGAGAAAAGCTATTAAAGGGTATAAAAGGGGGTAATTTTACAGAACAGTATGTTAAAATCGTATTCGCAATGCACAACCTAAGGTATTGTTATTATTTTAAACATAACAATTTCGTTACATATCTACTCGATCGATTAAAATGCAAAAAAAAGTTTATAATTATTCAAACATCAATAAATTTTATTTTGATGCGTATTTTTAATCAAATTGGTGTTTTAAACAAAATTATTATTTTCTTCGATGTCATTAAAAACCTATTTTTATTTTTTTAACTTAGATACGAGTTTATAAACCTATACGAATAGTAACTTTTATATCTTAAAATATCTTAATCCTGCTCTCCCTCATGAATACAATGTTACCTGATTGAGTTCTCTGAGCAATTACACTTCGGTGAGAGAGGCGGTCCATCCAGGACACGCCCGTATATTGATTAACAACACTTATTAATATGCAAACCGGAATCTACCACAATAACGCGGAACAATTCCTCTTTTAAGGGAATATAGGATAAGTCCGCAGCTTTTAGGGTTCAGTGGAGTATAGGATAAATACACACAGAGTTAAGGCACTAAATCTTTATTAACCCGTGTGGTTGCCGGGTTAGAATAGTGCCACTCCATATCTTCCCGTGGATGTCGTAAGAGACGGCTAAGGGAATAAAGGCGTATAGTACTGTTAGGCGATGGGCTTGCAACCTGTCACTAATACACTGGTAAACATCTTAGCCTAAAAGTGCAAAATGTGGTTACAGAATTATTAACAAGTTTTTAGAGTTGTTGGTAATTCTGTAGCTCTGCCTACCCCACTCTGGGAATAAAGGCGTGAGTTTATGTAGGTATGTATCTTTATTAAAAAAATGTCAGGGGACAACCTCACATCAAAGAACAATTAAAAAAATTAAAACTTCTTACTTACTTACATACATACCTTCACGCCTATAATCTCAAAGTGGGGTAGGCAGAGCTACAGAATTACCTACAACTTTAAAAACTTGTTGATAATTTTGTTACCACATTTTGCAGAGGCAGGCTAAGATGTTTACCAGCGTATTAGTGACAGGTTACAAGCCCATCGCCTAACAGTACTAAGCCTATATTCCCTTAGTCGCCTCTTACGACGTCCACGGGAAAACATGGAGTGGCACTATTTTAACCGGGCAACCAAACAAATTCTAAGTTAAAGAGTTAAGTTAAGTTTGGTATTAATTGTAAATGGTTTTTCTTATATACCTAACTTTAGTTTTTTAGATAATTTATTAGGTTACCTATTAAAAAAGTAATTACTGTTTTTTGGTGAACGCTGCACATCTGTAATTGGTATACAGTGGGGCTAGACAAGTTGCCATCGTTCACGAACGCTAGCGTTAGGCGATCACTTTGGTGATCACCTGTCACTTGGCGCTATAGGCTAGACAAGTCGCCATCGAATGTAACGCTAGCGTTAGGCGATCACTGTCGACATGCGTTGTCAAAAATGATTAATCTAGCCAAGGTGTATGCCCACGATGAATACAACCTCGCTCGACAGTCTAGTTTTTTTTTCTAAAAATTATAAATTTTGTCTATACTTTTCGACCTTAAAAGTCAAGTTGACGCTGTCACAGGATGTGCATTGTAAATAAACATTCTAGGTACGTATTATGTTGTATTTGTTACATTATTTATTTACATGTTGTTTTTCATAAAATGTTATGAGATTGTGATTGTGTTGTGTGTTATTCTAAGGTAAATATGTACGTGTATGTATGTGTTATGAATTCTTGTAACATGTAAGAAAAGTTACTTCCTTTGTATGAACGCGTCTCCCAGGTGTTTGTTAAACAGTTTCCCTATTTAAATCAATAATGAAGATCAGATAGAGGTTTATGTTCAAATCACGTGAAAGCGCAGCAGGGGCGCACAGGCATACCCAACTATTTTTACATGACCGCCTAAAATAAGGAGTGTAATGTTTTCAGGGTTAATGTATGTATGTATGTACGATTCTTTATTTATTTAGTGTAGTTGTGTTTGACTTTCTTTCAGCTACACCTTAAAATCGGATAACATTTGCTAAAATTGCGGTACTATACTAATCGTAATTGCATGGGCAGAATAGTACACTAGCCTGTACTCGATACAATTAACTGGAGCAGCGTGTTTGTGATATAGATATACAGTTAATTTTTAATTTACAGGGACCTAGACTACACGCGATTGGAACTACGAAAATATTTATGAAGTCCACTGAATACCTATAATAATATTCGCAAATGCAGATCATGGTGTGTATACAGTTTTATTCCGTATTTTCAGTATTTTACCTAACCTGGCGGACGTTACCTGCATGGATACGCTGCCTAGGTCCCACTTCAAACTTCCTCTGTCAAACTGAGAACGGCAGCTGCATCAGTCAAACCAGTGAAACGGCATAAATATGTCTGCTTTTAGCCAAGTCTACATGTTTGTGCCGGGTTATTGGGGGAGGCATGAGATAACTCATTAAGGAAATTTCCTCAATAAGTGTGGTATCGTTCCCAAAACAAAACGATAAGGGAAATGGCTGAATACTGTAAATAATCCTCATGCCTAAATGACGTTTCGGGTGACCAGCTACTTTGGCCAAAGATTAAGCATTAAATCTATGTAAATAATTTGCTTTTTATTCATATAAGTTATTTGATCTCTCTAAAGTGTCTGCAAAACCAATATACCTAAACTAAATGAGAATAAGTACAGTCGCCAATAATAATTTATATTTCACATTGCGTTACGCTCAAAATTATCTGACACGCTCTCTGCCTCTAGACGTGTCCAATAGTTTCAGCCCTATATTGGATAATATATTATTGTTGGAGACAGCGAGTACATAACATTTCTTAACCTTTGTCCAGCAATATTTCAGTATTTTAGCGCCCTTACGAATATTTGACTTGAATGTAAAAAAAATGTAGAAACAAAGTTATAGTTTATATTCATGACAAAAATTATGATAAGTCATTTTGTTTTAATTTCAGAAAAAAACCAACACCACTGTCTCCAGCCACTTCGCCCACCAATTTTGCCACATAGTATGCATTGTCTAGAAGGACTGCAGTGCAGATTCACTGGATCCGTACACTCCGATGTTCCTGTGATGTCTGCGTTAATACAATTATGTACTTTCCATAATTTCTGCTCAGTAAAATAATCAATTCATGTTGTCTTCATTCCTATAATACCTTCCAAATATGCTCGTTTTCCCATAATGTCGGATGTTGTAGGTCGGTTGGAGTAAATGTAAGCAACTAAAGTAGGTACGACTTTAAACACATCGCAGCAAACAAAGTGTGCAAAAATATCTCAACACACTCTACAACACTGCTTAATTAATTGAGTTGAGTGCGGGTATTTTTGAACGCCTACTTCGATATTTGATGGTGACTGTACGGTCACGAGCGTTAATTTGACACCCATTTCAAGAAAAATATGCTTGAGTCAATTTCCTTTCGTCCACTTTCACAAGTAAGATTTCATAACTGGTTATGAATAATGATTTTTTTTCACTGTTTCTTAACCTGTTATTAAACAAGACTTTTTTTTCCATTTTCATAACCAGAAACTAGGTAGGTTTAGGTTATGTTAGTTTTGCAGCAGGCCCGGAGGGCCAAACCACTCAGAAATAGGACCTCCATGTAAGCGGAGCTCCGTCGCCACTGTCCAATTGATTTGAAAATAAGGTTATAAAAATGGAAAAAAGTCTTGTTTAATAACTGGTTATGAAACAGTGGAAAAAAATCCTTATTCATAACCAGTTATGAAACCTTGGTTATGAACGTGGACGAAAGGGTCAATTTCATTAGAGATGTCAAGTCATTTGTAACTTTTAGGAAACTCAACCTTATTATTGTAGAATGTCACATTGACTTTGGACCTAAGGTGGGTACCAAATTTAATCTCGTGACTGTACAAGTTTAGTTAAGATGACGTTTCAACATTCGTGGCCATGACGCACCGTCTAAGAACGAAGCAGAAAATATGAATGATCTCGGAAATGGATTATGCTAAGGTAAAAGCTCCTAAAGGTAAGTGCTCCAGTTATGAACAATTCCATAAATATAAGTCTCTGATTGATAATGCTTTTAGTGCTACAATTAGATTATATTGAATTATTCGGGATTACTACTATTAGAATAAAATTTTAGTATTGATATGTTTTCATTTAAAAAAATGATAATGTTCATCACTGGAGCCTTGTCCATAATAGGTGCTTTTACCTTAGGCTGTCAGGATAAAGGGCAACCAAAAATTTTAACAATGTCAAAGAATGTCAAGACAGTTACTTATTGTGTTCCCATATTGATTGAATACAAATTGTCATAAAACTAGTACTTACTTTATGTACAAAATTCAGCCATTTCCTTTATCTCTTTTTTTTTGGGAAAGATAACACGTCTTGCAGCCGCCATATTAGTTAATGCGACCGCTGTGCGCAGGCAGAACGACATATTTGGCATCAGGGAGTTGCTCTCTATCCTGTCAGGCCAGAATAATCCATTTCCGAGATCGTAATCAAATTAGTTGTGACCTCCTGTAATAACAGTGGTGGCAAAATAATTAGGAACGCTTGCATTTTTCCCATATAATTGCCTACAAATATACTTTCAATTTTGACTAATCAAAAAGTTCTAGACCTATTTTATTTTTAGTTACACTTATCGTTAATTAATAAAATAAGCCTCAAATTTTTGTACGGTTTACCGCTATTAAAAACGAATATTTTTTATAGGGATTTAAAAACTTAGTGCTGACGTGTCCATACAAAGTTTTTTTAACATGAAATTGATGAAATATTCGATTTTAGCAGCGACAAACTGTACATACATTTAAACCTTAGATTATTATATAATGATAAGTGAAAACTAAAAATAAAATTGGTCAAGAAAATTTTGATTGGTGGTCAAAATTTAAGTCATAATTGTATTATATCTTACGAGAAAAACGCAAGCGTTCGGTTCCTAATTATATGGCCACCAGTGTAACATCGAGCAATGAAACTTTACTAAAATAATGTACTTCGATTTTGTTTTGAACGTTTAATACTTGAAATCAATATTTTTTTGATTCATAGCATTTTTTTGTATGAGGTTTTAAACATAATAAATTAATAGTAATTCAAACTCATTTCACCAAACAATTAAGTATAATCCTGCCTCTAATTAGTAGGGCTCATCCTGGATTTGGCTCCAATTATAAAAGGACTGCTCCGCACTACAATATAACCTAGAGGGCGACCTTTGAGACATTGAATGGAAGTTGAGATACTCCTTCCATACAGGCTGCAGGCTCCGTGTAAAAATGAAACACCGGAGTGTGTAATTCTGCGACAAGGGGTTGATAATAGTATATGGACATCCGGCATCGTCAACCAGCCCTCTGAAGGATTTTCTTAGTTGCCTAAAACACACAAAAGATATTTTATCAATAAATTGTATCATATCGGTTAGGTATACTTATTTGACCTCGCTATAAGTAACTAAGTACTATTTTTTTCCGAAAACCATACTACTATTATAATAATTATATAATATAAATAAAGAGTTTTCAATGAAAGAAAAAACGCTCCCTCGGTTAATTTAAACCTTGGGCGGGACCTCGTGAATAAAAAACATTACACATATTCAGGGAATGAAACATCCAATACTTTCATTAAATATATGTCATAACTTACTCTTGTCTTATACGAGACCTAGCTTCATCCGATTGTAGGAAGACGATCCTCCTCTTCAAGACTGTGTCGTTGTTGAGAGCATCCCCCACTTCACGGATGCATCTACTAGCAGGCGGTCCGTTGCGTTACCTAATTGGTTAGATACCCCGTGATCCTCTGATCCGACCTTGTCGCCAGAAAGCTCACAACAAAGCACACAGCACCTGAAATAATCGTAATAAATATCTTTATTGGTACTGACAGGTTTCATTGTAGGTATTGTTTATATAATGCACATACCAACTTATACATGTTAAAATCAAAATGATGCTTACCTTCAGTTCAAAGAGAACCTCCTTCAATCTCCTCAACGAAGTCAGGGAACGCAAAAGGCTGCAAAGAACTCTAAATGAGACCTTGCTTAACGTAAAATGTTCCTGAACAGCATTTCATGCATCCCGTCCGCGGCCTCCAGGCTCGCACGAGAGATTTCTCTGGGTCGGCGCCTGGATAAGCTCGTACTGTTGTGAGCAGCGTATATGTAAGTCTCAGCGGAAGCATTTTTAATAAGAAATCAATGTTCAAACAATATATTTTATGCGACCGCGAGGCAATGATGACAGTGATGACACGGACTCAGTTGACAGTTTCTTGGTCGTTACGGCCGTCCTTAGATACCGCCCTTAGATACCGACGTTTATATCGCACTGCTAGATTAAAATAGTAGTAACTCAAAATACAATGCATATTAAAATCAACTTTAATTCAACTCCTTTGAACTTAAAACCAAACTAGCAAGGATTTTGGGTTCATACTGTTTTGATCTAGAAGGTCGACATGGCGATAGGTGCTCGTGTTCTATTCGACCTGTCAAAAGGGCAACTTGTCTAGCCTTTGTGTCAAAATAGTACCGCGTAACGACTGTAGTCGTCAAACCTATCACTAGCGCGAGTGATAGTGATCACTTTTCAGCGTGTCAGTTGTAACGAGTGATATATCACGTGACTTACGTCATTCCCATACATTTTTCAATGACAACACATGTCGCCAGTGATCACCTAACGCTAGCGTTTGTAAACGATGGCAACTTGTCTAGCCCTACTGGCTAGTCTAAAATCTCTAAAATCTTCTGTCACTTATTTCTAAAAAGTAAGCCATTTATATTGGTTGGTGTGTTAATTTAAATAAATAATGAATAATAATAATAATAAATTAAAACTTAACTTATTTACTTGAAAATAAAACTAAGCTACTCATTACTTGTATTAATGTGGAATTAAGTTAATATAACGAACAAAATCTCTATATTTCAATAAATAAATTATATTTATACTAGAGGACGCCCGCAATGTGTAGAAATATATTTCCGCAACTCCCCCAATTTATCCGATAAGGGGTCGATTTTTGAAAATTTCCTTCCTAGTGTGTACTAGGAAAGATTCAAGACCTCATAAGGAACCTACTTGCCAAATTTGGAATGTCTAGACCCAGCGGTTTTTGGTGTGCGTTGATTATGTCAGTCAGTTTCTTCATTTATACTATATGTATAGGGTAAAGTCACCAATCAGCCAGAGACCTGTAGTCAACCTCTGCCTATACTTGGTATGAGTGGAAAGAGTACGAAAGATATATTTTCCACTATTCACACTCATATAAGGTCAACTACTCTGTCTGACCACTGGTGACTTTACCCTATGTATATCTCAGGCATATTGACCTAGTCCCAAAACAAGCTGTAGGCTTGATCTATGGGTACTAGGCAATGATAAACATACCGATAATATAATAATATAGTTAAAAACAGAATATCGCGAATAAATAACGCTTGTTTTTTGCGGGTGATAGGACCTTGTGCAGGGTCCGTCCGGATCGCTACCACCATCTTATCCATTAACCTACCGCCAAACAGCAGTGTTCGCATTGTTGTGTTCCGGTTTGGGGATAAACAGCCGGTGAAATGGGTTGTACGTTATTTTACAGACTGAAGTTGTTTAGAATTTCATTTCATATACATTTTTTCTCGTATTATCATTTCATAGAATAATCAATATGTAGAATAATTACTTTGAAGACTTTTATATCATCGTTTTTTATTTTAAATAAAATTCAATGTTTTTTTTTTCATATCATAGAATAGCAAATTAAATATTCTTTGTTCTCATATTATTTATTTAAAATATAACTTAATAACAATAAAATCATTTTATAGAGTAGGGTGCAGTTTGTGAAGGTGTGTGAAATGAACCGTTTGAAAAAAAGCATACGATTTTATTTTGCAGTCAAATGGTATCGCATAGCTTATTCAAGGGATATAAAAAAAATAACCTCGAAGGCTAAGGCGGGAGCTTGCTTCGCTTCGCTCCCGCCATAGCCTTCTAACCTAACCTATTCAAGTCGGTTCTGCCCAGAGAGGTCTTGCTCGCTCGCTTCGCTCGCTCGCTCACTCATATTTATATCATAATATAGTATTTATCTTATAACCCAACCTTCTAAAAAATGCACTGACCAAACAATATTCGTTGAAAAATAATTATATTGTTTGATAAGTATGTGTAATGAAAAAATAAAATTACAAAATTAATTGAATTGATTTTCTGTCGAATTTGTTTCTTTCAAGTAAATAGTTAAAAAAAAATATATACGAAGCAAAAATACAAGGACCAAATAGTATATGAAACATTTTCTGTGAAACAAAATTCTGTAATTTTTCAGTCTGTAAAACAAGGGGACACCGGTGAAATGACTAGCATAGAGGCATTCCATCTTAGTCCTCAGGGTTGGCAACGCATTTGCAGTCTTAGGATTGCATTGCAGTCTTGTGAATGCGAATGTCTATGGGTCACAGTTTCCACTTACCATCAGGTGGCCTGTATGCTCGTTTGTCTTCTCTATGCCATAAAAATATATAAATATATATATTATACTCTGGGACCACTAGCTTCGTAAGAAGGCTATCTACCAACATACGAGTTAAATGTGTTGTTAATAATGTATGTTGTACTTTTAAATTTCTGCTGCAGTATTTACATTGAAGCTATGAAAAAAAACCTGAATGTTCCATATTATCCTCGTTTTCAGGTAGTCAATTAAACATACGCCTTTATTTGTACAACATTATTCTTCCCATAAAACCATATAATAACACAAGGAACCCGCATTCATCGACTCATTCAACAGCTCCTCGTAATGTTGGCCACATTGTCACAAACAAACGAATGAAATGAATGAATGTACGAATGGGTGAACGAATGGGTTGCGATTACGCTCGGTCTTTAACGGATTCCCCTGATTTACTGGTTCAATTTTACCGCATTAAGCCGTTGGTTTTGTTTTGCGCAGCTGAAAATGGACTCTTTTATATGGATGTAATTATTTAGTATTATGGATGTTTATTTTTGGTTGTATAATGATATTAACAATTTAGACCCTGTCATAATGACAGCATCAAACCATATGAAAGAAATTACGCTAAAATTAATGATCAACGTTATGCGACAGGGTTCCATAGTGGCTTAACAATTAAAGTCCTTGACTGTACATACGCTGGCCTCAATTTGTTGTTATAGAGTGTGTACTCTATAACAACAGTAAATAATACTTGACAAATGGACGGACGAATAGAAAGACGGAAAGAGGAGCCTTAGTAATAGGGTCCCGTTAGTATCATTTGGGTACGGTACTCAATAAATCCTTTTATTGTAGTCACGGACATTTTACTATCATCATAAAATAAGTATTTAACTAGATGTAGTATCAAAGCGGTAAAAATATTTTTTTTTTTTAAATATGGCCATTTTATACTTATAATGATTAAGCTAAAGACGGTATAAATATACCATAAAGCATACCGAAACGGTTACTTACAGTTTAAAAGTAAGTAAACTTTTACTTTTTATACCAGGCTTTAAAAGTCAACTTTTTAAACCGAGTTTTCTTTTAATTAGCGTATCTCGTCGTACCTTACACGTGTTTCGTGACTTGGCTAAAAAGTCAAGACCGCTTCTCGGTGCAAACTTTACTTCATATTCTACTAAAGTTTATTTTTGATGCTCTTTTGTACTCGTAAAGAACGTGGAATAACGGCGTATATGAAATAACGTGGATACTTTTAGCGCTATTCATATTTTGTAAGAATTTCTGTAAATGTTTTCGGTTTTAGTAATTATAGAAAAAACTATATTCTATTTATACCCTGTAATACTTTTAAATGTTATAACATATATTGTATTTACTCTTAAGTTACCATAGAACCTGAAAATTATTTCCCGCGTGATTTTTTTTATTTATATAGTATAGATATATTGTATAGGTATATTGTAAATTGTACAAAAATACAATAAATTCATTTTTTTCTGAAGTCGTTTTAATTATTAAAACGATAAGTCTCCCTCTCTCTGAATATGTTTCTGTGCCCAAACGGGGTTAATAATTGAGACATTTATTATATTTCTATCTCTGTAAACATTATGATTGCAATAAAGTATTGAGATAGAGATGGAGTAGACGAAAATAAATATTTATAAAAAACCCTTACACCATGACAAATTAAGCATAATATTTCGTGTACTTAATTGTTTATGTGCAATAAGGCCGCGCAGCGTTTATATGCTCATTCCACATTGATAAAAGTCAAACTATTTGTACTAAAACGTAGTAAGTAACATTATGCTATTTTCATATGTTAACACACTGGTAAACATCTTCACCTAAGTGTGCAAAATGTGGCTACAGAATTATCAAAAAGTTTTTATAGTTGTTGGAAATTCTGTAGCTCTGCCTACCCCACTCTGGGAATAAAGGCGTGAGTTTATGGATGTATGTATGTATGCATATGTTAAAAGAAGTAAGCAAAATATATTATGTAGTATAATGTAACACTTGCTGAGTTGCAACCGTTTCACAACAATTGTATGCATGTAAGGCTAGTGTTATCAAGAAAAGAATGCTCCAAGCGAAGCCAGAAATCCCAACTTAGAGTAACGTCGTCCATGTAAACACGCTTATCTGGAAAGCAAAATGCAGGTTCCAAAAACTCAAGGAATCTCTTTAAAATGCAATATTTCTTTCCTTCATCATAATGCTGCATCGCTGTGACCGTGCTAGTCATAAATAACGGTACGTTTCGCTTTATTCTCTTGATATCAGGAACTCGTCTGTTCTGAAATATGGCCGGTACGTGACGCCTTAATCTGTTGGGTGTAAACAATTTTTATGAGCCTATGAAGAGCGTGGGAGCCTGAAGGACATACTTAAGGAGTGAATAAGGTGTAATTGGATCATTTTTATTTTCGGTTACAATTTATGCATTATTCCTTACTCGTTACCCGTGTGGTTGCCGGGTTAGAATAGTGCCACTCCATATCTTCCCGTGGATGTCGTAAGAGACGGCTAAGGGGATTAAAGGCGTACAGTACTGTTAGGCGATGGGCTTGCAACCTGTCACTAATACACTGGTAAACATCTTAGCCTAAAAGTGCAAAATGTGGTTACAGAATTGTTAACAAGTTTTTAGAGTTGTTGGTAATTCTGTAGCTCTGCCTACCCCACTCTGGGAATAAAGGCGTGAGTTTATGTATGTATGTCCTTACTTACTTACCTCCTAAAGTCCCGGGTTAGGAAAAAAATGCCAATCCATGTTTTCCCGTGGATATCGTAAGAGACAACTGAGGGAATAAAGGCTTGTAGTACTGTTAGGTGATGGGCTTGCAACCTGTCACTAAATATCTTAAGTATCTGATTCAATTCGCTGTTGATGTCCCAAATAAAATAAACAAATACGCTGTGTTACAGAATTATCAACAGGTTTTTAGAGCTGATGGTATTAAAATGAAAAAAACGTATTTAGCATTTTTGTTAATGCACGGTGCAACGCATAAACTAATTTTGTAAAAGTTATCCAGTAATGTTTAAGTTACTGATCGTAGAGTTTGATTGTTAGTTTTAGATCAGTGTTCTTTAATTTTCAATATCTGAATATCTGTAATATCCGAATAAAAGCTAATTAATGTAACATACAGGTGAGAAAATCATTTTTTTGAACAGCTATAAAATAACAAATCAAAATTTACGTGGAGTTTATAATGGCCGACCTGTGACAATGACGTCCCGCTGTACGTCGGATCTTAATTTTAATTTCACATTTGATAAGAGCAAGGCATGTTTTGGCAAGGCATAGCTATTGCGCATTTATGATTAAAACTGTAATTACGAGTATATGTGAAGAATAAATATAATTAACTACACATCTGTCTACATCAGTAAACAGAACAAGAATATAGTATAGATGAATTAGCGAGAGCGTGGAATTGCATTATGTAGTGGTAAGGTAAATAGTAGGCAAGAAAAAGAGAGCGAGATAATTTTTTTAAGTATTTTTCTCTCTCTTTCTCTTGCCTATTAACACACAATTGGGATTGTTCATATTTCTACAATTCGAAAACCATTTCGAGGAATAGGGTTTTAAAGCCGTTCTGCATTATTAAGTTCTTGAAATATTTATCTATTTTGGATATTTCGACAAAAGTATATTTAACCTTTGTTTGACTTTCGTTTTCGCCTTGAAGCCGTCCTAGGTGTATCTTACGGGTTAGGCGAAAACAGTTTGAAATAGTATGTTTTAATACACTATTACAATCACTTTTGTTCATTGGATACCTATCATTTAATTGTTGTAAATTATTAGAAAATGCCATGCCAAATTTAAAATACTCATGTCATCCATAAAATATCTGCTAAATAAATAAAGATATTTAAACAAAACTATTGGGTCTAATACAAAATTAATAAAATTGGTGTCTTAAAATTTCCTATTCTTTTGAATTAGAAAGTAAAAACCGTGAGTATTTTTTTTGGTCAATCCCAATTGCATTATGTAGTAAAGGTAAAGGTAAATAGTAGGCAAGAAAAAGAGAGAGAGAAATACTTTAAGTATTTCTCTCTCTCTCTCTCTCTTGCCTATAAACACACAATACCATATGCAATTCCACGTTCTCGCTAATTCATCTATACCTTGTCGCTACAAACTGTTATCTTGTGTTAGCGTAGTTTACATCTCACCAGTGCCACGGTTGGTATCGAGGCTCTTAACTCCTAACAGGATCTGCCAACTATCTGAAGAGAGCCCGGGCCTTTCAGAGCGTTGTCGCAGCTTCTAATTGGCTTTGAGCTATCTCTAAAGGAAACGCCGAGATGTGAGCGGTTTGCCATGAGGATCGACTCAAATTGAGGTATTTTTATGGCTGTTGCAAAGTCAATGCTATACAGGGTAGTGATTCTGTAAACAACGCCGGTCGTGCGGACTGTCGAGTGTTATCCAAGCGGCGAGATTAAGTAGTCCCGTCAGTGCCAACAAAACACATTATAGCGCGTGCATTTTCAATTTAGCAGCACGATGGGTCGAACGTATAAGGCTGCTTAATTGAAAATGCACGTGCTACAATGTGTTTTGTTCGCACTGACGGGACTACTTAATCTCGCCGCTTGGATATCACTCGACAGTCCGCACGACCGGCGTTGTTTACAGAATCACTACCCAGGTTGTCGGTTCACTAGTAGTCCAAATGAAAAAAAAAATAGGTCATACCCAGGGCTACCAATAATGTAATAATTGTTCCTTATGTTACGAAAAACTCGTCATGTTCATTGTATTCTTTCAATATTTTTTCAGTGGTTTCTTACATGGATAGAATCATTATGAATTTGGAATGTTTTTAAAGCTACTTGACAGTTTTTTTTATAACAACTTTTTGTGTAATTTCGCAAAGTTACTTTCTACATACTAAGTGAACCTCATGTTTGATTTTCATCTTGCATGGAAAAACAAACTTTGTGCGAAAATTGATTACGAAAAGTATCAGTTTACTGCAAAACGAAGGTTTCTTGCATGTTTAAATGAGCGTCAAATTTCGTCGTCAATTTTAGCTAAGTAGTTTTATTTTTATTACCTTATCACATTTACAATAGTTTTCACAGTTGTGTAATATGTTGTAAACACCAATTTGTGGTAAATTTTCTGGTAAAAGGGTCTTTTCTATAGAAACCTTATTTCTATAAAAACGACCATATCTGTTACAAAACGATGTTATTCAGTGAATAAAATATGTTAAACAAAAAAATGTATATACCTACCGAGGTTTTGTAAATAATTTTTCCTTAAATTTTAAACAATTAGACATCCTATTACTGGGGTTCCATTGCTATATTCAAGAATTTGGAATTTCGCTCCACCCTAATACCTAATGTATTAAGTGTAGTGTCGACACAAAAGTCGACACGCTTTTTCAACGCACATCGACACGCAGTGGCCACCCGCATCCTATACTGGAGCTCTCATTGACATCTCCCATTCATACCGCTCAAAATATTAACAACCCCTTTCATACCTTGAAAAGCGCTTGAAAGAAAAAAAGGAGACCCGATTTTTTCCTTTTCTACGCGTAGGGCCCGAACCCTTTGCGCTCGCAGCGCATCGGCAAAGAAAATCGCAAATTGTGAGATAGGTTGCTTTGCTGAATTAGGCTTTTTGACTTTGCCTTTATGAGTGTGGAGTTTCGTCGTGTGTAAGGAAAGTGTGCTTACTCACAACTGTTTCCATTTTTGAAAGGAGTTTTTGTTTGTAGGACGATATGACATTTGAAAAGTAAATGGTTAGGGGCGCAATCAAAAAGTTGGCGTTTGACTAACTTTGCATTTGCAAGGGCATTATTGTAGATGAAACATAGTATATGTAGTTTTAGATTATACTAAAGATTATACTTTACATTATGCTAAAGTTTTCAATTCACGATTCAGTAAAAATAAATCAACGCAAACGCAACGCAACGTAAGTTTTCAGTTTGTGTATTTAATTGTTTTTATGTTTATTAATTATTTTTTAATTTTATATGTCTCTGTTAGTATTTATTCACAAGGTCTAAAATTTTGTTAGCACCGTTTCTGTAAACTTTGTTTTGTACTAAATAATGTCTGCCGCATTCTGCTTTCTTATTTTACTCAATCACCCAAAGGTTAGCTGGAAGAGATCCCTTAAAGGGATAAGTTCGCCTTTGTACATTCTAACTCTGTATTGTATTAGATTTTCTGTTTTTTTTTTGTGTACAATAAAGTGTTTACATACATACATACATACATACGATGGCACGCCCCGCATTTTAAATTCATGTTTCGCGGTTCTGTCATAATGATGAGGACCAGTGATAAACGGCTTAACCAATTTTCATAAAACGTAGCAAATAATGATCCCGATTAAAATAACTTTCTTGAAAAAATGCATCCGAATACACAGAATGACAAACAGACAAATATACATAAGTTAATCTTATAACTTCATTTGCGCATACCCTTTTATTATTTTCTTTAAATTGACCCGAAAAAAAAAACTTAAGTCATAACTTTTCAATTAAGCCGGTATCGTTAAATATTCGCATGCTTTTCTAGTTCGATTTGTTATTAAAAATGAGTGATTGGAGTGACGAACACGTATTAACAGTTATTTTACGTTTCGTGTGTTGAAACACTCGCTTCGCTAAGGATTCTTTATGAACCACTCGCTTCGCTCGTGGTCAATCATAAAATGCTTTCGCTAGCTCGTGTTTCAAATGAACACTCGCAGGTAAAATACAACTTTCCCCCTTGTATAACAACTAACTATTATCTTCATGGAAAGCTGATCATACAGATACAGAACATAAAGGTACGACTTACTTTTGCAAGGAATAACATTCATATGTCACGAAAAAAGTTGTCGATAAACTTACTCGATATTTAATGAGTCACTAGTACTGGTATATTTCCCCCCCCCCTCAATCTGGTTTATGACTTATTAGAACGGTGTATGGGGTAAGAACTTATAAACGTGGAATAAGCTAGGAATAGTTTATGCCATGCTTTGTCCTTATCTGTAATTGGGTAAGTAAAGTTTTTGGAAGAGATGTAAATTATATTTTTTTTCGATAGTCGTCATCCTGAAGATCATGGAACTGCGGCTCTTTTACTTTTATTTCCTCTAATATTTTAGAAATCTTTTTTTTAGTTATGAAGTTGACATTTGTAAACTTTAATGACCGACAAGCTTGTTGCCTTCGTATTTAATGAAATAGAAAAAAAAACTGTCACTTCTATATCTGTCAACGTCAAATCAAATCAAAGTAAACAAACAGTTCAGTTCAAATAAGTAAATTCAAGTAAATCTTTGTAATACTCCATTTCCACAGTCCGTGTGGGATTGCCTGAATTCATTGCGTGGATTATACAATTCAAAAGTGCTCTCGTGGCTATCAAAAAGCAGGGCAAGAGTCGTCGAGAAAGGAAGAAATCGGTGTCCAAGAAGAAGTGCCAAAGGGTTCGAAAATAAAGCGTAGACCAAATATCGTGCAAAGGTCTTTGAGCAAAGCGGCAAAACGAAAGTCCGGAGTTCGTTCTGAGATCGTTAAAAATATTTCTAAAAACACTGATCACATGAAACACAAGCAAACAGAAAAGAGCCGTTGTATTGAATCGTTTGTTTACTTTGATTTGATTTGACACTGACAGATATAGAAGTGTTTTTTTTTCTTTTTCATTAAGTACGAAGGCAACAAGCTAGCCGGTCATTAAAGTGTACAAATGTCAACTTCGTAACTAAAAAAAAATATTTCTAAAATATTAGAAGAAATAAAAATAAAAGAGCCGCAGTTCCATGATCTTCGGGATGACGACTATCGAAAAAAAATATAATATACATATCTTCCAAAAACTTTACTTAGCCTATTGTGACATTTGCATCTGACAGAAAGTGACAAAGCATGGCATAAACTATTCCACGTTTATAAGTAAGGGGGTTAGAGATTTAACCACCACGGGATATTTGAACTAGAAGTAGGTCGAACCTACACACCATAGCCCACTTCCGTAATACTTAGAAGTTTGTAGTTTACTGTACTTATGTAAATCTAGCCTTTGATCGTGCAGCTTAGTAAAGGTTGTTATTGGTTTTATTGGTCTGAAGATATTAATATGTTACGGAATTTACATTTTCAATACATAGTTTTTTTTGTTGGTAAAGTATTCATTTTGACGTCCTTTTCATTATACATACTAAATTTCGAGATAAGTACGCCCTTGTACTTACATTAATAACAATAATAGTATTTATATTTTAGTGCAATCAAATTTACATACGTTCATACAAAGATGTGCATTTTTTTATATGTGCTTTGTCATATTTAACAAACTACCCCTAAAACTTGAAATCTTTAGAAGGTAACGATTTTAAGCGCTCGCACACAAAATGGCTTTTGGACAAATGTTTTTATAGTGTTAAGATGTACCTCGAGAATGATAAGAATTAAGGTGAAATTTCATTTTAATTTTACAATTACATTTTATATCTTTTTATTATATAATTTTTGACTTGCTAAATTCATCTGTTATAATAAACATTTTGCACGCCTGCGTGTAGGCTGGATACACTGTACCCAAAACACCAGCAAATAAACGCCTTTTAATCTTTGATTTTTTAACATATTTAGTATTTTACTTCATTGGTTAAGGGCGGATTCGACCAAACGAGAGTAAGGTCTCATACCTAGACTAAACGCCGAATTTGTGTACTAATCTCAAAGTTCTATTCCATGGTAAAATCGACACTAAGTTATTTTTTAAGCTACGCTAAGTAATGCTCCGTTCAGCCGCAGTACAATACGTAATCAATAAGGCAGCGGAAAGCGCATTCATTATTCACGAGATAGGATCTAGGTGTAAAATTACACTTCCTACAGCGAGCCGGTGTCGGAGGGTGTGGCTGATAATGGCTCACGTTTTGTGATGACAAAGGTAAAGTACTATGAGTTAAAATATATACTCGTATCTTGGGCAATAAACTCCCGAAAAAAAGTTTTTAAGGAATGATTTTCAAAGTGACCCCGGTGACTGAAAAGGCAGTGGATCTATTTGGACGGTTCAGATCAATATAATGTAGAAAAAATTGTTTGTACGCGTCAATATCAGTAGAATTATGTTGGACTATTATATTATAACTACTCATCTGTAATTAACTATGACTCTTGCAAATAAATGGTTTTCTAATGGTTTTGTTATTTATGCTATAGGTAGTCCGTTACCATTCAAAAAAGGATTTATCTGCCGTGCTATTTTGACCGTTATTCAGGTAGTTATTATTATTGAACTTTTTCTGATTAGGAAAAATATATCCTTCTGCTAGAGTTGCGGCGCTTTTTCAAATAAAAGCTTGTATATAGGTTATAGGTTAGAGCGGGCTAGTTTTCCGCAACTCAACGACTTAATTTCTGTGCCTTTTTTGCGTGCTCTCTCTCTTCTCAACCCAGTTCTACCAGGAAGCAGACCCTTGATAATTGCGACAGCTTCTGGTCACGACCTCGGTGTTCCGAGGTGACGTTCTCGCCGCCCGGTAGGTTGCCACTTCAGGGCATTCCACGATGACGTGGGCTGCGGTTTCCTCCGCCATTATACAGGGTCTGCACAGGGGGTTGTTTGTAACACCTAATGTGAACAAGTGTTTGTTAAACAAGGTATAGCCAGGAGATCCTGCCATTTGGCCAAAATATTATTGGTCAAATGTATTAATTCCCAAATTTTCGTTTCCCAAAAAGCAGTTTGTACCTATTATTTTGGTTTTATATCCGGTATATCGAACCCGCTTGCTCCGTATACAGGGTGGGGCCTGTAACTAAAGCAAAAAATAATACGTAGATTCTACTCCTCAAACTAGACTTTTGTTTAGCAACTTTTTAAAATCATAAAGTTTTTAGATTGTTCTTTTTTCAAACAAAGTAAATAGTATTTTCAATGTACTTAAATTTCCGTCTAATTGACATCGCCTGTCAGTCTAGTCACTCTACAGACATAATCAATTACATAGTACATTGCGTGTTCGAATTAACTTTAAAATGTAATAAAATTCAAACCGCAAGTTTTTTTTCAAAGTCGTCATACAAACGTTGCGTAGTTTAAGGAGAAGAATGTACATTTTTAATGTTTGCTCTAGTTACAGGCCCCACCGTGTATAAGGTTAGGTAACACTTGTGACTATATAAAAAAAAACAACTGCGACGGGTAACAAGATTTTGGGAAAACATTTTTTTTTGGCCAAACGGAGTAAACCCCATGGCAAGTTATAGCTCCGGTTAACAGTCGAAATTAGACGTTTTTTCTTGCTTAATATGTAACAAAGAAAAGTATACATATTATGTCATCAGATTCTGCCGCTGCCAAGCTCGTTGGCGATTAATAGGAGAGTTTAAATTGTCCCGCCAGTGATAAACTCGGCCAAAGTGGTAGGTAGTTTAAATACCTAAATCTGCTTTAAACCCGTGAGACTACCAAAGCTGGCTAATTAATAATTCAAATTTGAATCGGTTGCGATTAATGGGCCCATAACCTGTTCTTTAAGAAGCTTCATACCATTTTGTGGCGATCTAGAAAACCAAAATGGTAAGTATAGTGTGTTATGAGCAAGGATTGGGACAACGCCTGTCATTTTGAAAACATAACCCTGCTCCATACAGCGGAGACTTCCTTATGTTAATAAAAATATTATTAGGTATTTTATAGATTTATTCTACCATAATTTATACGGATTAAACGACGATTTTATTAATAAATACCAAAACTTAGCTAAAAATAATTTCAATTAAACTAGCTTTTCGCTTCACCTGTTTGGAAGCTATGACGCCACAGAAAGATAAACATATTATACACATGTTAAGCTTGAACATCCCTTTTTCTGCATCGGGGGTTAAAAATGCTGATACCGTGTATTTTACGATTTCTTTGCTTCCCGATTGTTTTTTGCCTAGCATTTTGTACCTCCACATCTGAGAGAAGGTCCAAATCAATGGCGATAAACAAAAAGACGGTGCGGAGAAAAGGCCTAATAGATTTCCCTATTGAGCCATTGTATCGGCCGAGCCATGCCTTGAACAAACTGAAGTGTATGTGAGCTCTGTGACATCGTTTTTCTTTGCATATTTAAAGTACAAAAGTGTTTGAGGATGAAAAATATATCTCTTGATTTGGTACTGCGTGACTGATGTTTTTAAACAAAAAAAAAATGTTTTTCAAGATTTTGAGGGCTTTACGCTGCTCTAACTAAAGGGAAAATATAATATTATAGAATCAAGACACTGTGTTGCATGGTCTAAATTACATGTTGCAGTTCTTCTGCCTTGGTTCTTATTGACAAGAGGGCGTACCTACTATAAACACGTAAATGCCTCCAAAAATAAAAGGAGAATAAACCCGTAAAATGTTGGACAGACAGACGGACTTTAAGCACTCAGTAGCTCCTAAAACCGTAGAGTAAAAGTACATGCATATATACATACATTAAATCACGCCTGTTTCCCAGAGGGGTAGGCAGAGACCACGTCTTCCCGTTTGCTACAATCTTGCATATTTATTTCGCTTCTTCCACATTCATACATCGAGTCATGCACGCACGTCGGTTTCGGGTACTTAAGATTCGGCCCTTTTCCAGTATTTCTCCGATTTGACTCGAAAATGTACCCCTAGGGCGGCCCCTTCCGACCCGTCTACTCACTTTCGATCTGTATATCTCTTTCGTCAATCTTCTTTCATCCATCCTTTCCAAATGACCGAACTATCTTAATAAATCTTAGTCACTACATCTTCTTAAAGTAAAAGCAAATATGAATAAAACTGTAAGTTTAATGTTTATTTTTTTGTCAGAAGTAATCTTAATGCTACTCGTACAAAATGTTCAATATATAAAAACTCTAAAAATGGACCTTTAATCTCGCCTCCTACACCCTTAGCACACCCCCCACCCTTAAGGACTTTTAATACATATTCATCTACACTTCAAAGTATTATTACTGTGCCAATTTATTAACCCCTGTTTTTATTAATTTTCTTGGGTCAGATTATGATTGTTGGTGAGATGAGTTTTTTTTTCTAAGACAACTCTATACCAGCGCTCTACGCAGAGAGAATTGGACTCGTAAGCCGTAACCCGACCGGCACGACAAAAAGCCCGGCCCCCTGGGGCTCTCTTCACCTTGTCACCAATACATCACGGCTAGGTGACAAGCGGCAGCGGGGAGGTGACAGATTTATTTAGCTGAAAATTTTTTAGCCTTAGGACATTTTGGTAGGAAATGCCACTAGGCAATGAGTTCAACGTTTATAATCAAATTTAACCGCACCGGTGGACGGAGTGTTGGACGGCCTCCCACCCGGTGGTCTGACGACCTGGTTAGGATCGCGGGGAGCCACTGGATGCGAGCGGCTCAAGACCGTGATTTGTGGCGCTCTTTGGGGGAGGCCTTTGTCCAGCAGTGGACGCCCCCGGGCTGATGATGATGATGATGATGATGAATCAAATTTGTATTTAAGTGCATTAAAATGAAGACTAAATAAACAAAATAATAATTAACCCTCAACGTAAATAAAGTGGTGGTATAAGTTTAACGATGTATCTGTATATCTATGTATCATTTTGTGTGGCATCGTAGTAGTTACTAAATGGATAGACCGAAACGGATGTGGTTTTTTTTAACGATAGATTGCCTCCTTAAGACGATTGTTGCAAAAAAACATACATACTCGTAATTCTATATCAGTTCTCGTCCCATAAAACTAATCGACTTTTTACGATTTTAGAATATTGTTGTAGATTATGGTAAAAAACTATGTATGTACATTTTAATTTCAAAGACAATATTTCATACAAAAACAATGTATGAAAGTACATCTTCATAATAACTAAAACATATTATTTAAAAACCTCGGAAATCAAACTTGATTTAGGTGGTTAGTGGTAGGTTTAATCCTCTCATATCTCTTAGCTAGGTAAAAAGCTCTATTTACTTATACGGGGGTTAATTTTTATTGTAATAGGAAGTCGGCAAAAATTTTTTGGTGACACGCTTATGTTGACGATGGTAACTTTTATAGTGCTTGGAGATAACAAATTAAGCTCATAGCCATATTTGAGATCTTAAAATTGTACCAATAAACGTATTTGTTTCCCAACATAATGCCTGCTCTGTTTTTTTACCACGATTTCTACAGTGTGGGAGCACTGGTTTCTTTTCCGCAATGATGGTCTTGTCTGAAGCGCTGGTAGACTCACCCTATATTACTGATGTGTAAAAGAGCCCTCATTGTGGCCCATTTACTAATTTTTTTTTTGTTTTTTTTTTTCTGGAAAATTATTAATACAAGACTTAAAACAAAATAAAATGGATGCCGAACTGCCTAACAAAAATAAACAAAATAAAGTCCGCCACAAGTCTAGGAATGTACAAGTTGCAGAACATTCTCAGAAGTTAAGAAATCTTCTTAAGAAATTACTCAGAATATTATTGGAAACATTTGAGAGCATTCAGAATGTTCTCTTTCCATACAAAATTTAAGAATATTCTTAGAAATTTCCGAGTATTTCTCTCTCCCTCTTACCTTGTACCAAGCGCGGATTCCTGACAAATTGAATCTTGCTGGTCGCTTCGGGCAAGACAAAGGCCGGCGTCACATCCTATTTGCTCCCTAATGACCCCCAGGACCTCATTTCAATGTCTTCGCCTCAATCGCTTCTTATTAAAAAAAAAACAAAGAGACAGACCATGCGCATTTGAACTTGGAACGTCGCGAGAAATGTGATTAGCGCGTCTTTTGTTTTTTGCGCGTCTCAATTGTTTTTTCGCGGAACTTTGACGCGTTTGATTAATTATTTCATTTTGAATTTGTTTTTTTTGCACAAAGAGATAAAGAGCTGTTTAATCTCGAATTGGCTGAAGGCGTTGTAATAATGTTTTTAGATGAAAAACATGGTTCTATTCAAATAATTGATCGAAAAGTTTCGTTTTCCACGAAAAATATTACTTCTTTTTCGTAACTATTATCTTTTATCCACGCACCACATCTATGAAACTGTATAGTTAATCCTAATTGATAAGTAGATATACATTGAGTGATTATATTAAAAACACGTTTTTAAGATTTAAAAAAAAAGCTGATGTAGTACTTAAAGGATTAAAAAGATAATAACTTGAAACCAATACGTTTCAATTCAAAATAAATGTCTAATAAAGTTTGGGCAAGTTAAGTATATGAGACCTAAAACCAATTATAAAAATGTCACTGATTGCATTGTTCAAAAAGTTCAAAGAGTTCTTATCCTACATTAATATCACTTTAGCTGAGTTATATGAGTCACATATTTCTTTGTTTCACTGACTGATTTAAGACCTTGTAATACCGCCTTTTAACTATCTACATTCTTTAAAGCTCTTTCTACTAACTCACGAGGGGGCCTTGAGTAACATCCAAAAGTACGTTCCAAAGTTCATAACACTCTTTGCTCATAACATGCAAATTTAAGTCCTTGAAGGAAAAAATGCTCATTTAAATAAAGTATTCAGTAGGCTGCCGACGGGTTATAACGAAAGTTTTGTGCGAATTGCTGAAGAACTAGGAATTTAATATGAGGTATGAATGCATATATTACAGCGTTGAGGTAAGGGGAATCCTACTTCAGTGATATTATTTTGTAACTTGAAGGCTAGGTTATTTTGTTACCTAAATATTTTTTGTTAAAAGTCGAGAGCTTCAGCCATTTTGATTTTGTCTTGACGTTTTTAGCCAAGAAATCAATTTCAACAACTCAACTATCGTTTGTCTAGTAATTTAACATCTACTTTATTTGATCGATTTATGAATAAAAAGTAAAAAGAGGTATTTTTTTCAAATCAATCGAACTTTTGAAAAACTGGTAGATGTGAGTCTTTTCTAAAGTTAAGTATGCTTTTTCTTATTTTTTAATCTCTCATCTAAAGAATACATTCAGAACTATAAGATAACTGGGCATGTCAAAACCATTATTAGACTAGAATAGGTCTGATTTAGAAAACAATCGAAATATATGTATTTTTTCTTTTATTTTAGATCTCTCCTGCGTCTGCCATTGTATACACCTTAAGCGGTTTCTATTAGTGGCCTCAACTGTGTGTATTTGTTCTTCTTATAATTAAACAAATAGTAAAATAAATAAAATTCGATAATAATATTATATGATGGAAAGATTAAAAGTTATTAAGCTAAAGCTAAAACCACTTTCGCTTACATTTTAAAACTTTAGTGTTGTTATAATACAATCCTAACCTAACCAAACCGCAGATATAACTGGAAAACTTAAAAAGTTGCCTGACTCATCTGCAAACGACTTCAGACAAACGATGTGTCAGGACAACCGTTGTTTGGGACTTTGTACAAAATTTAACGTTAATTATTATTTATAACAAGCTTAAAAAACAATACAATTTGTACTTATGTCATTCCTTGCCTTTATTATTTTTTGGCAAAAAACGTCGTGAACCACAAAATTGAACTTCAAGCTAGTTCACACCCTCCAACCCCCCCTTTATGAAAACTTCCCAAGTCCCATTCCTCAGGGTGTCCGTTATCAGCCGTCATACGGTCGGTCGGAGTTTAACTAACTTTTTACACTAGTGCCGGAAAATTCAGTTTCTTGCTATAATAGAGTCGTGTGGAGTCTATTACTGAAGTTGGCGATGGTTATCGGGTGCATGATGAATGTGGAATAGTTCCTTATTATAATTGGAATGGTCAGATAATTATGTTTTTTTCACACCTCCTACTAAGAAAAATGAAAATTGTCGCCATTTTTTTATATTATTACTTATCACACACAAACACACACTTACTCATACATAATACATACACTTACGTTTATGGTCACCGTATTTTCTTATTTTAGTGACTTTTTTGGGTTAATATTGTACTGTATTTTTTGTTATCTAATTTAGTCCCTACTCTCAGTGTATAATGCTCTGTAAATTATAGGGAAACCTATTTATTGGCCTATTTTAGGTTTCTAGTGATTGTAGTACTTAGTATCAAATATATGGCTGTTGGTTTCTTCAATAAATAAATAAATAAAATAAAATGTTTAACGGTGGTTGTTATTTATTGAATAGTAATAATATTGAAGTGTTACCTTATGTATTGTAAATAACCGATACGTAGTTTAAGGTTTGATTAAGCGATTGTTTGGTTATAGAAATTTGATCTTTTAAAACTAATCTTAGAAACATACCTCCGTTACTTTTCGAAAACTCTTAAAGACACAAACGATTTTCATCCAAAGCAGCTACAAACTAACCTGGTTAAACTAGCTTTCTATCAAAAAACCGCATCTGAATCTTTTCATCCATTTTGCTGCAAAAATGCCACGGATAGATACACAGATAACCATCCGTTTTGGCGTCGGGTTTAAAAACAAAGCAAAGTACCATTTGTTTCTCAGCCGATAATACACCTTTTTTACGTCATTGAGAAGGCGGTCGAGCACACAGGGACGTTTTACATCTCGAGACTTCAGTCTTAAGACTGCAATTCTAAGAGCCGTATTAATAAACTAATCTCAATTCTAATGTTCGTCACAAGATGCGTCAAAAATTACAGTATTCTACGGTTTGACGTTTAATTTGACGTATCTTGTGATGGGTATCTCAGCCAAGATGAGTTCAATAATACGGGCTTAAGGCCGCAAATTCGTTGCCAACCCTGAGGACTAAGATGGAATGTCTCTATGGTAATTTCAAAATATGTAGGACTGTTTGAACTAACAACATAAATTCAAATTCAAATATTTACCTACGTTGTAGGTACATAAGTTCTTATTAAGAACTATATTTAGAACTTCTTAATATAGTTCTTACATCTAACAAAGCTCTTATTTACTTGACAGTAATGGTGGACGAGTCAAAAACAATACCATTACAGGGTCAAATGGGCGTTTTCAAAAAAAAACATTATTAAGGACAAAAAAAACTTTTCCGTTGCGTCACGAAACTTACCTATATGTATGACTAATTTTCGTGACGCAACGGAAAAGTTAAATTTTCCTAATTTTTGTTCTTAACTATGTAATTTTTTTATTGAAAAACGCCTACATACGATTTGGATTTTACCATCTAGAAAAGAGGTGCCAATCTAAACTTACTGACAAGATACTACAGTAACTAAATCAGTGCTAAGAACTCCATTATGAGTTCACTTCCTATGAAAATTATTAACTGGCATGAAACACATTACGTCAGCTATACAAAATTACCCTAATCTGCCCAAATTTATAGCAAATACACCTCCATAATACAATTAAGGCCAAGTTTGGTTTTATTATGCGCGCACCTGAGTGGGTGCTTCAAACTCGGTAAAATTCGAGTTAAGGCAACTTGGCTATCATTTAATTAGCCAAGTTTTGGCCAATTGATCAAGCTTGCCGGGCTCGTGCAGGTATCGGACAGTGAACAATGTGTCGGGCGGGATCTGTAATTAAATTTGTTATTAAACGTTATTTAATACGATTCGACCAAGCGATTAGGAAGTGGACGTTTTTGGAAGTTTAAAATACGTGTTTATGCTTTATTCTTAATCTAAATTTAATCGGTTTTTTAACTGTTTTAATAGCTCAATCCATTAGTATTAAGGGTTGTCGTAAATACGTATGGTACAGGAAAAATTATGGATGTTATGTCCAAGTGACACAGACAGAAAAGCTTTTTATTAATTTACTTTTTTTCTTATTTAAGAAAGTGATGAATAGGACACCTATCTTTAAAAAATTCGTTCGTTGTTTATTTTTTAAGTGAAAAAAATTCAACAAAAATACATAGCGTGTTATAAGTTAAGCAGTAATCAAAAATATTATGATTATCTTACAAAACTAAGCTATTATATAACAAAAAACATATAGCAAAATACTCGAGCACTGCAGTGTATAATTATTTCAAACACATCGGGTGCTAGTGACGTGACGTGGTGGGAACGCCTCCAGCCTATCCAGTCAGCTGCATCCGACTTGTGTCTTAAGGTGATGTTGCTGTATACAGATACGAAATAAAGCTAGCGTATGGTGTACTGCCTTTTTGCCGAATTATGTTTCGTCAAATTTCATTTAGCAATCAACTTATCGCCGAAGTTTTATTTGGCAAACCAATCCCTGGCATAATTTTACTTCGTATTTTTTTTATTTCGCTACATTTTTATATTGCAAAATTTTATTACGTCAAATTTTATGTGATAAATAATTGTGTAGCAAATGATTTGCTAAGGCAAATAACATATTGTAACATATTGTAATAATTGTTACTTGTTTATTGAAAGTTATATCAGCTGCGTATTTTTTTGCGTAACCTTGAGCTAGAACTTGTCTGAAACAAATATAAATTGGATTAAAAACGAAACTGCTCCCAGAGATAGGTAGGTTAGGGTTATTTTTTTTCAATGACTCGTATTACGAAAGTGCTCCCAGAGATAGGTAGGTTATGGTTATTTTTTTTATGACCCTAAAAACTAAACTGCTCCTAGAAATACATTTGACGAAAACATAATTGTCATCTTAAAAAAAACCCAGGTAATAATTTGTCTAACAATAATTTATCAAATCATTAGTTGGGAAATGATATCAGTGCGAAACGTTGAGTTGGGAAATAAAAATTTGGCTAAATAAAAATATGGGATACGTAGTTTTTGGGGAGTTAAGAATTTGCTAAATAATTTTCGGCGAAACAAGGGTAAACCCTAGCGTATGTTTCGCGAATGCACAGCACTGTAGATTACTTTTTAATGTATGCACCCCTAGTATTTAATGTTATTTTTCTCAAAAACTTTTAGTTTTACTTTCCTCATAATCTAAATTAAGAGTAGAGTGTTTAACTCAGGTGAAAGTATCAATTGCACCCTCGAACTATAGGCGCACTCGCTGTCGCTCGGGCAGCCTAAATATCTCGGGCTGCAATAATCACTTTCATCCCTTGGTTAATAATCTATGTACTTTCTTCTCCTGATTATAAAAAATAACTAAAAGGCTCTATTGACATTGGTCATAATGTATTGTTAGTCGTACTTTTTTTTGTCATAATTTCTTTCAGGCTGAAGTTACAGTTTTTAATAAACGGTTATCGTGTAGATTAGTTAGGTTAGGTTAGGTTAGTTTTATAAAAATCCTGAAAAAATAACCGTGTCCTCAGAAAAATGCATTATGACTTGCGAAAATTATGACTTAACACACATTATGACTAAAAATAATTAAGGCAGTCAATAGAGACCCATTGTATTGATATTAAGTCGCCCGTCATTACTGTCAAGAGGTATCATAACGTTGACGGTACGCATACCATGTTAAGAGCGATATGGTTTTACCGAAAAGAATAGAGGCCCAGTTTCGGCGATACTTGCAATTAGTAATGAATTAAATTAACTTGTTTTTTCATTAATTTTACAACAGAATTTAATTGTTTACCAATCATAATCATTATTCGAAAACCCAAACTAAGCGGGCAACACTGTAATATTAGTTTGTCCCAAATTCGAGCACAGCAGGTGCAGGAGATGTGACGAGGTGCAACTTTCAAGCGTATCGCTTATCTAGTCAGCAGCGGGAGCTAGACCAAATGCATTTTTTTTTATGGCTTAGTGATGACAAACGAGCACACAGACCACCTGATGGTAAGTGGAAACTGTGACCCATAGACATTCGCATTCACAAGACTGCAATGCAATCCTAAGACTGCAAATGCGTTGCCAACCCTGAGGACTAAGATGGAATGCCTCTATGTTAGTCATTTCACCGGCTGTCTTATCCCCAAACCGGAACACAACAATGCGAACACTGCTGTTTGGCGGTAGGTTAATGGATAAGATGGTAGTAGCGATCCGGGCGGACCCTGCACAAGGTCCTACCACCCGCAGAAGTGCAACAATCCATATATTTTTAGGAGATATTGTTGGTTTGACGCACTTCCCCCGTAGACGAACTTTCCCCAAGGTGGGGCAAGGTCGTCAACGGGGTAATTAAGACAAACCATATATTTTTGAAGAAATATTGTTGGTTTGTAAGTAGGGAACACTGTAATATTAGTTTGCCCCAAATTCGAGCACAACAGGTGCAGGAGATGTGACGAGGTGCAACTTTCAAGCGTATCGCTTATCTAGTCAGCAGCGGGAGCTAGACCAAATGCATAACGCTAATGTAAGCAATTTAAAAAAACTGATCTAGATCGAGTTGGAGTCGCGCACCGAGGGTTCCGTATTTAAGTTAACATGGTTAACAATTTCAATATAGATTTTTGTAAGAGGCGACTAAGGGAATAAAGGTTTGTAGCGTTGTCAGGCGATGGGCTTGCAACCTGTCACTAATACGCTGGTAATTATCGTAGCATGTTTGTGCAAAATTGTTATAGAATTATCAACACTCGCCTACCCCACTCTGGGAATTAAGGCGTGAACGTATGATGATGTAGATATAGATTTTAAAACTGTAAAATTTCACACACGTTGCGTGCTATTCCTGTTACCTTTACTGTTTTATTTAGTTTCTGGTTTATTTATGTGTCCTTTGGTTGCTTAATACCTATTATGTGTATCTTCATCTTCTTCTTCTTCATATTTGCGTACAGCTTCAGTGACTTTTGGCAGATAGTTAAATATTGTTGTTAAAGTATTTATGAGAGTAGGTAAGCAAAAATAAAAGTTATACAGTTTCACGCAAGCGCGGGTTAAGTAGAAAATAATATTCAAAATAGTTAATATTATTAATAAAATAAGTGAAAATAATGTCGCATGAAATAAAATTGAATAGAATTGAGTAGTTATTGATAATCACATGAAAAAGTCATTAATAGTATAAAAACATTTGTCTTCCTCTTAAATCTACTTAGATTATTTTCTTTGAAAGCGTCACGTAACTTATTATAAATTTCAATGCACATGATATACGAGTTTTTAGAATAAAGGGCTAGTTTAGTCAAAGGCTTATACAGTTATTGCTTGTACTGCCTTCGAACTCTGCGACTGCATAAGTCTTGCTTTTTAGAAAAAAAGTTTTGAGCTTGTGTACAAAATAACACAGTTCCAAAATATACAAACCCGCTACAGGAAGAATTTTATGATCCATAAAGTATGGTCGACATGACTCTATCTGTCTAATGTTAGTCTTTAGTTGCTACGTTACCACTTTTCTTTTTAATGCAACTCGTGTACATAATTATATAAGTTTCATCGTCTAATTAGTTATTTTAATACCTAAAGCTTTACGTTGTTATGACCCGTGAGTTATGAGAGTTTTACAGTGTTGGGTTGGATCATGAAAAAAGCGTATTTTTCTGCCGTTACAGCGCTAAAATGTTTGATAAGATCTTAATGAAATTGCGCCGGTGGCCTTTTTATATTTGCCTTAAAATATCCGAGCTTACACAGAGAACAAAGTTTAAGATTCGTCATTTCATACAGATATTTAACTTTTTTTTTTTTTATGGCATAGAGAATACAAACGAGCACACAGGCCACCTAATGGTAAGTGGAAACTGTGACCCATAGACATTCGCATTCACAAGACTGCAATGCAATCCTAAGACTGCAAATGCGTTGCTAACCTTGAGGACTAAGATGGAATGCCTCTATGCTAGTCATTTCACCGGCTGTCTTATCCCCAAACCGGAACACAACAATGCGAACACTGCTGTTTGGCGGTAGGTTAATGGAACTGTTAATGTTTGTGATTTTCCTAGATCTATGTTGTACTTAAGGCCGTATTAATAAACACATCTTGACTGAAATACCCGTCACAAGATACGTGAAAATAAACGTCAAACCATAGAACACTGTCATTTTTGACGCATCTTGAGACAAGCATTAGAGTTGAGATTAGTTTATTAATACGACGCTAAGTGAGAAAGTAAACGAGCGCAAAAAATACCACCTGATGGTTAGTGAGATCTGAGACTCATAGATACTTAACTTGCAATCTTAAAACTGCAGTGCAAATGTGTTACAAACTTTTATGCTTTAGGCCCGTCAAAGTTGCAACTGCCACCAAGCAGCAGTGTTCTCATTGTTGCGTTCCGGTATGGGGGTGAGTTAACCGGTGAAAGTAGCTTTAGAGCATTCTAATATTAGTTGGTAGGGTTGGTAACAGATTTTCAGTCTTAAGATTGCATGCTTGAGATTGCATAAATATGTCTAAATATGAGTCTCAAAGTCCACTTAACATCAAGTGCCTGTGTAAGATTGGTTTTTTCATAACATACAAAAAACGCTATCCTAAAACGGGGATACAACCTAAAATAAAACATAATGTGGCTAATTACAAGACTGGAATTAATTCCAATAGACGTAACGTTATTGTCTGTTTGATACTTGTTTTTATTTGTAACGAGTTATGACTCATTTTAAGTTGTATCCCTACTTACCCCTTAATTCCTACTTACCCCGTTTTTCGGTACATGAAGTTCTCACCCTATTAATATTAGTGAACTCACTGAATGGAACTTAAGCTGCGCCTCAAGTAATCTCAAGCTCAGTTTTTCCTGAGAGAGATTTTCACACTAACTTCCCTCGAGTCAGCAGCTAATTAGGTGAAGAACTAAAATTGATTATCAAGAGGATTGTATAAAATGTAGAAAAATAATATTTTTCAGCTCAAGTAGGTATTTTTGTGTTGGTTGATCAGTTCATTGACTTATAGTGATTAAAGTAAATAAAGTGAAATGAGTTTTTAACTGCCTTAAAATAAGGGGGTTCTCAATTTGACCTGCATGTTTGTGTTTGTCCACGATTATCTCGTTTTTGACTGAACCGATTTTGATGCGGTTTTCAGAAAAGTATGTTTTACATTCTGAAGACAAAACCTTCTTCAGAATGTAAAACTTACTTTTCTGAAAACCGCATCAAAATCGGTACCTATAAAATCTTTTTTGGTATTTTGGTGAAATTATTATTATTATTATTTATTTATTATGAAAATAAGATGAAATTACATCACATATAGGAACATATGTCCCACAAAACCGTTTGCACAATGGAACTGATAATGAAAACTCAACGTTACGGTAGCTATTTCAAGGGGGACGATTATAATATCTCGATTAAGATAGTTGAGCGACTACAACGAAGAAAAATTAATTGTTTCAATATGACCATGAATTTCCTGCAGCGTTGCTTGCGGCGAGCTCGAAATGACATACATACATACATACAAAAAAACCCTAATAAAAACGCAAAAATTAAATAACCTTTTAAACGTTCGGCGACTCACAATATTTTTAACCTAAAGCCGACTTCAGTTGGCCTGACCTATTTATTACCTGCCATTTTAAAAGAAGTATTTAAATTATTTTTGGTATAATTGTTCCTACAGTACCTGGCAAGATACATTCGACGTTCTTTATAGTTATCCAAAATATATAGCTTTGACGTAACCTGACAGACGGTTGCGTCGAGCGCCTAAGTCAATTTCACAAATTTTGTAAATTTTCGAAAATCGTTAACGTTAGCGTTAAGTATTTTGTGGGCCTCACAGATTCGTGTTTCGAATAAGGGCTACAAGGGGCCCAAAACCGACGCACGTATGTAGACAAAGCGAAAGTTGTATGTTTGGTGCACCTGACGTTCCATAGTCTTTGCCTACTATATTGGGAGACAGGGAGATATGTATGTATTTAGTCCCTAACGTAATTAACTAAATATAAACACACAGTGCTGTACACAAATCCATCATTTACAAACCATTTAATAAAATATACGTTAGGTAGATTAAACCTTTTACAAACTCAACTAAAGCGAGATTCAACGTCGAACCGACGAAACACGATTAAGACCCGAGAAGCCCCGATTACGTGATAAAAAGCTCTTGCATATTTTACAAAACGAAGTTAACACTGAGAGCTTTTAAGGAGGTATGAAGCAATTTTCCAATTTGGACCGAGAATGAAAAAGCTCCATAAAACCATAGAAGTTCTCCCGCGACGCTGTTGGCACTCGGCCGATAACCGGATGGGCGAATAACCGGTTACTACCGGTTGTCATTTATAACTTAATCAGGGTGTAAAAAACAGTGGTTTACTCAGTCTATTTATTTAGTTAGACTAGCTTAAGCTTAGTCAACTTCTTGTTTTTTAATGTCTAAATTCTTCTCTCGCAATCAAGCCATTTTGATGTGAAGAAATACAAATTAAGTATGTTAAATAAACGAAAAGAGAAAACAGAGTGAGACAATAATGAAAAAACATAGGACATACACATGCAAATGAAAAAGGGAACCTTTATAGGATCACTCGTGCGTCTGTCTGTCTGTCTGTCCGTCTGTCACAGCCAATCCGCTTCAAATCTACTGGACCAACTCACGTGAAATTTTGTAGGATGGTGTAATCTCGTGACCCAAACACAGATGTCCAAAATAATTTTTTTTAGGGGACAAATTAGGAAATAAAAAAATAAATTTTGCAAACTTTATAAACTGTGTCATAAATACATCAAACAAAGTTTTGATTTTATTCATGAAAGAAGATGAAAATTGACCACACCCCCTGATCTCTGAAACAACCGAGCCTAAAATTATGAAACAAAAATAGAAAATGTAGTTCATTGCTTGTAGATTACCAATAAAACCTATTAGAATTCTATCTAAAAAAAAACGTATGTACGGAACCTTCTCCACGCGAGTTCAACTCGCACTTGGCCTGTTTTTTTTAAAGTTAAAGTGAAAACAAAAGCCGAGCGCAGGCCTCATGTCTTCCACTGAAAATGCATGCATCGTACTAACACAGATCAAAGCTCACTTTTCAATGTCTCACTTTGAGCTGATTCAGAGCCAGTGCCATGACAGGTGGTTATGACAGTGCCAACCTCAAAGGGTCAAAGAATATTGAAATTTATAAAAATATAATGTCAAGTGTCCCACTGTCAATGCATTTAAAACATTCGCAAATGGTAGTGTCCACGAGATTAGTTCGCGACAGCTTCACCCGCCGTCGCGGCCAGTCCTGAATAGCAAAGAGATCCGGACAAAATGGCGGATTAAACCATCACCGTGTTGACTGGTTAATGTATTAAAAAACCGGGTAATGGTGCTGTCTGCTTTGAATTGTTAAGTGAAAAGGGAACTTACCTATGATGCTTCTTGAGGCATTTTTATGATGCATTATTATTGAAATATAATATTTCGCATTGTAAGTATTTATATTGTTGTCTAGTACCTAGTCTACAAGCCTAGAGCTTAGTTTGGGACTAGGTCAGTTGATGTGACATGGTCCCTTTATATTAATTTATAAATTTTAAGAAAATAAGAATAAGCTTAGTAAATGAAATAATATAAAATACCCCAGCTACTTAGTGGTCCCCGACGTGGCGACGCTTGAATCAAAAAATTTATGCTCATTATTTTTTACTTTTTAGACGTTTTTTTACCGACTGTTTAAAGTCGTGGTTTTTTTTAATTTTCTACTTATTTTTTATTAAAAAGGTTCCATTAATCAGTAGAGCAAGCTACATGTATTATCCGATGACGTGTTCAACTGTTTTTATAATTAACCACTAACATTTTATCAGCCAACCATAATAATTTAAAACATAACCACAATAACCAGTAGTATCGAGTTGATCAAGTATTTCCATGTCGGCGTATTGCGGTGAAATATTATGGTATGAGTAAGTTTCCTCGAGTTTCATAAGAACCAGGCCACGTACGGCGTATTGCGTGTTAAGGAGACGACACTTATTATACAATTTATAAACTGATCTTAAGCAAGTGGTTGGTCTTAAGACACAGGTTTTAATAGTAGTAGGAACTTGTGCAGGGTCCGTCCGGATCGCTACCACCATCTTATCCTTTAACCTTCGTATTTATATCGTTGTCTAGTACCCATAGTAGTTACAAGCAGGGACCGGCCCGCTATCCCATTCAAGGGGTTTCGAATGGGTTTTTTATAAGGATATATTTAGAAAAGCCGTATCGCTTGAAAGAGCCGTATCGATCGATTTACTTTTTAAACTGCTATTTAAAAGGGTTACCCTTACCAAATCCGTTCCATGTATGTCTTGCTCGATTTTGCTTTTGTAGCGCTATATTTTGAGTGATAACAATATCCCTTTAACTTAAAAAAGCCATTTGATTGGCTTTTTAAGCGCTATTTATAAGGGTTACCCTTATAAAAAGCCGTTCTATTGGCTTTTTAAGCACTATTTTTAAGGGTTACCCTTATATTTGGTTACGCCGTAAGAGGGATATCAATATCAATTGACTGCTGCTCTTAAGCGGTTTCCCTTATGTGAATGACTAGTTTAACAAACAACTAAGTTGTATATTTCTTCCAAAAGGGTTATTCTTTTAGTGGGTTGTACTTCGAGAGGTAAGTCTTTTAAAGGCTTTTATCGGGGAATGGGTGGACGGGTCCCTGGTTACAAGCCTAGAGCTTAGTTTGGGACTTGGTCAATTGGTGTGTTTGTTCCGTAATATTTATTTATTTATTTACTAGCATCAAGACATTCTATCTTAGGGCTGTATTAATAAACTAATCTCAACTCTAATGCTCATCTTGAGATGCGTCAAAAATGACAGTGTTCTATGGTTTGACGTTTACTTTGACGTATCTTGTGACGGGCATCACAGCCAAGATGAGTTTATTATTACGGTCCTTAGTCCTCAGGGTAAGCAATGTTTTGTCAGTCTTAGATTTGCGGTTTTAAGATTGTAATCTTGAGAATGCAAATATCTATGGGTCTCAGATCCCACGTACTATAAGGTGGCCTGTGTGCTTGTGTACCTCTAAGCCATAAAATAAACAAGTTGAAGAAAGCTTTAAGTGACAGCTTTGACTAGTAACCAAAACTAAAGTTAACACGTACCTACTAGGGAAATTTTATATTTAGTCTTCCGAGTACGTGTCCACAAATAGATCCAAATACTAGTTCCACAAGTATTAAGAAGTACCTAGCTTGTGGACTTGAGTGTGGCGATACCTTTCCCAGATTTTATTTCTACTATCAATGTTTCCATTTGCAAAATTGACCAGTCTTTTTTTTTTTGTGGCTTATTTCCCGGATTTTATTCTCTCACTAGCCACACGCCCTCGCTTCGCTTCGGCTTATGTAAGTTTTCTGTAATATTTGTACATAAACCAGTAATTGTTGGAAATAAAAAACCTTTCTCTTGAATCATTCTATCTAATGATGTAAACCGCATTAAAATCTGTTAGGAGTTAAAAAATCTAAGCGCGCATTCAGAGTAGAGAATGCAATTTAACCGGTTATTAACCGTTTTTGTATGAAAATTACCGGTTATAACCGGTTTTTTGCAAGTACAGAGCAATAGACTGCAGTAAATGACTTTGTTTTATAATAATGTAGAAATTACAAATAAAGATTTTTGTAATTATTACACATTAATCACTTTTTTTTTGAACGGTTACGTAAAAGAATCATACATACGTACATTAAAATCACGCCTGTTTCCCAGAGGGATAGGCAGAGACCACTTCTGTCCATTTGCTACGATCTTGACAAATTTCTTTCGCTACTTCCACATTCATACATCGAGTCATGCACGCACGTCGTTTACGGGTACTTAAGATTCGGCCCTTTTCCAGTACTTCTCCGATTTGACTCGAAAAAGTACACCTAGGGCGGCCCCTTCCGACTCGTCCACTCACTTTCGATTTGTATAATTTTCGTCAATCTCATTTCATCCATCCTTTCCAAATGACCGAACCATCGAAGCACGCCCTTTAAAAAAAACATGTTTAAAAAAATCTTATCGTCGCCTTAACAAAATACTGTTATAATTCCGATGTGAAAATAACAACGTACCTACTGGAAATGAAACTTGGAGCTTGGTTTCCAACTCACGGGTTTGCATATTTCTAACTTGTACTCTCGAAGGTTTTACTTTATTAAAATTAGTTCACTGGGCACAATGGCGCTAAAGGTCAAAAGGTTTATGTAAAATAATTATACGAGTACACGTTGTTCTGTTGCTACTATAGGATAAGTTCACCTTTGTGTTTCTGTCTATTGCAACAATGCAGTTGTTACGCTGCTTACCTATGCTGCATTTAACATAGAAACAAGCTTAATTCACTTTAATTTAACTTCATTTCACTTCATTTTCATTTAAATTCACATTGTAAACATCTTTGATGAACTGTTAACTATTAACTGTTAAACAGACAGCTCAATTCCACAGATTAAGATACGTTTGTCAAATATCGATCTTTGTCAAGTGTTGGCGACACTTATCCGACAGATGGCGCTACTAGCCATTCTGTGTAATTTTACTAATAATTAAATCTTTTCGTAATTTAGGGTCATTTTAAATGTAAATAATCTTTTAATTGTTTATTCGATATTCTATATTTAAATAGTCTTTTGTTTCTTATCCGATTCAGCGCATGAGAAGATAATGGAGGGAATGTTGGTGGCTTACCTACATGACCCGATATTTTAACTCATGACGTGAATTGGCTTAGTATGATTTCTTTGTTCGCCCTACATACATACATACATAAACTCACGCCTTTATTTCCAGAGTGGGGTAGGCAGAGCTACAGAATTTCCAACAACTATAAAATCTTTTGATAATTCTGTAACCACATTTTGCACACTTAGGCGAAGATGTTTACCAGTGTATTAGTGACAGGTTGCAAACCCATCGCCTAACAATACTACACGCCTTTATTACCTTAGTCGGCTTTTACGACATCCACGGAAAGACTTGGAGTGGCACTATTCTAATCCGGCAACCACACGGGGAACCCCTACTCATTTCAAAATTAACCGAAAGGGGCAAAATGTTTATAAAAGGGCCGCGCTCACTTCAATCGGCCTCTTTCCGCCTCAACTACAACTTCACTTGAGACACTTGTGCTTTCATACGTATAGATACTAAATAGGTACCTATCAAGTTCTATAAACGGTGCAAATTCCTAAATCAGCTTTCTAGTATTAAGTCTCTGAGATAGGCTGCGGCTTCACTGAGGCGGAGATGAGCGGAGCGGAGCGGAGCTGTGCCAATATTAACCAATAGAATCTAAACTAACGTGCGCAAGCCGCGCTCGACGTGACCGCATGCGCCTTCTATTGGTTAATATTGGCACAGCTCCGCTCCACTCCGCTCATCTCCGCCTCAGTGGAGCCGCACCCTTAGGCTGAGGACGGACGGATGAACATGGCAAAACTATAAGAGTTCCTAGTTTGACTACGGAACCCTCAAAACTAAAAATACTGGCTATTGTTTCAAAAAATAGACCTTAGTGTCTATGAGGTAAGGTTCACATTAGCTCTGTGGGGCTAGACAAGTTGTCATCGTTCATAAATGGTACGTTAGGTGAACACTTTGGTGATCACCTGTCACTTGGCGCTGTCAAAATGTTTAGCTGTCATCGGCGTGTGAGTGTTGAGTTTTGTATTTGACAAAGCGTTAAAAAGTGCTGTTTGTTGTGGCAATTTTTTTAAATAACGGTGTTATCTAAATGATCATAAGCACGCCTAAAGGGATAAAAAAAACTTAAATTAACGGAAACTCAAGTTTAAACCTTCGACGAGTACCTAAGTCCGCCCTTCGCAGTAAAAAAATCAAGGTTCCTGCTTGAAACGTGACGTTACACAATATACCAAAGACAATCAATTGGCCCTCATATATATTAACGGGTTCAAACCCCCATTTTGACTTAAAAGACCGTTAAAAGGTCCATTAAACACAACGAAAACACATTTAACGCGGTTATGCAAAATATGAGAAAGCAAGTTTCCTCTATCGAGTGAACAAATTATTCCATAAAGCGGATTATAGACAGACGCAGCGAAGAGTTTTATGCTAGGTCATGCGACAGCATGCTAGGACAAGTGGATTCAATTTTAAAGTTTAGGGTTCCTTACAAAAAAAAGCGGCCAAGTGCGAGTCGGACTCGCGCATGTAGGGTTCCGTACCACTATACATCTAAATAAATGTATTTCTTTATTCTTTATTATATTGGAGTGGATTGAATGAAAGGTAAAATGCGGTTTACGATTTATAATGTAGTAAAAAAAACTAATTATTAGATCTCGTTCAAACCAATTTTCAGTGGAAGTTTGCATCAAAAATAATTTTTCGTTTATCATTCCTTTATTTTAGAAGTTACAGGGGGGGGACACACATTTTTCCACTTTGGAAGCGTCCCTCGCGCAAATTATTCAGTTTAGAAAAAAAAAATTTAGAAACCTCAATATCATTTTTGAAGACCTATCCATAGATACCCCACACGTATGGGTTTGATCAAAAAAAAAATTGAGTTTCAGTTCTAAGTATGGGGAACCCCAAAAATTTGTTGTTTTTTTTCTATTTTTGTATGAAAATCTTAAAGCGGTTCACCGAATACATCTACTTACAGAGTTTCCACAGTATAGCTCTTATAGTTACGGAAAAAAGTGGCTGTGACATACGGACGGACAGACGGACGGACGGACAGACATGACGAATCCATAAGGGTTCCGTTTTTTGCGCCTGTCGTGGTCCGTCCATCCATTCATCTTTATTTTAAAGAGCTGGTGTCTTATCTTTTCTTATCTTACAGATAGGCTCTTTCGTATACACTTCAACCCTTTAGGATCTTTTATGCAATTACCCTCTTACACACTCGGCGGTAAGAGCATCGGATGATGCAATTGAGTTAAAAAAATATTTTTGGTACAATTTTGACCATCGGGGTTCGAACTCGATATCTTACGATCACGAGTCGACCCCCTAAGCCACCAGGCAAACGAAGCTCTAAAAAAAAGAGCTGCTATCTTTTGATCCGTAAAAGATAAGAAAATTTCATAAAATATAATAAAGAGAACATAAAGTCATGATAAGAGAAGTCTTTACAATATTATAATGAACGAGAAATTTGGTGCGATCACAGTGGAATTTTAAAATATAAAACCAAAACATAATAAAGATAGGGGCAAGTGTTTAACAAAAAAATTACAGATCTTGCAGGATACCCTTTGTCCTAAAAAAAATTTTGCGTGATACAAGCATGACGAAATGAAACAAAAAAAAATGTTGAATGCAAAATTATAAAAAAAAAAAAATGTAATAGTCTCTTATATTTTCTTTCATACTGACACAACCAAAATAAAATGATAAAAATGAATCTGTTCTGAGGACAGAGATATCATTATCTCCTTTGAGAGAAGTCTCGGTGACGCCTCGTTCTAGCTAAATTGAAATCTCTGTCGAAAGACGTTTGCTCTCTAGCTACGATTTCGCCGTAGCTGCTACAGATCGCTACGATGCGACATGCTACGGAATGCTACGCCCAACGAGACCATTACGAAGTGGTGCAAAATACTTCGCACTATTTGAATAATATTACATTATCGCATAGGCACGGAAGTAGGCAATTGCGGGCCGAGTATTGGTTTAAACGGACAAGCTTAGAAACCCTTAAATAAGGTAAGTCTCTACAAGGCATTTTTTTTGCATTAGAGCTTAAAAATACTAGTTTCAAAAAGGCCATTTTAAGTACAAACCATTTAAAGTGGAATAACTTTAGCCCCCGTAATAGGTTTAGCTTATCAGCCCTATTAACGCGATCCTATCTCCGACCACTTGCTGACGGGCTGCACTTTAACTGCATTTAAAATATTTCAAAGCAGTGCAACCAGTAAAATGAAGGTGCCATAAAAAGTACAATTTGCAACCATTTATTACGAAGAAAATAAATAAATATTCTGTTAAAAAATTTAAAGTGTTATTTAAAACGGTTCAAAATGAGGTGAGGTCTGCTTACATAGTTTGTCATGTTAACATTTAGATACAGAATTTATTGATCGTTTTCCCTTGAGAACTTTTTAGTATCCTGGAATAAATTAGTGTATTTAAAAGTGTGTGTATAGCGATAAAGACATACCTGCGGGAATTGTGTATATTTTGGGATTATAAATAGCCTCTGTTTATTTACGGCCTTCCGACCATTTATCCTGTAAAAAATATATGCACACACACACTTTATCACATTTAAGTAGGTATAATAATTAATAATATCACTTAAAATTCTTTGCAAATTTCAAGATTTTTTTTTTTTCTGAAGCTGTTTTGTAATGCACTTAACTTACTTATTTATCAAACGAACTTAAGTTCCTGGGTAACCGAGTTACCCCAAAGTAACAATTTGACCGTGATTTCTTGACCCCAATTGCACAATTTAAATCAAAACTGTAACAACCGTTTAAGAAAAAATAACTACACTGGGTAGTGATTCTGTAAACAACGCCGGTCGTGCGGACTGTCGAGTGATATCCAAGCGGCGAGATTAAGTAGTCCCGTCAGTGCGAACAAAACACATTGTAGCGCGTACGTTTTCAATTAAGCAGCCTTATACGTTCGACCCATCGTGCTGCTAAATTGAAAATGCACGCGCTACAATGTGTTTTGTTCGCACTGACGGGACTACTTCATCTCGCCGCTTGGATATCACTCGACAGTCCGCACGACCGGCGTTGTTTACAGAATCACTACCCTGGAGTCAAGTCTCCTCGAAGGAGTCAAATCTCCTTGAAGGAATCCAGTTCGTCAAGCTGTTCTAATTTGACAATCATTCGGACGAGGGTGTTTTGTTATCCTATTACCAGGAGTTCAGAACCTGTAAGGGGTCTGTTCCAAACTGGCTAGCCTTACGGTCGAACAATGCTAATTGAAAAATAAATTACAACCAAAAAAAATACAAAATATATTGCTTTAAATGTACTATCAGACCAATGGAACCCTTACCCACCATAGAACGATGTCACAGTGACATTATACAACAATTTATTTGGCACTTATTACGACTTGTAATTTTGCCTATCCTCGTACAGTTTCCACACTCATAGTCAGGTTAACTGGAAGAGATCCTTAAAGGGATAAGTTTGCCATTGTACACTTTATCTTAAGTTTCGATAAACGTTATTCACTTGTAATTGTTTATGTACATACATACATACATACATACTTGATTCATTACGTCACAGTTCTACGGTGGTAAAGGGTTCCATTAGACTGATAGTACAGTCACAACACGCGATTGTTGAGCCACTTGCCACTGTTCGTATTTTGGCCGTGTAATACAAATCGGGTTTAGTCGGTGACAGTCGTATATTCAATATGTATTATTCGGCTAAATTAGGAAGATAAGCAAGTGGCTTAACATTCCCGTGTTGTGACTGTACATCGGACGTAACTTACAAATTAGTTTATTCTTTTATCATAATCACCAACCGCGATCTTTTTCACTGCATCAAATCTTCTAAAACAAGTTCATCTCAACACAACCGTAGTGCGTTCCGCTATCAGCCACTATAACCCCATTCGCTGTATTCAGGCAGTTTAGATAGCATCAGCTGTTAGTGCTCTCTGTGTAAATCACACGGCAAATACGGGTGTTGCGAGCAAAATGGAGTCGGGTGGATTTGCCAGTAGAGCATAGTGGAAGGGGTTTAAAAAGGTACAATTAGACCTTTATTTGATATTTGGAAGTCTTATTTTTAGGACATGGTAATCAAGCACATAGGCCACCTAATATTATGACGTGTGTGCTGTCTAAAATCAAACATTCCTTTTTGGCACAAGTTTTTATTACCTTGTCAAGACGATTCTAACAAGCCATACCACGACGAGTTTGTCATGTGTAATTTAGGAGTTCCTATGGCTACCCTGAGTCTTCATTATCAGAGTAACTCGATGGTACTATATTATTGCATTGTATTCAGAACAAAAGGCGTATGCAAATTTTCAGCTTCATCGGAAACCGGAGGGTCAAATTGAACTTGCAAGATTTGACCCTTACACACATACATACATACGTATATTGCAAGTTAAATTAAAGCTTTAAAAAAAAGATTAGTTACCTTGTAACAAATATTTGCGCTCATCACACAAATATCTGCCCTTACCGGGATTCGAACCCAGGACCGCTAGCTTCGTAGGCAGGGTCACTACCCAATAGGCCAGCGTGTCGTCAATTTGCAGTGTTGGATCGCAGTCTTGAGATTGTAAAAGTCCTACTATCAGAGGGGCTATTGCCTAACGTACTTGCAATCACAATTGTTTTTCTTTTTTAAATCAGACGCTTGTCTGTGTACATAATGAAAACAATTGCTCCGCGTTGAAGTCGATAGTCGATTGGCCTATTATCTGTACGCTCGGTAGCCTTCTCCGTACTTTAAAAAATGCCACGATGGTATTCAGCTGGATCGTAAAATTATGGCTGATTAGGCCAAATATTCGTTGCAACTTTTAATTCCTGAGGCCCATAGACTGCTTAACGCTATCGAAATCAATTTTCGAAAACTATCATTGTGTATGGATCTGTTAACGCTTGACATGGCTCTCTGGCAGCTTAAGGGTCTCCCCAGACCTATCGACACGGAATTGGCTTGAGCCGGTAAGAAAAATTTTTATGTCCGTGCAGTAAGAGTGAAAAAGGTATCGCTCGGCTCGGCTCGGCGTTGTGAACGGAACGACGTCGTTTTCGATCTTATTGCGTCGACATAAGACTTATTCTTACCGGCTCAAGCCGATTCCGCGTCGATAAGTATAGGTCTGGGGAAACCTTAAGTCAGTCTATTCATTTTCGATAGCAAAAACGATCTCGCCACGCATCTTTGTCTAACGCATGCTCTTTCGCTTTCCTTCCCCTAACCTTACCTCCGCTCGAGTAAAAACGCACCCTACTAAACTCCCTTTATTTCCTTTACTACTGTGGTAAGCCAAAGAACAACCATGAGCCTTTTTTAATCCACAGTAAGCCCTTTATTTACATTTTTAAGGCAAGCCCCAAGAGGGCAATAACTAAGAAGTGAACCCGCTAACCCCTAGGGCCATGTCTGGATTACTTTCCGAATAATCGTAAATTTACCAAAACTCTCCACATAACTTTGGCCCTTCTGAATAATATTATATCTTTGGAAAGTTGGTCGGATTACAATTTCACAAGAATCAATTCTCTTCTGAATAAATAATAATCGTAATGTTTTTGAGAGTTCTCAAGCGGAAACGAAGTTCAGTTCTTGTATTAAATGTACTGGAAAGTGGATTTGTAAGGCGCCTTAAGCTGGAGAGAGTTAAAGGTGGAAATGAAAAGTTTTAAGGTGTTTCGTGGTTCCTAATTAGGTACCTTATTTCCTTAATATTCCTACAATTCATCTGTTAAAGGCGTTAAAGCGACAAGGTACAAACACTGACAAGCCTACTGGCATTGCGCTTCACTTGCATCCGAACAGTGCTTAGAAGGTGCAAACGCCTACGATAGTGATTTTCGAAAACTGACAAGATGTATAGGATAGACGCTAGCTGGCGATCTATCGCGTCACCGGCTTATGTCAATTCGACACATTTGAATTAGTCCATTTGGTATCGATTTTCGCTTTATGTTCGATATCTACTCTCACTACTTCAGTCAGTCTCTGCTTTCAAATTTCCTGTGTTTCTTAAGTGTTGTACTAACCGCCGCCGAGCGTGCTGTGTGTTTTGAAGTTTTATATCTAATCTTAGTTAAGATAACTTCTTAAATTTACAAAAATAAAAAATAACAACCCGTTTGCTATAAAACCTACATCCCAAAAAACTTCCCTATACAGGTCGTCTATGTAATGGGTCATGCAGGGAAAGTACCTTAAGTATCGTAGATAGGAATTTTTTCTGAAAGAGAACTTCATAGCAAAATTGCATTCAGAGATAGGTATAGCTACTCAATTTATTTGCTTCGTCTGGGAATCGAACCGACTTAAATGTGAAAAAAAAACACCCGAATTTTTATAATGCCAATTTAGAGAATGAACCAAAAATAATAACTTTTAAAACAACATACAGTCTTCTTTCAGTTAAATATCCTATCTACGATATTTAAGTTACTTTCCCTTCATGTCCCATAGTCTTGGGACGCCCTGTATACCCTCGCGTACTATATACCCTGGAATCATCGAAATATAATAAGTATGGAAGAGTAACGTCTAACAAAAACGACTGACAAATCCGCTCCAAAACGCCCACTTTTTGAAATAAAAAGATCTTATGTATCGAGTGGTTTCAATAATCAACTAAATATTAATTGATTTAAGGTATGAAGTCATTTATGTCAGATGCTGGTATAACGTTTGAGTAGACAGTAATTTCAGTAAGGTTTTATACCGTTTGAAAGACAAAAATCTGCAATTGGTTACAAGCTCTCTGACACAAGATTTCCATTTGTCAATATTTTTTTTCATAAAGGTTATTTGAACGCGGCCATGTCTTTCAACATTTGACGTGGATGGTTTAATACAAAAACAACAGCAATTGAATAATGAATTTTATTAATATTTTTTTTATATGATTGAATGATTGTTCCCCTTGAATCATTTAACATACTTATGTTACACTATTATAAAGTTGTAAAATAGTATGTATATCAGAAGATATTATGTTGTAAGAGTAGTCAGCGTCAAGAGTAGTCTTTAGCATCTAAAGTGCCAAATATATTGCAACCCCTTTTTTATTCTTATAGGCATAAAGATACGTGAAAGCATAATTTATATTAACCACCTGTTTCACAATCGACAAGTGAAGCGTATGTGACAGATAAATTTAGCCCTTTCTCTTTCTTACACTTAAAAAAAGACAAGGAGAGAGCCAACTTTAAATGGTAGATAAATTAAATAAATAAATAAATTTACCAGACGGCGTTCTTAATTTTTTGAAAAACTTAAAAAGGTATTATCTTTCGTTTTTTTTTATTATGTACATAAACTAACGATAGTAAAGATGACATAAAATTTAATTTCCTATTCATTCGAAGTAGTTGCTTGTAATTCACATTTTTCAAAGATATATTGCATAACATCGGCCATGACATTTTAGTATGGGAATATTAAAAGTTCAATAAATGACTAATGAAAATAAATATCTCTTTGTTTTGCATCTGTGTGGGTCCTGCACCAATTTACAATGCAACTTGGCATGGTTGCAGCGTAATTTAAATCCGGTAATCATTAATATAGATTTTTTTCTTTTGTGATTGTAAACAACTGTTTGACACTACGTCAGAAAGTCGACTGATAGACAGTTCGGCACTCATTAATAGCTCCACCCCCGCCGGCACTAAGTCAGTGGGGCAGATTTTGAGCGTCGATTACTCTTCCATACTTATTATATTTCGATGCCTGGAATCCATAGTACGCTAAAATTTGCGTTTTTAAAACTGTTTTTTTTTGTAGGATTGACGTAAACTGGCGATTTACACCACATATTTCGATTACTAGTCTATTAGGCACCGCGGTCCGCTCTAAGTTTGATGACCATTCTTACTATTTATCTGCGATAATAATACCTACTTCTCTATGGTATACTCTCCGTAAACGAGACTCGTTAGCGGAGATACCATTGAAGTATGGCAATTTGCCACTTTCAGTGTTGAACAGTGACACAATAGTTCACTGTAACACAAACGCATATTACTCGACTCAGCGTCAACCTAACATGTATAAATAATAGAATCGGGTAGTAAAGAGTGTCTTCGATTAAACACATGAGTGGTAATTACTTCCTCCTTCATCCTCACGCTGCCTCAGGAACCCCAAGTAGTTTTTGTTATTACATGGCGACTGTGCCACTGTCATACTTAGACTTAGCCAATTGTCATACTTCATCATAATAGAAGTTTTAGTGTGTTGTGTGTTTCAAACGTGTCGTATCTAATCCCATTTAAGACAATTCCTAACTTCCAAAGAAATTAAAAATCATACCAATATGTTCCCAAAAGCTATATCTCAAAAAACGTCACTATACTCGTACCCTGGCGTCCATAGTACGGGCGCGGCGGACCAAAATTACTTCGTAAACAAGTTTATCCTGATTTATGAAAGAAGTTTGATATAAATAATTTTTAGGGGCAAAAGTTATTCCTTCGCAGGTGTCCTTTAATATTTTTTATGAAACACCGCGGGCTTGGTAATGCAATTATGTAAATTAAAAACGATTTCGAGTTGACGGTGGGAGATAAGGCGCCGGGACGGATACAGTGTTGAGGCGGTGTTTTGATGTTACTTACCATAAATGCTGGGTAACAGTTATCTAAGAATTCAGAAGACATTGACCGCGTTTACATTAAGGATAGCGTTTGGGTTTCGTGTAGATAATATTAAAGGAACAGAAGACAGCAAAGAGATCTTACTCCAGGTGGGGCTAAGTCTAGAGACCGAGTAGGTTACAATTTCAATCGATAGACTATAGGCGGGGTGTCCCTCAGAAATCCAAGCAACGGTTCTCCTAACACAATGTTTGTCCGAATTTTCATTTGCACTAACTTTAGAATAAACGACGATTAAGAATTCCATAGGGGAATCCTATAAGTAAGATAGGTAGGTCTTAAAACGTATTTCGGGTTTGGGTTTGGCGGGTGGTAGGACCTTGTGCAGGGTCCGTCCGGATTGCTACCACCATGTTATCCATTGACCTACCACCAAACAGCAGTGTTCGCATTGTTTTGTTCCGGTTTGGGGATAAGACAGCTAATGAAATGACTAGCATCTTAGTCCTCAGGGTTGGCAACGCATTTGCAGTCTTAGGATTGCATTGCAGTCTTGTGAATGCGAATGTCTAATGGGTCACAGTTTCCACTTACCATTAGGTGGCCTGTGTGCTCGTTTGTCTTCTATGCCATAAAAAAAAACTCTCACTCCTCAATGTTCGGAAGATATTTCCTTTTTTTAATTTTATTTCATCAGTTGTTCAGTTTTGTTTATTAAATTATATATAGTGCTAATACCTGGCTTCATAGAACTAATTTAAAAACAAATCTTTTTTAAACAACTGGCGCAAATTAACTGTAGTGTATGCACGATGTTTCAAACACTTTCAACGTTAATTAATGTTTTTTAAAACATTTGCAGCTCTAAGTGTCGCCGGCGCACGTGACGCGGCTAATTGTCCTAAATTAACGTTTATTGTGAAATGGAAGTGTTTTTTAAAAAGGTTATTTTTATGAACATGGTTTTAAGAGTTGCTTGAATGTTAGACTTAAGGGTGTGAAAGTCTTGCTTTTTTATAATTGTGTTTAAACTGTAAAAATTGAATGTTTCATTCATTTCATCGACAGGCATTTACACGTGCAGGGGGCCTTATATGGCTGCGTTTATCGCGTGATTAGTTTTGAATACGGCATCCGTCACCTTCTGACAGGTAAATAAGTACACGTGTCAAAAAGTGACGGATGCTTTATCCACAGTTGACACGCGATATAGACGCAGTCATACTAGGCTCGCAGGAGTTATTATTTTTTGGTAGTCAGGTCTAACTTAACTTAACCCACGTAAGCCAGGCTTAAGTTAACCTTAAAACAATAAGTTTTCAGCAAAAATAAGTTTTTGACAAAATGAAAATTCGCCAAAGTAACATATTCTATGAATTATGTTGGCGATTAAAAGAGAGCTCAACAAAAATCCATTCCAGTCTGTCTGTCTGTCTGTTACCTCTTCACGCTTAAACCGCTGAACCGATTGAGGTGAAATTTGGTGCAAAGATAGTTTGAATCCTGGGAAAGGACCTAGGATAGTTTTCTTCCCGAAATTCATCCCCTAAGGGGGTGAAATAGAAGGTTGAAATTGGAGCTACGATATAAACGAGTTCCACATGAACAGAAGCTAGTGTTATTATAAAATTGGTTTCTGCCTGTGACTTCGTCCATGTAAATTCATCCTTGATATGTATATTTTTATATTTACAATCATAAGAATAACCTCACATGTTTATTTAAGTAATGTTATGTCTGTAATTTTCCCTGTTACCAGGAATACTCGACTTTTTTTAGGTAAGTTTGAAACCGCGAATACTCAGCCCCTTTCCAGGTTAGTTCCATTCAAAAGCGAGGTAAAAAACGGTTTATTGTTATAATTGCGCCGCAGTCAACAATGCCGGTGCACAACGTAATCGCTGCTCTTTACTAAACTGCAGTTAAAATGCAGTTTTTGTGAAAATTTACTACTCGACCTTTCTTTGAAGTAGTGCCTAGTTATTAATAAAATGTAAAAAAGGGAAGTTAAAAATAAATAAATATAATAATTTGTTCAAAATTTTACCAGTGGCTATAAAATACACATACATACATTAAATCACGCCTGTTTCCCAGAGGGTTAGCAGAGTCTTCTTCCCACCTGCTACGATCCTGACAAATCTCTTTCGCTTCTTCCACATTCAGACATTGAGTCATGCACGCACGTTGGTTTCGGGTACTTAAGATTCGGTCCTTTTCCAGTATTTTTCGATTCGATTTAAAATTATTATTCCGATTTGTCCACTCCATTTTGCTCTGTATATCTCTTTCATCAATCTTCTTTTATCTATCCTTATTAAATGACCGGACCGTCCTATTAAATACTCAAGGCAAACGTTTGTCTCTAATTTTTGGCCTAATAAATACGCACGCATCTACGAGAATGTAATATGCACGAGTATAAGTACGAACTTTTACTCAAATCAAGTTTGACTCATTTATCCACCCATCTAAATAGACCGTTTGACATTCTATATTTGAAACTAGCTTCCTTCAAAACTTTTGAATTTTCCGGGATGAAAAGTAGCCTATTATGTTTATCCTGGACATTAGAAATCTCTGTTTCAAATTTCTTTCAAAAACGTCCAGCCGTTGCAGCGTAAAGGAGTAACAAACTAACACATACACACATACAAACACACACACACGCACACACACAATTAGACATAAAGTCCATATTAGTTTTGTAGTACACAACCACATGCAAGAGCTTAGAGAGCTCTAGCTCTAATCTAGTAAAGACACACTATCAATAGATGGCGCTGAATTGAACACAAACATTGCACTGCATTTTGTTTTTAAAGCACAACACGAAACGAACTTAGCATAACGTTATTTGCAATAGCTTAGAAGTTTCGATTGAATTACTGGTCACGGACGTACAACACATCTGAACTTCGAAGGTAAGTTTTGTAACGCTATTCTGTGAATAAATTCAAATCGAGTGCGAAATATTCGCTAGGGGGTTAGGAGGAGGTTTCTTTGGCCGTAACACAGAGAATAATAATACAAAAAACTTACATAATGTGGTACGAAAATACTATTTAAGTTACTATGATCGTATTGTGTTCTATTGTAAAAGGCTTAAGTCTGTTAAGATAGCCTGTCTTATCTTAACATACATCTAACACCTGACACGTGTAGTCTACTCGTATGTATACCATGAGGTGAGAATGAGAGGGTATTAACAGCTGGTAGACTATTAGTCTATATTTCGTTTAATACTGATGGAACGTTAGCACAGAGGCATTCTAGATAGGCAGTCCACGGAAATAGCAACTTATATTAGATTAAATTGTTTCATATTGATCGTATGTTAGATTCATTGTTTTATATAATGCTAGGTTAAGTTTCATAATTGTATATTTAAAAAACGAACAACTGTTTAGTTTCTTGCGGCGTTTCTTCTCAGCAGTGGTCTCTTGCGAAGCGCTGGTGTACTTTTGACGTGTAAAAGAGCCCGTGGGCTACTTCACTACATAGTATAAAACAAAGTCGCTTTCCGCTGTCTGTCCCTATGTATGCTTAGATCTTTAAAACTACGCAACGGATTTTGATGCGGTTTTTATTAATAGATAGAGTGTTTCAAGAGGAAGGTTTACATTTATAATAAATCCTGTTTCATGAACGGGTGTTACAGAAAACTCACATAAACCGAAGCGAAGCGAGGGCGGGTCGCTAGTACTGAATAAACCTTTTTTATCTTTATCTTTATCTTTTATAGTTTCCAACTAGGACCTCAGAGCCTTACTTCTATCAGGCGGCAGGAATGCTCGTCGCAAAAAATCTGTTGCCTTGCCAACTCTCAGTCAGTTATCAAGGCTTGGGAATGGAAAACACCGGTTTATTATTAGTTCTTTACCTGGTTTTTGTATACAATCGCTCGAAGCGGAATTGATTCGCGAATGCCTATGATTGCTTGGATTAATCATGTATTTTTGGTTTTTGATTGTTCCTGTTGTGTGACGTCGCGACTAGAATGATAAGACTGGTTTGAACTCAATTCCGCAAGTGAAAACGCAACTAAAAAGCTAGCTTAAATAGAAGAGAAAAGACGAGTAAGTGATGGCGGTGGTGGGCGAATTTAACCATTATTTTGATCCGAAATAATATTTATGTTCGAGTGGAATCCAAATAAAAATACTCTATTTGAAATGTTTGGCGTTTCTGACGAGCTGTTAAAAAAAACAGATTCAATGGTCCGTTACAGAGTTAAACATTAAGCTAGCAGTTGTATTTGTGCTGGTTGATTTAAATTGAGCAATGACTGCTGTGTATTCATTAATGAACCTCCTGGTTTTTTCGTACTTATATTGTTCAGTACAAAGTACTTCTGTATTGCATTCGAATATGAGTGTGTGTGCTCTAAATAAATAAAAAAATAAAATAAATGTTAGAAATGTTTACTACTCTAACGAATATTAAAAAAAGATAAATTTGTCTTTGTCCGTGCGTGCTGTTTACTTTGTATTTGTAGTAGATAGAATCATAGAATAATTTAATAATTTAATGCTATCAAGTTCATTACAAGTATAAGGTAGTAAGTGGTTAGTAGTAGGTACTTGTTACCCTGTAATTTAATCAGAGTTTTTCACACATCCATATTCGTTCGGTCTAAAGAAACCTTGACTTTATCTCTCTGGAGAACGTACACTGCAATACACTTTAGTTTAATATAAATCAGTACAATTTTATTTGCGATGCGCGATTTAATAAAATAAATAATAAATAAATAAATATAAGGGGACAATCTCACACCAATTGACCTAGTCCCAAACTAAGTAACTAGGCTTGTACTATGGGTACTAGACAACGATATAAATACTTATATAGAGAAATTTATACTTAAATACATTAGAAAACATCCATGACTCAGGAAAAATATTCGCACTCATCTCACAAATATCTGCCCTTGCCGAAATTCGAACCCAGGACCGCTAGCTTCGTAGGCAGGGTCACTACCCACTAGGCCAGCGCGTCGTCAAAAGACACATTTACAGTTTGGGAAGTTATAAGGATTCCTAGGTCCTTGTCCAGTCGTTCAAACTGCTTTACTAATTTTCAACCCTACTGTGAGTTCCAAAAGAGATTATTTTCCTACTATTTTTCCTAACCCTTCACTAACCATGGTCTGACATGCTCTTGCGCAGTCAGCATCAAAAGTAGCTAATTAGAATAACATGCTCAAAATGATCTAGACACTGTAGATCTCTTGACAATAGAGTCGAGTGCAGATCATTTTGACCACTTCGGATGCGTAGCTACTTCTGCTGCTGGTGTTCCATAGGTAACGATCTTCAAAAACGAGTGTTTTTTTTTTTAAATTTAACTTTGACATACGGTGGCTGATAACTACTAGTATCAGAATGCGTCTTGTCTAGACCTGCTTAAAGTAATTTGGCTCGAAGACTTACAGAAGCTTGAGTTGTGAGTAGGTTTTATGTTGTCTATGATATTTTTTTCGGTGAGTACCACTCTAACGATATCCTGCTCTTTTAAATTCATCAAGGAACTTAATCTACATGAGGTCACAAATACATTACCTTTCCCGCTTGGAATATTAACCACAACTGTCATAGATTATCGGGTAAAATACTATGTACTGTGTTCACATTATCAAGTAAATTTTTAATATTAGTTCATTATTTTTTTTAATCCAATTAAAACTTTAATACGTAATAGAATCACGTTTCCACGATCATTTTAAATCACTGGAATAATTCTATAATACGATGTTGCGGTAATAATAAAGCTCTCATTAATATTAACATTTATAATTCGATAGGTTTTAACATCAATTAAAATAACTACTTTACTTAATTTAAAATTGGTTGCGGAGCCAGGATTTACACCAAATGTGATTAAAATTTAACTATTAACCAAATGGTAATAAGAAACCTATGTCATAATAACTTTCTAAAACACATAACCCTTTATTGTACACTGTAACCCGTCCTTCGCTTTGCTCCGGTTTATGTAAGCTTTCCATAACAAGCGTACAAAATCCAAAAATTACATGAAGACCTTTCTCTTGAACTACTCTATTTTTTGATAAAGACCGCATTAAAATCCGTTGCGTAGATTGTAAGACCTCTCTCTACATACAGAAAGACAGACTGCGGGAAGCGACTTTGTTTAATACTGTGTAAAGATTCTGTCATCAATGTAAAGTAAAAAACAAAACGATGTTTTGGTATATTTGATTGATAAGGGAGATTTTCGTCTCTGTCGCACCTAGCATAGTAATAATGATGATGATGATGATGATATATATTTAACCTTTATCCTCTATCTAAAGTCAATTACAGTCAGGTATACTTGTTATATTCATTGGCAGTCTGAATAAGAACAGACTTTATATGTATAATGTAGGCTGGCATTACAAATATACTGACAAATGCTAGAGAGTGTGATAGCGAAAAACCAGGAAAGAAAATTTAACTAAGAACCACCCTGATTACGTATGCATATCTATACTAATATTAAAAAGCTGAAGGGCTGTTGCTTTGTTTGCTTGAACGCGCTAATGTCAGGAACTACAGTTCCGATTTGAAAAATTCTTTCAGTGTTAGATAGTCCATTTATCTTGAAAGGCTATAATATATCATACTTACTTTTTTGAGTCAAATCGGAGAAATACTGGAAAAGGGCCGAATCTTAAGTACCCGAAACCGACGTGCGTGCATGACTCGATGTATGAATGTGGAAGAAGCGAAAGAAATTTGTCAAGATCGTAGCCTCGTCTCGCCTTTTTCCCGTAGGGGTAGGCAGAGACCTCTTCTTTCTACGTGCTACGATCCAGACAAGCTTCCATCGGTACCGCTTTAATTAAACTCCGGAGGGTTCCATCCGTTTGAGAGTTATGAAGTTATAATGCATCAGATCACACCGACACCACAGACACAGAGATATTATATGACACCCCTCCTTTTACGTCGGGGGTTAAGAATTGCATGTATTTAGTAAGGTCTTTAAAAATTGCTTTTAATGAGACTTGTTGTTTTAAATAATTTACAGGCCTGTTCTCAAAGGAAAAATAAAGGTTTAAACGATTAGCACATTCAATACCATCGTTTAACATTAGTATGTAATTTGAATACGCAAGGAGAGCCGCTGGCACGGAATGTATTGACAAAATATTAAATATTACACAAGTCCGTGGAGCAATTAGTAGGCTTCCGCCAGTCGGTAATTCAACCGGAACGGTGTTAGAGTGTGGCTTTTGTACGGGTGGAAGCGGCAGATGTAGCGATTTTATTTTGTTTTACTTTTTTCTTTTAATATGACACTAAGAGTACCTATTACATAGACAACGTTTTGTACGAGCGGAAGCGGCAGATGTAGCGATTTTATTTTGATTCACTTTTTTCTTTTAATATGACACTAAGAGTACCTATTACATAGACAACACAGAAAAACGTTCAGAGTTATTTATAAGCTCAAACTAATATCTAGACTTGTAATCTGGGTACTATACCTAAAACGATATACATTCTTAAAACAAAAAATAAGGTGCTTAAATACATAGAAAAAAATCTACTCAGAAAATAATATTCGTACTCACCGCACAAATTTTCGTCCTTTACCGAGAATTGTATTGTTGTATTTATGACATAAATTTGAATCACTGCAAAAAACCTTTGTAAAAATTGCACTTTGAGCACATTTAGGTATGCATGAGGCTTTTTATAACATCTAAATTAACAGAAATTCATGTTTTTTAATGAAAAAAAGAAGACAAATGAAAGTTCCCTACTCAGCGTCTACTAGGTCGTTCGGCTCAGTATATGCACTATATTTACATACATATAAACACTCCCACCTTCATTCTCAGGGATAGGCAGAACTACAAAATAACTAACAACTCTAAAAACTTGTTGTTAATTCTGTAACCACGTTTCGCATACCAATTCGCCTTAATTATATTTCCACAGTCAAGAATCATTCGCAATCTTTTAGATATACATTTTATGCAAACAGATAGACAAGACAGCCAAAAAACTCAACAATTTGTGCCAAAGCCCCGCTTCCGCTGCCGCTTATCACTATACCCCACAACAAGCATTAAAAGAGCGACGTCATCCGCAATGCAGATAAATGTCATATTTTATTTTTAAATCGATTAACACGTTACTACCATTATATGTTTTCGTGACCGTGAATGTATAACAACATAGTTATCATACTGTGTTATTTTCACTCTTGTTGACATACCAATACCGTCAACTGGGGTTACTTTGATTAACACAGTAACATTGCTCACCCCAAAAACTAGTTTTAATATTAAATTATTCTATTAAATGTTTATCAGGAGTAAGCTACTTATATAGTTCTAGTTACAATTATTTTAATAATTTAAGAAGATTACCACTAAAATTGGCTTTCGTCCACTTTCACAACTAAGATTTCATAACTGGTTATGAATAAGGTTTTTTTTTCACTGTTTCTTAACCAGTTATTAAACAAGACTTTTTTTCCATTTTCATAACCAGAAACTAGGTAGGTTTAGGTTATGTTAGTTTTGCAGCAGGCCCGGAGGGCCAAGCCACCCAGAAATAGGAGCCCCGCGTGGGCGGAGCTCCGTCGACACTGTCCAATTGATTTGAAATAAGAGTGGTTTAATAGTGGTACCTAGGTTCTGGTTATGAAAATGGAAAAAAAGTCTTGTTTAATAACTGGTTATGAAACAGTAAAAAAAATGCTTATTCATAACCAGTTATGAAATCTTAGTTGTGAAAGTGGACGAAAGGTAAAATTGTTGTCGTTTTAAGGGTGAGCAATGTTACCCCGTAAATCAAAGTAACCCCAGTTAACCGGTACCAAAAAGTCTAGTCTCTAAGCTAAGATAAGAAAATATCCAAGATTAAGGAACAAATGCATCACACTAGTTTAATCTTAGTCCTTACCAGGAATCAAATCTCAAACTGCTCTGCAGTATTTTAAATCATGACGAAGGCGAACGAGCACACAGGTCACCTGATGGCATTTACGAGATGGCAGCCTCAACAGCGCCCTGAAGGAGTTATGATTTTTTACAAAATTTAATGCATTTTATTATAAATACATGAATGCGGGTGTCTAAGCCGAGAGCAGGTAAAAATGTGTGGTGGGGTCGCCACTACGTCATCCGAGGTCCGTTGCTGGCACGCTGCGTGGGCATGTGTGTGTGTGTGTGTCACACATATGCCGTGCGTTGACAGCTAGTAGTTTAATTATACATACATACAAACGTTTAATCACGCCTTTTTCCCAAAGGGGTAGGCAGAGACCACTTCCTTCCACCTCTCTGGATCTTGACAAATTTCTTTCGCTTCTTCCACATTCATACATCGAGTCATGCACGCACGTCGGTTTCGGGTACTTAAGATTCGGCCATTTTCCAGTATTTCTCCGATTTGACTCGAAAAAGTACGCCTAGGGCAGCCCCTTCTGACCCGTCCACTCAATCAATTAATTAGTTTTTATAAGTTTGACTATACCTACATTCTAAGCCCATAAAAATCTTAGCCTATTATAACAAACTCGGCTCAAACAGCTCCTTTATAAAGCTACTTTTAATAAGCTACATTTCCCAGCCTACTAATTCTCACTTAGCTAATGCTGGGTGAAAAAGCGGGAAAGTTGGCTAGTGTAGCCGCCCGAGAGCCATAAGTCAGGCTGTTGTAAACTGCAGGAGGATTAATCAACCTGCAAATGGGAGAAGGGATGCTCGTAGGGGTTAGTGTTAGTTCAGGTTCTATAGAAAAACAGATGTTTCTCAGTTTTAATAAAGTCTCCTTGGTGTCTGAAAAGACAGGGTTTGCTGTTTTTTTTTAATGGTATGGAGGGGACAAAGTAACGGGCAATTAAGCCACAATGGTATGTAGTTTGAGGGATCTGTAACGCATAGACATTTGCAATCTAAAAGGTAATGTTAAGACTGCAATCCTTCGATCGTAAATGATTTGACAAGACAACATGTAACTTTAGCGATAATTCCTAAGCGGTCTACATCATAAATAGTAGATTATTAACCAAGGAATGAAAGTGATCAATTGCAGCCAGAGATATTTAGGCTGCACAAGCGATAGCGAGTGCACCTATTGTTTGAGGATGCAATTAATACATTCACCCGATTTGAAAACATGCATGCTGCTTTCCTCCAACTGCTGTAAAAAAACATTTTATAATGCTTACTCGTTTATAGTTTAAACATAGCGTTGTTGCACGTAATATGAACCGTTAAAGCATACTTAATACTCAATAATTTTCACATTCAATACTCAACTCTTGCCCCGTAATTGAGGATTCACTGTGAACCCCACTAGTGGGCATTTTGATTGAAAACAAAACTTTATGTGCAAATGTTTTCCGTTAGTATTTTATGTGGAGCAAACTTTTTCTGCTGCACTTTTTTGATGAATGATAAATTCCGTTGTGAATTGAATATAGTTTTGTTAGCCATCTAGTTTGTATTTATTGATTGAAATTGTTGCTACTATTTTGGATACTGTACTTGCTATCAATAAATATTTGACAATATCGGGAAATGCGCGTATGTGTGGTGTGAAACTGATTGATAGAGTAAGGAATGAAAAAGTCTGAAAGGAATGTGGAATAAAAGAAGATGTACTGACTAAGATTGAAAAGGGCATGCTTCGATGGTTCGGTCATTTGGAAAGGATGGATGAAAGAAGATTGACGAAAGAGATTATACAGATCGAAAGTGAGTGGACGGGTCGGAAGGGGCCGCCCTAGGCGTACTTTTTCGAGTCAAATCGGAGAAATACTGGAAAAGGGCCGAATCTTAAGTACCCGAAACCGACGTGCGTGCACGACTCGATGTATGAATGTGGAAGAAGCGAAAGAAATTTGTTAAGATCGTAGCAATTGGAAAGAAGTGGTCTCGGTCTACCCCTCTAGGTAACAGGCGTGATTTAATGTATGTATGTATGTAATATCGGGAATAGAACCAGAGACCGCTAGCTTCGCAGGCAAAAGAAAATAATAAGCAAACATTTGTGTGATGAGCGCGACTATACTAGATCTTGAATGGGTCCAGGAGGATTTCTACATAATTTACTAGCGACCCGCCCTCGCTTCGCTTCGGTTAATGTGAGTTTTCTGTAACACCCGTACATAAATAAGAATTTATTGTACATACAAACTTTCCTTTTGAATCACTCTATTTATTAAAAAAAACCGCATCAAAATTCGTTGCATATTTTCAAAGATGTAAGCATACATAGGGACAGACAGACAGCAGGAAACGACTTTGTTTTATACTATGTAGTGATGAAGTAGGTATGTATTTTCCTTTATATGAGTATCTAATTTTTCTCTGTGAAAACCTGTAATTAATTAACTTTGCAGTTCAATATTTTAATTAACCTAAAATTGTTATCAATAGCTGAATTTACAATAAAATAAATAAATATATATTTATATATATATATACTCGTAGCTTAAAGCTGAACAGTTTGTTTGTTTGCTTGAACGCGCTAATCTCAGGAACTACTGGTCCGATTAGAAAAATTCTTTGAGTGTTAGCCCATTTATCAAGGAAGGCTAAAGGCTATATTATTATATATATATACTCACATAAACCGAAGCGAAGTAAGGGCAGGTCGCTAGTTTATTTATACAATGAAAAATAATTCAAGACGCATATTCCAAATGATTCAACCACCTTACAAAGTATCAATCACGCAACCGCATATAAAAGGGAAAAAGATCCATCCATTTACTGCCCTATTCAGCGGCGCACGTCGTATCGTGGTCGTGTCGTGTCCGCCACGTCCTGCGGACAGCTCTCCGTACTTACCGGTACGTGATCGAAGTCGTCACGTGTGATAGCGACCCTCGACGTGGAATTACGAGAGAATGGTGCGGATGAGTATTTTTTTGTACTTGGATACGAATTAGGGCTTTAGGTACAAAAAACTGGGCAATAGCAAATTGGAACATGCTCAGTGTAGTTCCGTAGCCGTTACTACAAACGCAAAAATCTCGGATCACTTCGTTTACCCGAATTTAATTTGCCATAATTGTATCACTTGCCATAATATTAATTTGCCATAAATGCATTTTTTTCTGAAACTGTAAACCTTTCAGGTAATTTTTACATGCCATCGTATAGAGCCCAATAGGTAAGGTTAGGTTTGTTTTATAACAATTCTGAATAGTTCACGGTTTCAAAAAAATGCCATTTTTTTTTTTTTTTTTATTATAGAGGGAGGCAGACGAGCAGGCGGCTCACCTGATGGTAAGTGATCACCGTCGCCCATGGACACCTGAAACACTAACACTTTATGGCGAATAAATATTATGGCAAGTGATAGAATTATGGCAAATTACTTTCGGGCAAACGACAGAGAACCCAAAAATCTATCTCAAAAAATACGTGAAAGTGCATTAGCAGAAGAGCGTATCTTCACGGCACTTACGTCCTTTTGTTGAGAAGCGCAGTTTTTTGTCAATAATTCAAAAACAGTAAATCCAATCATGTTGCAAATCATTTTAGTTGAAAGTATTGATGAAGTGATACCGGTTTGGAGCGATTATTTACGAAATCATTCACTTAATTAAAAAAACTGCTTAGGAACGTATTTTTAAAAGAACTATGGAAATAAATGTGCCACACGATTATTCATGCTAAAAAGGTATGGAGTGCCCTTCTCGAAATATTGATTTTTCTTTTCTGACGACGCGCTGGCCTGGTGGGTAGTGACCCTGCCTACGAAGCTAGCGGTCCTGGGTTCGAATCCCGGTAAGGGTAGATATTTATGTGATGAGCGCAAATATTTGTTCCTGAGTCATGGATGTTTTCTATGTATTTAAGTATATATTTCTCTATATAAGTATTTATATCGTTGTCTAGTACCCATAGTACAAGCCTAGAGCTTAGTTTGGGACTAGGTCAATTGGTGTGAGATTCTCCCCTTATATTTATTTATTTATTTACTATTTATTTACTACCAAACTAAGTAGTGGCTTCTACAAGATACCTATGCTACCAATTTCATAAATGTATCTCTTGTAGTTTTCGAATAAAATGCCTTTGACATATGGACGGATAGACATGACGAAACCATAAGGGTTCCGTTTTGCCCATTTAGGCTATGGAACCTTTGAAAGATGAAGTATAACTATACAACATACTCGTAACATAGCAAAAATAAATAAAACATGTTAAGGATAATCTTAAACGAATTGATCTATTAATAAACTAATCTCAACTCTAATGCTTGTCTCGAGATGCGTCAAAAGTGACAGTCTTCTATGGATTGACGTTTACTTTGACGTATCTTGTGACGCGCATCTCAGCTGAGATGAGTTTATTAATACAGCCCTAAGTCCTTCATAATATAACAAGACAACTCTTAACATACTCCCCCTTGAATCACCGACAAATATTTTCATCGAATTATATGGTAGTGTTTATCGATACATCTGTCACTCTCTGACCAGTACGTATGAGTGACAGCGTGCTTTGTCTACCGCGATAAAAGCGAGTACAATAGAGCACCTGAACTCAATCCAATCTTTACATAATCTCAATAATATCCTCACTTTGTTTTTCATCATGTAAAAGCATAAATTGTAAAAAAGATAAAAAGATAAAAGACATTTATTCAGTAAGTAGGCCGTACGGGCACTTTTACACGTCAAGAATCTACCAGCGCTTCCCAAGAGGAGACACTGGCTGAGAAGAAACGCCGCAAGAAACTCAGCAGTCAGTCATTTTTTAACATATTACAATGGTACTACTTAATCTAGCATTATATAAGGCAATAAATATTAAATACAATATAATATCAAATAACATGCGTAGATCAGCAGGAAAACATGCCAAAAATCTTACACGAGAGATAAAGGAAGAAAACGGAAAAAAAAATAAAACTTATAACACGGTGCAAGATGACCACATAAAAGTTTCGATATGTTTTCCTACATAAACGGTGTCCCCTAGACAAGATAAAGCTTTTGCAATTGATCAAATTATTATTGACCATGCATTTTTGTCTGTTAGATAGTCCTCCCTATAATACGCTTTAGACATTAACATTAATTTGTAAGTCAAAGAAGATCCTTGTTACCTCAGAATTAAACATCCCAACACAAAAGTACACTGGAAATAATCACAACGATTTGTATTATCTCGGAACAAACAAATAAATTCCAATTGAGCGATAAAGGTGCAGCGATCGGGGTGAGATCTAGACGAATGGACGGATTATGGGCGCGTGGAGTGCGGGCTGTAGAGCTACGATGGTTTAGATACGACATTAAAAAAACCTAGATAAATGACCAGACTGTGGGTACAGAATTCACTTTTTTTATTTTTTATTTTTTTGGTAATTCTGTAGCTCTGCCTTCTCCACTCTGGGAATAAAGGAGTGTAAGTATGTAAGGAGACTGGACCTCTTTTATTGGGTCACAACTATATTGCCTTTTCAACACTTTGATAGTTCCTATTTACTTGACAGTAATAGTGACCGAGTTAAAAACATTGTTTCACCGAGTTGAATAGCGTGAAGTACGTTTTATTATCAAAATTTGACCAGTAGAAGTTATAAAGAACATATAATTTTCTGTTAATGTTTTTTTCTTTTACTAATTATTAAAAATAACATACATAAATATTTAAATATCATTAGTACTCATACTCATCTAGTGCTTTTTTTTAAGTTTAAAACCCAATGACAAGCCAAATTTTTTTTTCCACATCATTACATCTAAATAAATGGCGAAATAAAGTGGTTTGTTGCCCTAAGATTCAATCCCATTTTCACGTTATCAAACAATAAGATCAATAGAATGCTTTTGTCAATTTAAATGGCCAACTTTAGCGACTTAAACTTTCTTGCATTAAACATTAAAACAAATTTATAATGGATTTTTCTTTGTAAAAAGTACTTCTCTCATTCTTCTCTTTTCCTTGAAAGGGGATGAATTTGTTTCGTATAAAACTTTATCAAAATATATAGACCCCATTTTTAATCGACTATTCTGGTCTAATGTTTGTAAGTTCTACGTACAATACGGTTTCATTTGGCAGAAGATTGCCGCGCCCGACTCGCCAGCCGCATACGAAAGCGCTGGCGGCCAAGCACACATACGTGTCTAAAAACTGTTCCAAATTTGAAAATGTTCCTTATTCAAAATTAGAAAAACAATTGCTGATTGTTTTTGCGGCGTATTTGGTTCAAACCTTCATAATGTCTTTTGAGGTTAATTACTTCAGTCATAAATGTAGTACCGTAATTAAAAATAAACACATACAGACTGAGTTTTTTTTAATGTCTACGATTGAAGTTTTCTTCGATCTGCAAGTGTGTGGCTTGCGTCGATGCAAACATATCGCTCATTGAATACAATGCAATTTGTCTGTATTTAAAAATGTGACTTTTTTATCCGCAAGTATATACCATGAAAACAAAACAAACTCCTCAACATCACGGAGAAGACTAGAAAATGGCAGCCGGAGAACGCATTCACGATGACGCCATTTGGCTTGGCGCGGTGGCGTGGCGTGTTCCAACATTAAGTTTCAACATTCACGATACTTCCATTCGGATTGCACATTGGCGCGTTGCACTATCTTTCCGTCCATTTGGAAATTCCATGGATCACGCCAAGTACTTTTAAAAGCTACAGTTTTGACATTAACGGATCGATTTTGGCGCGGCGCTGCTCTATTCGGCTTATTGAAGCTGTCGTTAATGCCCGGGGTGTTATTCTCTTAGAAACAACTGACGGTCGGAGGAACGGGCGAAATCGCAGCGGCGAGTTTAAGTACCTAGTCCCGTCAGAGCGGGTGGCAGGACCTTGTGCAGGGTCCGTCCGGATCGCTACCACCATCTTATCCATTAACCTACCGCCAAATAGCAGTGTTCGCATTGTTGTGTTCCGGTTTGGGGATAAGACAGCCGGTGAAATGACTAGCATAGAGGCATTCCATCTTAGTCCTCAGGGTTGGCAACGCATTTGCAGTGGATTGCATTGCAGTCTTGTGAATGCGAATGTCTATGGGTCACAGTTTCCACTTACCATCAGGTGGCCTGTGTGCTCGTTTGTCTTCTCTATGCCATAAAAAAAAGAGCGAACAAAACACATAATTGCGACGGCCTTATACGTTCGATCTTATCGACAGAAAACCATGCTGCCAAATTGAAAATGCACGCGCTAAAATGTGTTTTGTTCGGTCTGACGGGACTACTTAAACTCGCCCGCCCGTCCGTTGTTTTTGAGAGAATAACACCCCAGTTTAAGGCCCGCGGACCATGCCAGCCCGCCGCCGGCCGCGGTTGATAGCGATTCTTTATCGCGCATTGATGTATGTCGGGCCTAACGCACACGCGAGCGCTGGTAAGCCGGATTGATTAGTATCGCTTTACGATAACGCGTTGTGTTGGACTTATGAAATGATTGTTTAGCCATTTGTGTTATTGTTTTATTATAATGGTTATTTTTTTACTGACTCAATAAAAAAGGATGTATATCGTGTGTTTTAATAGATCTGTGTGTAGTTGCTTCGTTGAGTCCAAAGTTTTAATGGATTCTTTCTTATTAAGAATCGATGGCAATTTTTTAAACCTTTAAGGAGTCATTAACCCTTAAATGCATAGCATTTCGAAAATCGAACGCGTCTTTAAAGTTCATTTCCAAATTTTTAATTTTGACAAAGCTACCAAATCTTACTGCATAAATTCTAAGATTGAAATTTGCTTAAAATGTATGTTTGGAATTGAACTTTAAAATATACGATGTACAGTCAACAGCATAAATAAGTGATTATTTCTGTACTTTGTCGCTTTCAATCGTTTCACAATTTTGTATAACATTTCAAACACAACGTTAAAGTGACAAGGTACATGAATGATCACTTATTTAAGCTGTTGACTGTACATCTACATCATTATGCATTTAAGGGTTAATAGGGCCCAGAAATTGTTACCTTTTGTAGGTTAAGTGGCAAGTAGATTATACCCAGTACAATACCAGTAGTCTTAATGCGCTCATTGTTTTCTTAATGTTATGTACTATCAGCCCGATTGAATCCTGACCTACCATATAACCGTGTCACATTGACGTCGTTGTGATTCAAGTCATAAGGAGAATCAAGCAAAATGTTTTATAATGTCACTGTGACACCGTTCTAGAGTGTCAGGGTTCCATTGGGCTAATAGCATATTAGTAACAATAGTATATTATAATTAGTTACATTTATATTTCATATTCTGTGTGGTTGCCGGGTTAGAATATAGTGCCACTCCATGTCCTCCCGTCGCTGTCGTAAGAGACGACTAAGGGAATAAAGGCTTGTACTACTGTTAGGCGATGGGCTTGCAACCTGTCACTAATTCACTGGTAAAAATTTTAGCCTAAGTGTGCAAAATGTGGTTACAGAATTATTAACAAGTTTTTAGAGTTGTTATTCTGTAGCTCTGCCTACCCCACTCTGGGAATAAAGGCATGAGATTTTGTATGTATACTCCTTATAACCATTTTTTTTAAATCACAATGAAATTAAACTTGACCAAATATATAGTTAATGTAAGCTCTCAACTTAACAAAATAAAAAAAGAACAAAGTAACTGGACACCGAACTAGGGAATTCTTCGAGACAATTAACTGTGGAGTCAAACAGCACCCTTCCCAGGCGGATTAAAAACAGCGTTTAGCATTCATTACTACCCCACAATCCTACGCGGTGGAATACACACGGCTGTTGATATTGCCGCACATAAATATAAGTACCTACGGAAAGTAAGACAGCCGGTGAAATGACTAGCATAGAGGCAATTCCATCTTAGTCCTCAGGGCTGGCAGCACATTTGCAGTCTTAGGATTGCATTGCAGTCTTGTGAATGCGAATGTCTATGGGTCACAGTTTCCACTTACCATCAAGTGGCCTGTGTGCTCGTTTGTCTTCTCTATGCCATAAAAAAGTACGCAGTTTTTAACTCACGGGAACTACAAGTAAATGTGCATTTTGAGACAGTTTTTTGTCGGTGGAATGCTACCTTCGGGGGATTTTTGGAGTTCCGTACAAAAAAAAAAAGTGAAGCCCTTATAGGATCACTTGTGAAATGTTTGAAACTTTTTACCATTGCCAGTGGCATAAATTAAAACTCCATTATATTTTATTCAAACAACATAAATACGGAATAAAAAAAAAGTATATTTACTGTTCACCTACGTGTAATATTTTTAACTCTTCACACAATATTATATAACTCTGAGTATTATAATTTTCATTTTTATTTTATTGATTTTAAAGTAACCATCACTTGGATTTGTTTTTTTATGATGGCAATCCGTTTACATTTTTGATCTCGAATTCGATCACAGACTGTAGTGGCACTATTCTAACCCGGCAACCGTACAGGGACAAACAGAGAATGTTAAAATAAAATCTTGAAAAAAGGCAATGCAGCTACGTTGCGGGTGGTAGGACCTCGTGGAGGGTCCGTCCGGATCGCTACCACCATCTTATCCATTAACCTACCGCCAAACAGCAGTGTTCGCATTATTGTGTTCCGGTTTGGGGATAAGACAGCCGGTGAAATGACTAGCATAGAGGCATTCCATCTTAGTCCTCAGGGTTGTGATTGCGAATGTCTATGGGTCACAGTTTCTACTTACCATCAGGTGGCCTGTGTGCTCGTTTGTCTACTCCATGCCATAAAAAAAAAACGTTATTCTTCAGACTATTCTTCCGTGTGTAGTGACTGCAGAGCTCTGAATTTATTACTCACATCTAGCGCATACTTTGAGTGTGCAAGCGACACTATATTACGTGCGGACGCTACTTTTGGGCGGTTAGCGGTCTGTGTGCACTCTTGTTCCAGGGTGCATACAGTACAAATATGTTTGCTTAATATATAAAATATTTTGAAATTTTGTTGCATAAATTCTTCTTTAGTATTGGCCTTACTATTGTTAGTAATATTATAAACGTAAAAGTGTATGTTTGTTCTGTACCTATTTTTTAACGTCTTAACCGATCGATGTAGAATTTTGAACATGGAGTTTATAGCCTACAGACGGACGTAAGTTAAGTCTTTAAATAAATATTTTTTTAAATTTCATTTGAATGATTAAAGTGTTCTGTTTCTTAAACTAAATCTTGTTACAAACGTTATTTTGCGTAGGTATTAATTAAACTTCAAACTTGTTTATTAACCTTTATATATTTTTTTTATAATGAGAATGATTTACACACTCAAAAAAAATAAACACGCCACTGACATTTTTTGTTCAAAATTAATAAATTGAAGGTAATTTTAAAAAACGTAAATTTAATAAGTGAACGTGCAAAATGGCTAGATAAAAAATTAATCACACGAAGCGCAATGGCTCGGGTGACGTTAATATTAAAGCGTAGACTCAGGCTGCGTAATTAAAAATACACATAAGCACTAAGCACCACAGTATAGACCGGCGTTACTAATATTATTTATGGTCGATTTTAGAGTGTACCACAACTCCATATAGCATAGCTAGCATATACATACATACATACATTAAATCAAGCCTGTTTCCCAGAGTGGTAGGCAGAGACTACTTCTTTCCATTTGCTACGATCTTGACAAATTTCTTTCGCTTCTTCCACATTCATACATCGAGTCATGCACGCACGTCGGTTTCGGGCACCTTAAGGATTTGGCCCTTTTCCAATATTTGTCTGATTTGACTCAAAAAAGTACGCCTAGGGCAGTCCCTTCTGACCCGTCCACTCACTTTCGATCTGTATATCTCTTTCGTCAATCTTCTTTTATCCATCCTTTCCAAATGACCGAACCATCGATGCATGTCCTTTTCAATCTTAATCACTAAGAACATCTTCTTTTATTCCACATTTCTCTCTGACTTTTTCATTCCTTACTCTATCAATCAGTTTCACACCACACATACTACGCAAAAGGCGCATTTCAACTGCATTTACACGACTTTTCTAGCATATTATAGCTGATATACGTATATATCTTTAAAGCCCGATTTAAATTTATCACACAGTAGACAGTGGAGAGGACAGTGACTGTGGACAGTACAGTAGTGTAAACCGATCGGACAGTTGCGAATCCAGTTGCCTTGCCAGTGAATAAAAATATAATCGCTTTCTATTAATTTCTTCACTCGAAAAATCGCTTTTTTTTAATCAGTTTCGATTGATGAAGACCAACATGTATTACACATTTCGGTATACAATTCGTAGTCCTGTCAAAAAGGCCGTCTTAGCTTTTCGTTTCGTTTTCTTCATTTATTTTTTTTAAGAATTGTTTTTTTTAAGAATTTCTGAGCTAGCCTGCGGACGGACAGACGGACGGACATGGCGAAACTATAAGGGATCGTAGTTTGACTACGGAACCCTAAAAAGTGGAGCGTGCCTCGACCGTACGCGCGCAGCCTACAGGTGGGTTTAAACCAAAAGAACATTATAGAAAGAAGTCGAACAAGAGCGTTATTTCGTGTTCTTTTAGTGTAAACTACCATACCTACGTAAGATTATTAACATTATTTTTAATCTCCCGTGTGGTTCCCGGGTTAGAATAGTGCCACTACATGTGTATTCCCGTGGATGTCGTAAGAGGCGACTAAGGGAATAAAGGCGTATAGTACTGTTAGGCGATGGGCTTGCAACCTGTCACTAATACACTGGTAAACATGTTAGCCTGATTGTGCAAAATGTGGTTACAGAATTATTAACAAGTTTTAAGAGTTGTTGGTAATTCTATAGCTCTGCCTACCCCACTCTGGGAATGAAAGCGTGAGTTTATGTATGTACAGTTGTTACATATTAATATGTAATACTGTTTTTTTGGTACTAGAGGCGACATCTCTGGACAACGGGAGGTGACACTTCGATTTTCTCCGATGGCTCAGTGCTGCCACTTGGTGAAATAGTGAACTAATGTCTTCTACATTTAAGTTGTTTGTTTTATTTTAAGGAAATGTTTCTAGTGGGTTTTATTTAATATCAGATGTTATTAAAAATCTGTTTCTTCTAATTTATTTTAAATCTTAATATCTGATTGAAGTATCAATCAATATGATGCAACTCCTCTAGGTTCGGTCATAGACGTTTGTCTATGGGATGAATGGCTTGGTTTATGCTTGTCACTCTCGCAGCCACTACAGAGATGTGAGCACATACTCACTGTGTGGGAGTCTCGCTACGGCCGTATGGCCATCTTGTTAAATTAGCTTCATGTGATTGTTACAAGCGCAATGCATCCATGTAATATCTGGTGGTTTTTCATGTAAGTATTTTGTGAGTGCTGGAACTTTGTCTGCATTGTCGTCAGGTGCTTTTATTTTTGTGTTTCATGGGTATTTCTTGTTATAGAATGAACATGTAAAAATCTGAGGAACGCTTGCATGGCGTGATATTTCTAAGCTTAAGGCGAGCATCGTTTTAACGTTATGGTAAAGTCGCCGCTGCCTTGAAAACTACTTTCACCGGGTAAGTGTGATTTGCCTATCTAAAACCTTTTCTTCTATTTTTACGGAACACGTTGTTTACACGATGGCTCTCGTATGCTTCAAGTTTGTGTCCACAGGTATAAAACGATTGTTTATACAATATTCTAATGCCAACAATCTTTGCAGCTAAAACAGCCGGTCCCTGTGTCACCCATGGTGCCTGTGTCACCCATGTGTCCCTGTGTCACCCCATGTGTGTGGTGCCTGAGTCACCTCATGTCTCCCTAGGCTATGTCTGCCTATGATGTGTTATCTGCCTGCCTGAATGCCTGTATCTGAGCACGTGTCTGGAGTGTGTGCTTCCGCCACGCTATCTGCTTGCTACGTGTTGAAGCTACGGTCCTGCTATCTCTGAGGTTTTCTCCATGCGCCGTGCTTCTTCATCGTGCTTCTTCATCTTCATCTTCATCTTCTGGCTTGTGATCTACGTCCACGCACAAGGTGAACTCGTTTCATATCTAACTTAGACACTCATATAAGACGCTCGATAACGTAGAGAAGTAGGATTTCATTCACCCTGTCACAGTCACAGCGGAATAGTTTAAGACGCTCGATAACGTAAAGAAGTAGGATTTCATTCACCCTGTCACAGTCACAGCGGAATAGTTTAAGACGCTCGATAACGTAGAGAAGTAGGATTTCATTCGCCCTGTCACAGTCACAGCGGAATACTTTAAGACGCTTGATAACGTAGAGAAGTAGGATTTCATTCGCCCTGTCACAGTCACAGCGGAATAGTTTAAGACGCTTGATAACGTAGAGAAGTAGGATTTCATTCACCCTGTCACAGTCACAGCGGAATAGTTTAAGACGCTTGATAACGTAGAGAAGTAGGATTTCATTCGCCCTGTCACAGTCACAGCGGAATAGTTTAAGACGCTTGATAACGTAGAGAAGTAGGATTTCATTCACCCTGTCACAGTCACAGCGGAATAGTTTAAGACGCTCGATAACGTAGAGAAGTATGATTTAACAACCCTGTCACTGTAAAGCGGGGAATATTATTAATTAAGAAACCCATTGTATCAAACTCCCTAGTTTTATTTTTAACGGAATAATAAACTCTGTTGACAAGGTTCATGTTTGTTTACTTCTAATCTCACTCTCTGTCTTCAGACTCTCTCCATCTTTCTGTTAGTTTAGATTAAAACAGATGGCACCCTCTCTTCTTGTACAACTCTAGTTCTTGCACCCATTTTGTGCAACACTTTATGGTAAGTTGTTTTCTCACTGAAACTAGCTCAAGGACTCACGACTCTTGAACTCAATCAGCCATGGCCTAACACCAAGTGTGGACGGAATCCCTGTCAAGTTACCACAGCACATAAGTAATCCCAGATTTAGAATATATGGGTTATAGTTTGGCGGCCCAACGCTTGGGGCTCAGTTTAGTTTTACTAAAACAGTGTCAGTGAAAGCAACTTATTATATCTGTTTCTTTATATACCTACTCTATGAACCTTAACAACAGGTGTTCTCTGTTCTGTTCTTTTATTGTATTTTAATAACAGACTGTATTTCTCTCTTAACATCACTTTGTATGTTAAAAATTAGTGAATTCTGCTTTTATCACAAATCTTTTCTTTGAACTTCTTTCAAACAAAACGTTCAAATGAACTTACTCATATAAACTTAAATAAGGTGTTACTCTGTATCTAAATGTACATAAACTGAAACTTACAGAACATTTGTACCTAAAGTTGTATACTACTTAACTATCTCTTAGTCTATAATTTTAATAGGTATATTTAGCTATGGCATTACATGTAGATGTTGACTGTTTGAATAAGGATGAGCTATTGTTTGAACTGAAATCCCGGGGATTAGAACCTGATGAGGAGGATACTGTGGATGATTTAAAGCGTCGCTTTAGAAGTATTAGAGGCATTACACTCGACAGTGACAAAATCGACACATATATCTTAAGTTTGTCTCTTGACAATGAATTTCAGATCTGCAGAGAGAAAGTTGAGACGGTGCTTCAGGCTGATCACTCGTCTTCGTCGTGTCGTCGCAGGTGCTTATCCAAGTTGTCACACGTCATATTAAGGTTGGAGAAACTTCATTATTCGACGGCTGAACAGCAGCTTGCAAAGATAGCTCTTGTCTCACGGGCGTATCACGCAGTTGAAACTCTTAAGTGTAATCAAACTCCTGGTCAATCTTCTCAAGCTGTTGTGAGAGAATCTGTTGAGATGGCTCCTTCTAGTTCTTGTTACAAACATGCTTCTCAAGTTCTTAAGTGGAATCTTATTTATGATGGTCGAACACCTGTTCATGATTTTATCTTTCGTTTACGCGAACTGAAACACTCCTCGGAGATCACTGATGTTGAGCTTTTAAGGAACTCTGTTCATCTTTTTTCTGGTGAAGCGCTGATATGGTTTAGGACTAATAGGTCTCACTTTGAGTCATTTGAAATCCTGATTAAATCACTTAAAGCTGAATTTCAACCTATTGAATATGAACGTTGTTTGTTGAATCAAATTAGGACACGCTTACAGGATAAAAATGAAAATATCAAATCTTACATTAACATTATGGAAAGTTTGTTTTTAAGACTGTCTAAACCATTGAGTGAAGCAGAACAGCTGGAAATAATTATGACTAATATGAGTCCTTTCTTTATATCTCGTTTAGCTTTAACGGAGGTTAACTCTATTAGGGGTTTGAAAGATATATGTTCACGTTTGGAGATCTCTAAATTTAAATGTGAAAATAGAGGATTTTTGAACACTGGCAAGGAATCTATTTTGCCAAATTTCTGTAGTGGGGGTGAAAATTTAAATTCATCAACTTCTAATACAAAGGTTCGTGTCACTAATCTTGAGCACAAGAATACTACTCTTTTATGCTTGAAATGTGGAGGTGCACATCATCATTCTCGCTGTGATGTACACAAAACACCAATATGCTTAAAATGTAAGCGACCTGGTGTTATTACTAAATATTGTCCTTGTTCAAAAAACTAAATAGTAGGTCGGAGGATCCTATTACTACTATAGATAAAAATCTCACTTCTAACTTTTCTAGTACCTCTGACCGGTACACTCAAACTAATTTGACTATGACTAACTTTTATGACAATAATAATTGTTTACCTTTATTTAAAGAAAATGTGGGCGATCCTAGACCATTTCTTTCTGTAGGTATTTTAGGACTAGAGTGCAATGCATTGGCTGACAGTGGAGCTGCCGTGTCATTGATAAGTGGGTGTGCTTACTCCTTATTGCAAAGTGAAGGTTTAGACTTTCCCTTGCAGACATGCGATACAGAACTTGCTGTTGGGAATGGAGCGTCTCTGGTAGTCTTAGGAAAAGTAGAAATACCTGTTACATATAAACATGTTCTACATTACATTAACTTCTATGTTTGTAGTGATATTAATACTCCAATTATATTAGGGGTAGATTTCTTGACTAAATTTAATCTTTGCTCAGATATTCTGAATACTAAACGGTTCATAGAATCATACTCTGTTCTTAACTTGTTAAAGGATCCTAATATCCATTTGCACGACTTAGAAGATCTCAGCCCTGAACAAAGGTTACGGTTGAATAGCGTGGTTCTAGATTTCGAATGTATTGCGGCTACGAGGGATACTTTAGGTTGTACCACTCTGGAGGAACATGTTATTGATACCGGAGATAATGCTCCAGTGAAACAAAAGTATTATCCGATACCTTTTCATCATCGAGAGTATGTTCGTGGGGAGATTGATGATATGTTGAAGTTGGGTATAATTGAAAAAAGTACTTCTCCATGGAATAGTCCTATTTTGCTAGTTCCAAAGGCTAATGGCGAGCTTAGAATGTGCTTGGATAGCAGAAAGTTAAATAGTTTAACTAAAGTGGATACTTATCCAATGCCTAGGGTACAAGAAATACTAGACTCTCTCAATAATGCTAAGTTTATGAGCTCTTTGGACTTAAAGTCTGCTTTCTTTCAAATTATGTTGTCTGTTGAGTCGCGGGAAAAGACTTGTTTTTCTGTGCCAGGCTTGGGAGCCTTTCAGTTTAGAAGGTTACCATTTGGCTTGGTTAACTCTACAGCTCGAATGATGAGACTAATGGACAAAGTGTTTGGTCCAGAATTTGCTAATAATATCTTTTACTATGTCGATGACATCATACTTATCTCTGAAACTTTTGACGAACATATTACTTTGTTAAAAAGAGCTTGTGGAAAGCTACGGCAAGCTGGTTTAACCATTAATCTTGACAAGTCTGTTTTTTGTCGCTCTTCTTTAAAATTCTTGGGCTATGTTGTTGATCGTAGAGGTCTTAGGACGGACAAGGATAAAGTCAAAGCTATAGCTGAATTCCCTACCCCATCTTCTCAGAAGGAACTCAGAAGATTTCTTGGAATGGTGTCGTGGTACCGTCGCTTTATAGATAACTACTCTACTGTTTGTGCTCCTCTCAACAAATTAACTAAAAAGATATCTAAGGGATCATGTTTCCAGTTTACTTCTGAAGCTGACACAGCTTTTAAGGCTGTCAAGGAACTCTTGGTTTCTGCACCTATCTTGTGTGTACCTAAGTTTGACAGGCCTTTCATTATTTCGACGGACGCTTCTGAGGTTGGACTTGGTTGTGCCATATCACAGCTAGACGATCAAGGTCATGAGCATGCTGTTGCTTATGCCAGCAGAACTCTTACGGGCCCTGAGAAAAATCACTCTACGACTGAGAAAGAACTAAATGCTTTAATCTTCGCCTTGGAAAAGTTTAGAGGTTATATTGACGGTTCTCCTTTCAGAACACAAGTGTTCACTGATCACAGTAGTTTGAAATGGTTGGTTAGTCTGAAGTCACCAACAGGACGCTTGGCTAGGTGGGCACTTAGGCTGTCACAATTTAATTTTGATATACAGTATAAGAAAGGTTCTGAAAATAAGCTTGCCGACGCACTTTCTAGGGCACCCATCCCAGTCGAAGTGGTGGATTTCGTTTCTTCTGTAGATTCTGTTACTGATACGTGGTACACTAATTTATTCACTAAGGTGAAAAGTGCTCCTCATAAATTTCCTGATTTTAGGATAATAAATGAAAATATGTATAAGCGTGTTAGGTCTAAAAATCCTTTGGCTAGGGATTGTGAATGGAAGAGAGTTGTTCCACAGGAACTACGACAGGAAGTACTGAAGCTGTGTCATGATAGGTCGGATGCTGCTCACTTAGGCGTTTTCAAATCACTTAAACGTATCGCTCAAAGCTACTTTTGGCCTAAAATGCTAGGGGACATAAAGCGATACATAAGAAACTGTCAAGTCTGTTTAGCTTATAAGAGCACAAATGAGGCTCCTCCAGGTTTAATGGAGAATCCTAAAAAGGTTCAACGACCCTGGCAGGTTATATGTACTGATATATTGGGACCCCTTCCAAATAGCTCAAAAGGTTACAAATTTATTTTAGTAGTGTGTGATTGTTTTACTAAATATACTTGTCTATTTCCTATGAGAAATTCTTTGGCTAAAACTGTAGTGGGGATAATAGAAAATAATGTCTTGTTAAAACACGGTATCCCTCAGTGTATAATAATGGATAATGGTCCACAGTATATTTCTAGAAATATGCAAGCTCTGAGAGAGAAATATAAGATACCTAGACTTTTCTATAACTGTAGATTTACTCCTCAGAATAACCCTGCTGAAAGAGTTAATCGTGTGGTGGTGACTGCCGTTGCATCTTATGTCGGCAAGAACCATCGTACATGGTCTGATGAACTGAGTGCAATTGAATTTGCAATTAATACTGCTGTGCATGAGGTAACTGGATATAGTCCATATTTTATGAATAATGGACGGGAGGCTATTCTCTCTGGCGAATGGTATCCATCAGCACCTATGCAAGGTGATGAATTGCAATTCACTGATAGGAACTTATATACTTCCATGCTGACACATCTGAAGCCTATCTTTCAGAAGGTGAATGACCGCCTTCAGAAGTCTTACCAGCGTAGTAGAATTTACTACAATCGTAATAGAAGATTTATAGAGTATGACGAAGGTCAGGTTGTCTGGAAGAAAGAATATCCGTTGTCGAATGCTGACAAATTCTTTACAAAGAAGTTAGCTCCTAAGTTTAAGAAATGTGTTATACTAAAAAAATATTCTCCTGTGACGTATGAGTTACAAGATATTGAATCTAAGAAATCGCTAGGTATTTGGCATGTCAAGGACATTCTAAAACCACAATCTACGGATTTATAGGGTTTACTATAGGACTCATCAATGGTGTGTAGTCACTTCTTTTCTTTGCTCACATGTGGTCACAAGGTGGCTAGATCTACTTTGAACTTGACTTTAAACTTAAGACTTGTTTACTTTTACTTGTTTACTTATACTTGATTACTCTAAACATTGTGTAGACATGCCTACTGATGTTCAAAACACCATTACGGTGACTGCTACTCGCTACTACTTTCTTTCTTTAATTTAATTTTAGAATGTTGTTTTAGGCTCTTAGACTGGGATCTGTCAGATATTGCTAATCTTGTTTCTTTACATTCTGATTCTCTTAACAAGAGAACAGGTGATGCTTCACTTTTCGTTGGGAGTAGCATTTAATCTGGATAGCAATTTAGTTTTTTTAAGGATGAATTAGTTTTACAATTGTAAGCATGGCAATACGTAGTTCGTAGTGGTAGCTTTTAGATTGCAATAGGTGGATATAAGGTTACAATTGGTTCCATAGTAGTTAGGATGATTGTACCTTGTCTCACTGATAGTATTGTGTCTAGTGCTAGATCGCTTGAAGTTAAGTTGTTCTTGCAAAGGTTCTGCGTTGCTTAGGTAATAGTTAGTCCGTATGTTATAGGGTGTTATAGGGTATAGGGTAAGATTTGGGAGATAGTGAACAAAAAAAAAAAAAAAAAAAAAAACATTTTTTTTTTTACTTGAGTAGAGAGGTAATGTTACATATTAATATGTAATACTGTTTTTTTGGTACTAGAGGCGACATCTCTGGACAACGGGAGGTGACACTTCGATTTTCTCCGATGGCTCAGTGCTGCCACTTGGTGAAATAGTGAACTAATGTCTTCTACATTTAAGTTGTTTGTTTTATTTTAAGGAAATGTTTCTAGTGGGTTTTATTTAATATCAGATGTTATTAAAAATCTGTTTCTTCTAATTTATTTTAAATCTTAATATCTGATTGAAGTATCAATCAATATGATGCAACTCCTCTAGGTTCGGTCATAGACGTTTGTCTATGGGATGAATGGCTTGGTTTATGCTTGTCACTCTCGCAGCCACTACAGAGATGTGAGCACATACTCACTGTGTGGGAGTCTCGCTACGGCCGTATGGCCATCTTGTTAAATTAGCTTCATGTGATTGTTACAAGCGCAATGCATCCATGTAATATCTGGTGGTTTTTCATGTAAGTATTTTGTGAGTGCTGGAACTTTGTCTGCATTGTCGTCAGGTGCTTTTATTTTTGTGTTTCATGGGTATTTCTTGTTATAGAATGAACATGTAAAAATCTGAGGAACGCTTGCATGGCGTGATATTTCTAAGCTTAAGGCGAGCATCGTTTTAACGTTATGGTAAAGTCGCCGCTGCCTTGAAAACTACTTTCACCGGGTAAGTGTGATTTGCCTATCTAAAACCTTTTCTTCTATTTTTACGGAACACGTTGTTTACACGATGGCTCTCGTATGCTTCAAGTTTGTGTCCACAGGTATAAAACGATTGTTTATACAATATTCTAATGCCAACAATCTTTGCAGCTAAAACAGCCGGTCCCTGTGTCACCCATGGTGCCTGTGTCACCCATGTGTCCCTGTGTCACCCCATGTGTGTGGTGCCTGAGTCACCTCATGTCTCCCTAGGCTATGTCTGCCTATGATGTGTTATCTGCCTGCCTGAATGCCTGTATCTGAGCACGTGTCTGGAGTGTGTGCTTCCGCCACGCTATCTGCTTGCTACGTGTTGAAGCTACGGTCCTGCTATCTCTGAGGTTTTCTCCATGCGCCGTGCTTCTTCATCGTGCTTCTTCATCTTCATCTTCATCTTCTGGCTTGTGATCTACGTCCACGCACAAGGTGAACTCGTTTCATATCTAACTTAGACACTCATATAAGACGCTCGATAACGTAGAGAAGTAGGATTTCATTCACCCTGTCACAGTCACAGCGGAATAGTTTAAGACGCTCGATAACGTAAAGAAGTAGGATTTCATTCACCCTGTCACAGTCACAGCGGAATAGTTTAAGACGCTCGATAACGTAGAGAAGTAGGATTTCATTCGCCCTGTCACAGTCACAGCGGAATACTTTAAGACGCTTGATAACGTAGAGAAGTAGGATTTCATTCGCCCTGTCACAGTCACAGCGGAATAGTTTAAGACGCTTGATAACGTAGAGAAGTAGGATTTCATTCACCCTGTCACAGTCACAGCGGAATAGTTTAAGACGCTTGATAACGTAGAGAAGTAGGATTTCATTCGCCCTGTCACAGTCACAGCGGAATAGTTTAAGACGCTTGATAACGTAGAGAAGTAGGATTTCATTCACCCTGTCACAGTCACAGCGGAATAGTTTAAGACGCTCGATAACGTAGAGAAGTATGATTTAACAACCCTGTCACTGTAAAGCGGGGAATATTATTAATTAAGAAACCCATTGTATCAAACTCCCTAGTTTTATTTTTAACGGAATAATAAACTCTGTTGACAAGGTTCATGTTTGTTTACTTCTAATCTCACTCTCTGTCTTCAGACTCTCTCCATCTTTCTGTTAGTTTAGATTAAAACAGATGGCACCCTCTCTTCTTGTACAACTCTAGTTCTTGCACCCATTTTGTGCAACACTTTATGGTAAGTTGTTTTCTCACTGAAACTAGCTCAAGGACTCACGACTCTTGAACTCAATCAGCCATGGCCTAACACCAAGTGTGGACGGAATCCCTGTCAAGTTACCACAGCACATAAGTAATCCCAGATTTAGAATATATGGGTTATACAGTCAACCAATTTGATTCCTAGGCCACTATAGACTTTGTCAACGTGACGTTGTAAACCAAATCATAGGGAGTCTCTTACGTTTTGGTTGACAACGTCACTTTAACATAGTCCAAAGTGGCCTAGAAATCAAATTGGTTGACTGTATGTTAATAAACGCGCGTTTGAACCGCCCGTCTGCGCAGCCTGCAACCGCAGCCACATGTAACTCGCGCAAGATGAATGGGCTCATAATATGGCTAAACGCAAATCCGCAGTTTTACCGGCTGCATAACAGAATTAAAACTACCCGTGGAAAATTATTCTTTCCAAATGTTCAAAATGCGCAACCGTCCAGGACCTAAAATTAGAATGAATCGCTAGCTCTTAGCCCCCGGTTCTGCTTAGTATTTTATTCACAGCTTCAAGAACTCTTTTCTACTATACTATACAACTGTACTTATCTATTTTAAAAACATATAAAATAGTAAGTATGCACTTGTGTGTATATCTGTTTTGCCCTTTTAAGCAAACCCTTTTAGTGTGGTAGTTCCATCAGAGGGTACAAAACACATTTTAGTGCGTGCATTCTGAATTAGGCCGCTCTTCAAACTTCCCGCTATCGGAGTGCTTTTTTTAGGGACACAGTCGGTGAAGTGAACAGAAAGCATAATCAGTTAATAATAACACTTAAAAATACACGCACACTAGTTTCACTATTGAAACTTAAATACTTCAGAAATGTATATTCATAAATTAACAAAAAAACTAAAATGACAGCCATTAAAATATGCAGTCACTAAACTTTCCAGGCCTTCCAATAAAAGATAAAATAGTGCTCTCTCTAAATTTAAATCCGAAACAAAAATAATAACGTTGAATTTTGAAAATGGAATGGAAATGGAATGCAGTTTGAATAAAGCCGTTGGTCAAACAGGCTGACGCCTGTCGGCGAGTTGACAAGTGGCCAGTTTGTCTAATGGCTGTTTATTTTAAAAGCGGTTTGTTCTTTTCATTTTGTGCCAGTATTTCAAAATGCATAAAGTCAAAATGCTTACTGTTTTTATACTTGATAAACGGCTTTACGTTTGGTCAGCATCTTGAATCTCATTCTTATCAAAGTGCAATAAAAAAACCCTTTTTAAATACTAATATTAGTAGATTAAGTGGTCCGTTACTAAAATGCGGACAAAGTTTAAAAAAACACATTAGGAGTTGAGGTATTTCACACAATTAATCATAGAACCATTTGTAAATAATAAGGCGTTAGATAAGCAGACCGAGGCGTACAGCAAAGAGGTCTATAATAATATTAGCAAACTTAAACTAGGTTAATATTCCTTAACTTAGAAATAGTTCTTTAAATAAGTTTCCACATCAAAGCAAAGACAAAACTATCCGCAAATACTTTCAAGATACTGTTATATACTGCTCTCACGCAGTCTAAGGAGTAGTGAGGCAGTTTTCTTGCACAATACTGCATCAAAGGCGTCCGTGAGAGCCTCAGTGAAAATGCTCGATGCACTGCAGTAGCGTGGCAACCATTGCATTGCACATTGCCCTGAAAGTATTATTATATTGGATGCGCAGAGCATTGTAAGTAATGATATTTTATCTACTCTCATATCGTAAAGTTCGAATGATAAACATCAAAATAATACAAGCCTAGAGCTTAGTTTGGGACTAGTTCAATTGGTGTGAGATTGTCCCCTTATATTTATTTATTGTATGTCCCATTACGACAGTAATCTAGGCTTGTATGAATGAATGAATGAATGATATTTATTTTCCAAAGTAAGTCACAGTATACATTGCATGTTATGTCAAAAGTACAAGAAATTACATTGGAATCGTCAACAATATACATAATTTTTTTAAAGCAGTTATTGTATATTTTATTAGGCAAACTTAAGTATCTACAATTCAAAGTTAAAAACTAAACTAATATAGAGAAATATATACTTAAATAATATATAGAAAACATCCATGACTTAGGAACAAACATCAAAATGAATTTATATTGGCATGCTTTGTAAACAAAATACCTACCGAATATAAAAACAAATTAATGTTATAAAGTATTTTTTTTACCATTACGATACAAGTAAATCCAAAAATGTAACCAACGAGGTTCCATATCATTATTTTTTATAATGGAACGCACATGCGGTTCGCTTAATTTTTACAGCATTACAAAAAGTTTTCATTCCAATTTTTACTTGTCTGTGACAGCACCCGCTTTAACGCATGCGCGGTGATGTGCTAGGTTTTGGCGCCATTCAGTAAACACGTTTTGTTGTAATATATTAGAGTAGATAAAGTAGTGTATCAAACTGCACATAACTAGGTATTAAAACACTCGTGTTTTAATACCCCTCATTATGCAACAATTTCATAAACTGCTATTATATTTAGATACGTTATAATGATAGGCAACCGGTAGCAATTTTTAGACGAAAGTATAACATGGATATGATTATATTTAAATTTCGTGATCAATCGTGCTACTCTCGAAATTTTAACATGTCTTAAAAGATGAACTATCGGTTTACTGCGCACCTATACTGTTGATGTAGGAAAGCAATTATCTTTTTATAAATGGGTTCTCAATGTTAAAAGGAATTGATTGACAACAATAAACATGAAAAAAAAATCTAAAAAATTAAATTGACTGATTTTTAACAAGACAATTTTGATTTATTTTTAACAATACAGACTTATCCACATTAGGCATTACGTTTGATGATAAAGTGACATAAAATGCTAAATGTCTTATCTGCGCGCAAAAGCGATTCTAAAATTTGACAGCAAAACGCCAAACTATTCTCTTAAGTACTACCAATCAGCTGCGCCGCAGTTGTTGAGAAGCACGCGTCTGTGAATGAAATTTTAAACAACTATTTATCTCATTCTATCAACAGCGTTCTTGACGGATTTCTAGGAATCTTCGGAATAACAGTGATGTACAAAAAGCTTTTAAAAACAAAGTTATTACTAAACCTGTACTAGCAAATTTGCGGTTACAAACTGGGTAGTGATTCTCTCAACAACGACGGTCGGACGGACGAACGAGTGAATGTCCAAGCGGCCAGTTTAAGTAGTCCCGTCAGTGCGAACAAAACATATTTTAGAACGTGCATTTTCAATTTAGCAGCATGGTTTCCGCCAATGGATCGATCGTATAAGGCTGCTTAATTGAAAATGCTCGCGATAAAATGTGTTTTGTTCGCTCTGACGGGGCTACTTAAACTGGTCGTTGCGATTTCGATCGTTCGTCTGACCGTCCGTTGTTTTTGAGAGAATAACACCCCTGACACGTTCCGCTAAGCCAGATCGATTTTGTACTCTATTCAGCTGGTACTCAATTAGGTTGGGTTACCGACAGCTGAGCACCTTTCTAAAAAACGGTTACCTAATATTTTATTGAAACGCCTTTTAACGAACATATTTTTACGCAGAATTTTCGTTTCATCTAAAAGCATTTCTCGCTGCTGGTTTTTTTTTACCTAGCCTACGTAATGAATGTTTAAAATATCCTGAAATAGTTTTCGATGAAACTAAATTTGATTAATTATACAACCTTTAAAGTGAAATTCAATAAAATGATTACCCTAAAAACGGGAGCCTTCCGTTTGGCCAAAATATGTTTGGTCAAATTTATCAGGTGGCGTCAGGTATGTTCGCGGCCGCCGGGGTCGACTGCTTTCACACCACCATGCGCAAGCGCGCCGCGTCCCTGGTGCGCCGCGTGCGGAGCAGCCCCAATATCATCCTCAGCATGATAGGGAGCAGAGTAGACTGCCCTTACATGCGCCATTGTTGTGGGCTACATGCCCTTTATAATTAGGGTTATTTGTAATTTGTTACTAACAATTAAGATTTAGGAACTACTAACAATATATGAGTGTAAATTTACTCGAAATAAATGATTTATTATTATTATTATTATTAATTCCCATAAATCATATTTAAGTTTTATATCCCGGATATTGAAACAGATTGCTACGTCTATTAGGTTAGGTTATACTTGTGACTACAATCTACACTAAAATTATCTACAGTCATATTATAAAAAGGAAAGATTTGATTGTTTGTTTGTTAGTTTGAATTGGTCTCCGAAATTACTGTGCCGATTTGAAAAACTCTTTCACCATTAGAACCCTACATTATCCTTGATCAACAAAGACTTTTTTTTTCTGCGCGGGCGGAGTCGTTGGCAATAGCTATAAAAAAACAACTACGACGGAAAAAACCTGGAAAATTATAAATTTTTGACCTAAAAAATTTTGACCAAACGGAATACACCCCTTAAAAACATATCATAAATAAACTAGTCGATAAAATCGACATAACCGACTCTATCGATAAAGAATAACACCACAGCAACCGCAAGTTCCCAATTTGCCGTGATGGATACGCACTAATAGGGAGACAAAGTGACGAGTGACGCTGTGGCAAAAGGCTCTTCCGATGATTGAATCATTTCCAAAAGTTATATTCGACGTTCCACATAAAATAGATTGAAATATAGTGACACAGGTATCAACAATGTTTTGGCGCAAGATAAAATATGTAATGTTTTGGTCCAATACATATAACGAGCAAACGGGCCACCTGATCGAAAGCTTATATGCTTAGTTGAACAAGGAACACTCGTAGAATTTTATTGTAGTCCTGACAGTGTAAATGTTTATAAAGGGTGTCCCTCAGAATCTATAACAACGTTTGTCCTTAACACATCGTTTGTCCGAATTTTCATTTGCCCTAAACTGGTTTTCAGATGAGTCAGGCAACTGTTTAAGTTGTCCAATTATATCTGCGGTTCGGTTAGGTTAGGGTTAACACAATAAAGTTTTAAAATTTAAAAGGAATCGGCTTAACCCTTAATGTGGCGCTACTATTTAAAAATGTCGGGGATAAAAACCCTTTTTGATTTTGAATCAGCAAAAATATAAAAACACAACCCAAACAAAAAAAGTGGTTTTATGGTATGTTCGCTGTGACGAACATTGCTAAATTAAGGGTTAAGGATAATCAAAAATTCGGGCAAACGATGCGTTAGTACAAATGACGATTAGAGATTTCATAGGGGAACCGTTTATGGAACAGATCGTTAAACTTAGAACACCAAGGTCTCTATTCTATGGAGTAAACCCATATTGCCTTTGATGTGTTATTGTATTTCCGTTGTGATAGCTCTTATTTATTTGACCGTAATGGCATGTCAAAGGCATTACATCTCCACAGGGTTGGGAACGCCTTTGCAGTCTTAAGATCTTAAATAGTCTTGAGAATGTAAATGTATTTGGGTCTCTGTGTACTCGATTGCTTACTTTATGGTATGGAAAAAAAACATTATTAGCGTGTTGGTTAGTTTGTTGGTTTGTCCTTGTTTCTTACAACGGATTTCCAATTCATATTTGTATCTATTTTGAAGCCTAGAAGATTAGTCGAGTTTATTATACATTAATACATTTTAAACTTACCCTTTCCAGCACTTAAAAATAACTTGAAAAAGTCTAAAGCGTATTTTAGGGTCGAGGACATCGAAATATAATAAGTATGGAAGAGTAATCGACGCTCAAAATCTGCCCCACTGACTTAGTGCCGGCGGGGGTGGAGCTATTAATGAGTGCCGAACTGTCTATCAGTCGACTTTGTGACGTAGTGTCAAACAGTTGTTAACTATCACAAAAGAAAAAAATCGATATTAATGATTACCGGATTTAAATGACGCTGCAACCATGCCAAGTTGCATTGTAAATTGGTGCAGGACCCACACAGATGCAAAACAAAGCGATATTTATTTTCATTATTAAGTTATTGAATTTTTAATATTCCCATACCAAAATGTCATGGCCGATGTTATGCAATATATCTTTGAAAAATGTGAATTACAAGCAACTACTTCGAATGAATAGGAAATTAAATTTTGTCATCTTTAATATCGTTAGTTTATGTACCTACATAATAAAAAAAACGAAATATGACCTTTTTAACACGTTCACGGACACAACACCAACCTCGAAATTGTGTGATACGGCACAAATAAATTCCATACAACATTTTCTACGGCCATGGACGAACTGTCACATTTAACGTTGTTTCAAACATTGTGCCACTTTATGACGGAATAAATATGTATGTAATGTCGAACAAAAAAATCTTACCTATTGTGGCAGCTCGTCCACAGCCGTGATGTGCCATAACACGTGTCGTTCCCCTTTTAGGGTAGTGCATGAGGTTGAGGTTGCCCTAGAGCTTTTTTGCTGTGACACTAGCGGCGTAATTAAAAACACCGGCCACAGCCGCAGTGCCATTTCACGAGGGTCTCAGTTTCCGTCTCTCGACGTACTGTCCGTGAACGTGTTAAGTTTTCCAAAAAATGAAGATCGCCTTGGTTGGATGCAGTTCGTCGCGAATTGCGAAACGAGAATTGGATGCCTAGCAAACATTGCAGGATTTGCAGTATCCATTTTGATGAATCGGATTATGTCATCTCAAAAACTGGAAAACATTTTTTAAAAGTCACAGCGGTCCCAAATTTTACAGTACGTTGTCAACATTTATTTACCTACAATAATTTAATTAATATTTAAATGAATATCAGACGTCGAGGAGTTTATCACAGGTCTATTAGTTATGTTTAGATGCTAAAGATTATTTGACGCTGACTAGTCTTACAACATAATATCTTCTGATATACTATTTTACAACTTTATAATAGTGTAACATAAGTATATTAAATGGGATTCAAGGGGAACAATCATTCAATCATATAAAAAAATATTAATAAAATTAATTATTCAATTACTGTGTTGTTTTTGTATTAAACCATCCACGTCAAATGTTGAAAGACATGGCCGCGTTCAAATAACCCTTATGAAAAAAAATATTGACAAATGGAAATCTTGTGTCAGAGAGCTTGTGACCAATTGCAGATTTTTGTCTTTCAGACGGTATAAAACCTTACTGAAATTACTGTCTACTCAAACTTTATACTAGCATCTGACATAAATGACTTCATACCTTAACTCAATTAATATTAATTAAAATAAAACTAAGCTACTGAAAAATTTAAGATTAAAATAAAAATCACCACTACAAAAAGAATACCCCCTCTAGCAGGTCCGCGCGCGGCATAGTCCCTATAACACTGGCTGCATTACCTCTCTGGATAGCTAGCCCAATCCTTTGGGAGAGGTAAGAACCAGCTCTAGGATCTCCGGAGGCGTCTATGAGCCGGGATGATAGGGCCTTTATAAAACTTTTCATATCGGCTGACCAAGGTCCCATAGTCTCTACTGCAAGCGCCATAAATTCGTAATTATTTAATAAAGATGAATATTTGCGGCGCTTGATGGTTTGGGCCTGATCAGCTGCTGCACCGGCTCGATTACGGGTTGAAATAAGTTTAAAATAAGTTTAGTTTTTAACTTTGAATTGTAGATACGATTGTATTGTAGTATTACAGTTAAATAAACTATTAATATTTAGTTGATTATTGAAACCACTCGATACATAAGATCTTTTCATTTTAAAAAGTGGGCGTTTTGGAGCGGATTTGTCAGTCGTTTTTGTTAGACGTTACTCTTCCATACTTATTATATTTCGATGGTCGAGGACTATCTAACAGACAAAAATGCATGGTCTAAACCGGAAACATAGTCAATAATAATTTGAGCAAATTACAAAAGTTCAAATCTTGTCTAGGGGACACCGTTGATGTCGGAAAACGTATCGATACTTTTATGTGGCCATCTTGCACAATTATGCGCAATTTTTTTCTTTCATGCGGCGTTTCTTCTCAGCAGTGTCTCCTCTTGGGAAGCGCTGGTAGATTCTTGACGTGTAAAAGTGCCCGTACGGCTTACTTACTGAATAAATTGTCTTTTATCTTTTTTTTATCTTTTACATTTTCACCTCCTTTTAACTTCTTAGAAAATCTAAGCTCACCTACTAATAATTCTTTCACACTATTTTGAGCACTAACAAAACACAGGATCCACGTTATAAATAATAGTGCTAGTGTTCTAGAATCAACTGTAGTTTCCAGGCGAATCACGTAAAACTGCACTCGTATCTAGAACGGGCTGGATGTACGCCTCCTGGGACTTTGGGCTTGATTCCGCAAACCACAATCCAGTTTGTTAGTATTTATTTTATTTAAAAGGAAAACGGTCTCATCTTGGGTACTATTTAGTTTTCGTCAATTTCTGTAATTCGTCGTGGTCGGGATTTATCACTGGTTCTTTCATCATTTTCGCTGGAATAGCGAAAGAGTGAGCGAGAGAGTATAGTGACAAATAAGCAAATAAGATCGATAAAAAGAACGACCAACTACCAATAATTTTTAAAAATAAAATCGTCTTGAGACGATAAAAACTAGCGACGAGAAGTCACTGATAACTTTGACGTTTTGGTTGGGTTGCACTAAACCTTTTTTTTTTTTCTAATAATGTATTAGAGGTAGTAAAACCCTGGGTAAGTTACCATCTTAGATATAACTTACCGTCAAGCATGAAATTACTAGAACAAAAATATTTAAACATAAAAAAAAACAGTACGCACCGGTTTTTACACGTCAAAAATCTACTTCGTCCTTAGGGTTGTCAACTCACTTCTCAGAGTCTAGTTACCGTGTCTTATCTAGGACCTTTAATTCTAGGCAGCAAAACCATCTTCTTTCTAGGCCTAAAAACTGATAAAGATATGTCTAAATAGATAAAACCATAACTCAGGTCTCAATTTCGTACCCGGGCGCTTTAACATATGATTGTACAAAAAAACACAATCTTAGAAAAATAAAGCGACTGCCATTTAAAATTGTCGAACGAGTAAAAGCGGCAAAGTACAAAAATTATCATTTACCGGTAGGTTAGGTTAGGTGGTAACGTCAACTACGAGTATATTAACACATGCCCTACACAATATGCATTCAGCGTTCACCATCGTTAACAAAAATATATAGGACTGATGTAAGCTGTCAAACGGTCGCGTCCAACGCCTACGTCAATTCCATACATTTTATCAGTTTTCGAAAATCGATTACGTTAACGTGAAGCAACTTGTCTAGCCTCAATGATCTTAAGTTAAAAACGACTACCAGAATACTAGAATTAAATAGAATAATCTCGAAAGGAAACCACAGTCCCAACATTTGTTACCTACACCCTAACCGCTCCAAAATAGTTTTCCCGGCGCCTCTACAGTGGTACTTAAACTCGTCTCCTTCCGGAGCCAGCGGCACCCGACGAGAATTTAAACGCTTTTCACACGCGATGACAAATCGTGGTATAAATCAGGCGACGTGGTTGCACCTGCAATCTGTCGGGGAGTGTAAACACTGATTTTGTGCATTGTGCATTTTGGTTTAAACTTTGTTTACATTGGGAATGTTCAGTCAGTTGGGCGAAGGCAAAGTTGTAACTTAAATTTATGTTTTATAAATTATATTTTACAAAAAATAAGAATAATCTACTCAAAGCAATTGCCTCAATTATAAGTACTTTCTCCTAATAAAATTTTATCTTATACTAGCGATTCGCCCTCGCTTCGCTTCGGGTTATATGAGATTTGATACATAGGCTATATATATCTAGCGTGCCTTACTCAATGGATATCTAACACTGAAAGATTTTTTCAAATCGGACCAGTAGTTCCTGAGATAAGTGCGTTCAAGCAAACAAACAAACAAACTCTTCAGCTGTATAATATTAGTATAGATATGTTTCTACACTGTTTTAAGTTTAAATGTATGTGCAGGTTCTCTTACGCTTTTAAAGTTTCGCTAGTATCCGTTTTTTATGGCAAGCAGTCGAAAAACGAACACACAGGCTACCTGATGGTAAGTGGCATTATGCGATTCATTCTCAGGACTACAATCAGAACACTGCAACCTACAAGACATATTATTCTACATGTGGCTCTAAGGTGTCCGACTGTCATCTCTATAGGTATGCATTCTCGCTGGCCAACTCTTTGATACACTTTCATCTATCCTTTCAGGTTTTTTTTTATGGCATTGAGAAGGCAAGCGAGCACACAGGCCGCCTGATGGTAAGTGGAAACTGTGACCCATAGACATTCGCACTCACAAGACTGCAATGCAATCCTAAGACTGCAAATGCATTGCCAACCCTGAGGACTAAGATGGAATGCCTCTATGCTAGTTATTTCACCGGCTGTCTTACCCATAACCGTAACACAACAATGCGAATGCTTCTGTTTGGCGGTTGGTTAATGGATAAGATGGTGGTAGCGATCCGGGCGGACCCTGCACAAGGTCCTACCACCCGCAAAGATGACCAAACCATCTAAGCATAACCTTTCCGAACTTTGTCACTATAATCTTCTTTAAATCCACATCGCTCTCGGATCTCGCTATTACTTACTCTATCTATCATCCTTATTATCTCCATACATACTTTTAAGAGCATTAATCCTGCTGTCATTATTTGACGATGAAAATTGTAACACCGATTATACCGGCTTGGTACGTCCCATTGAGTTTGCTTGTGGTGGCTCGCAGTGCGTACAGTCAAGGCCCGCGCAGATGCGCATACTATGTGATATACTTTTGTTTACAGACAAACTGCCGTTTATACTGTGTTACCGTTACGTTATTATACTTTGTCATTTGAAAAGGATGGATAAAGTAAGATTGACGACAGACGGAAGAAGGGGCCGCCCTAGTCGAATTTTTTCGAATCAAATCCGAGAAATACTGGAAAAGTGCCAAATCATATCCCGACACCGACGTGCATGCATGACTCGATGTATGACTGGAAGAAGCGAAAGATATTTGTCAGGATCGTATCTCTTCTTCATTTAATTTTGTACCTACCTTATATCCAATTAAATAGAGGTGTACCTCAGAATCCCTAACAACGTTTGTCATAACACATCGTTTGTCCGAATTTTCATTTGCCCTAAAGTGGTTTTTAGGCACATTTTTAGGTATTCCAATTCTATCAGCGCATTGGTTAGGTTAGGGTTGCACTTATAAAAACAAAAAAAAAAGAGAAATTACTTTAGAATAAACGAAAATTCGGCCAAATGATGCATTAGGACAAATAACGAGTAGCAGATGAAACCCAAAGTACTAAAGGCGACACTGGACGCACGAAATTAAAGAAAATATTTGTATGCAAAGTCTCCGAGCCAAGGCTAGTAAAGAAAAGTATCCGATATTTACAATTTTCAATGTGAATAAAGTAAATGCTGTCGTTATCGCACTCTGCGGGCGACGGCCGCGCGTACCCCCCAATAATTCGACGGGGACAGTTTACGTCCTAGTAGTTTTAGGGTTCCGTAGGAATTTAAATATTTAGCCACCGGCGTCTTAACAGCTGGTCTGGCGCCAAGTAATAGGGTTGGTTTTGTTGTGTATCAGCGTAGGGTTGAGGGTTGCGGGTGGTAGGACCTTATGCAGGGTCCTTCCGGATCGCTACCACCATCTTATCCATTAACCTACCGCCAAACAGCAGTGTTCGCATTGTTGTGTTCCGGTTTGGGGATAAGACAGCCGGTGAAATGACTAGCATAGAGGCATTCCATCTTAGTCCTCAGGGTTGGCAACGCATTTGCAGTCTTAGGATTGCATGGCAGTCTTGTGAATGCAAATGTCTATGGGTCACAGTTTCCACTTACCATCAGGTGGCCTGTGTGCCCGTTTGTCTTCTCTATGCCATAAAAAAAAAAAAAAAAACCACCAAAAAAAATGTGAAAGGTCTAGTTACAAAATTCCATAATAATATAAGTTTTATTTGACTAGTTTCTGATATCTAATACGTTTTTTTTTACACAAAGACTTTCTAATTAGGAATTCGCTCATACAGACGCATAATGTTAGAACATTAAAAAAATATTCAATACTTTATTAAATAAAACAGGTAACTTAATAAAAAGCAAGACTTAATTAAAAATATTAAAACAAATATTCCGATCAATTTTATTTTTTTGTATATTTTATATACCTAGCTACCCAGTGAAACTCGCGCCATTAAGGCTAATCTAATCGTCAAAATCGGTTAACCCATTGAGTTGTTACGAGGAGACATAGAAACAGACATACATATAGGTCAAACACATAACCCTCCTTTAGTGCTTCACCGCAGCCCTCCGGTTAAAATAAAACAAATTCAAAAGTAGGTACATAGTGATTGAAGTCTCCTGGTAGGTATAAGATGTAGGTACCTGTATCAGAAGGACTCGCTCTTTCAACACTAGCACTTAGTGTGTGTGTGCGTGTGTGTGTGTGTGTGTGTAGAGTTTAGTGTACTTTGGCACCTCTTACTCCGGTACCCTAACAATAAACGTACCTTGACAATTATACGATATTGAATGTTAATAAAATCAGTATCGTAAAAACTCCTGATTAATTGAGCCATCGATATTAACGCTGGATCCGATGCGCAATGACAGACGAACAAAGCTTTTGCTGTCAAAGACGCAGAACGCGATTACGGGAAAATCTGGCCATTTAACGGTAATACTTGTTGTTTTTGTTGACAGATTTATTCAGTACTTACACTCTTTAAATGGTGCAGTCAGAAATTTCATTCGGGATGAATTTACTAACGGACAACGCACTGCCTACATCGCTATATATAGAGACTGATTTTTCAGAAATATTGTTTGGGTATCTTTAGGGCACGCGTCTTTTTGCAAATGTTATAAGACCATAATAGAGCACGGGTAAGAAATCGGAATAATTAAGAAAATGATGTAAACCCCTGATATTTTATTAAAAGGCAAAAAATACATTTATTCAGTAAGTAGGGTCTACAAGTAATATCACAAATTAATAGACACACAGATAAATACGTCAAATTCATAACTACCCTATTTTTTTGTCAACTGTTAAAAACATTACTAAACATAATAGGTAAAGTAAATTGTTCTTTTTTTTAACTGACTATTTTTTGTGCACATAAATACCAAATAAAACCGGTACATCATCAGTTAACATCATCCCCACCAGTCGCACAATAGACCTTGTCCAAAAATCACCAGCTTGTCGGCAAACGGCGGTAGGTGTCGCGGTTATTCTACCATTAATCATTGACCACAGCGCCATCTGTGTTACTGTTCCGTCAACAAGCTGTTTACATTGCACGATACGGGGACGAGATGGTACTGGTAGTAGAGCGCCTGAACAGGAGTCTTACGATTTCCTCCATTACTTCCTAACCCCCTGACTGAGCGTTTTTTATGAAAAAAATTGCAGAAGCGTGACCCATAAATATCCCTAAAACCTAACCACAAGTTTTGAGAAATGTAAAGGTACGTTTTAGAAAGTATCAAACTTGTATCAAAGTCGTATAGTTTCAGAAATACTAACAACAAAAAGCTGATATCATTTTTAATTTAAAAATAAATTGTATGTACTAATCTTCTCCCTAATAACAATCACATCAATAACACTCCTTGCCGTTAAACAAACATACATAACCCTCTTAGTTGACTTTCGGGTATAGCTTTGCTCGGCTTAAAATATATTTTTTTAATATTGTCACTTTATATTTTCTTTAACATTTTTACTTGACTAGAAAATTAAATGCAATGGTTTTTTTTGGCAGAAAACAGTTTTCCTTGAACTTAATAATGAAAACTCGTTTTGCGGGTGGTAGGAACTTGTGCAGGGTCCGTCCGGATAACTACCACCATCTTATCCATTAACCTACCGCTAAACAGCAGTCTTCGCATGGTTGTGTTCCGGTTCGGGGATAAGACAGCCGGTGAAATGACTAGCATAGAGGCATTCCATCTTAGTCCTCAGGGTTGGCAACGCATTTGCAGTCTTAGGATTGCATTGCAGTCTTGTGAATGCGAATGTCTATGGGTCACAGTTTCCACTTACCATCAGGTGGGCTGTGTGCCTGTTTGTCTTCTCTATGCCATAAAAAAAAGCCCAATCGTCCTTACATCGTCGCGGAGGCACCTGAGGAAAGCCTATGGATGTATTTCGGCTGGTTTAGTTTCATCGTCATACATTCTTAAAAAAAACATTAATTTGCTTAACCGCTTTAAAATTCTTTCTTATAACGACTTCGCGTTGGCCTGCATGGTAGTGACCCTGCTTACGAAGTAGGTGGTTCCGGGTTCGATTTCGGTATAGGCAAATATTTGTGTGATTAGCGCGAGTATTTTTGTTTAAGTCTTAAATGTTTTTTTATTTATTTTCTCATATAAGTATTTATAGATCGTTGTCTACCCATGATACAAATCTTAAGATTAGTTTGAGACTTGGTCAATTGGTCTGAGATGTTCCTCTGATATTTATTATTTATTTATAATTACGTAGCCTAGCTTCATCACATCTCCATCGGACCTCTAATAGGGCTGGTGCGGTAGCTGAAGCGGCCGAAAGCATAAAGGTAGTAAAATATAGTGGTCTCGGCCCAGAATATATGTTTATTCTATTCGGTGTCGAGACCCTTGGTCCGTGGGGTCCTAGCGCTCGGAGCCTCTTCAAAGAAGTTTCGAAGAGGCTCATTGACGTCACGGGAGACCGAAGAGCTGGCAGTTTCCTCGCTCAACGTATGTTTAACCATACAGCGAGGAAATGCTGCCAGCATCTTTGGTACAATGCCGCAGGAGCCATTCTTAGATTTAATGTTATATTTAAGTAATTTATATATTTAGAGTTAGTTTTATTTAATTTTAGTTTTCTTTTTCAGTTATTGTGTTATGGTTGTTATATTATTTTATGTTGTATTACGTATTAGTAAGACATTATAATGTTTGTTTAAAAGACGTTAAATAATCGCATGTTGTAAACACCACTTCCCAGGCGTCCATTTTTCAAAAGCCGCATGCATAGTTTATACAGGAAATATTAGCAAGAAAAATGCTGTAGAATATTTCAGTCTCTGAAGAAGGATTGCATTAAAAAGGAAGCTAAAGGAATGAGCATGATAATATAAAAAAACGAGTTTAATTCTGGGTAAAATAATTAACTTAGTTAGACAGGGTTTGTGTTGTTTCCTAAATCAGTGACAGTTCTCATTTTGCTTCGGTTTATTATCAAAATAAAATAAGCCTTACAGTAAAGTTTTACAAAAATATCCCTTAGCGTAATTTTGAAAATAAAAACACTTCAAAATCTTCTAAAATTTAAATTATTCTATCAGGTAGCAAGGTATTCAATTTAGGTATAGCTATTTAAAAATATTAATGAAAGAATATGTCACTTGGATATTAAAGAACTAGCACACAGGCCACCTGATGGTAAGTGGAATCTGAGACCTACAGATATTTTGCATTCTTAAGATACCGATCTTAAGACTAACCCTGATTACTATGCTGATGGATTACTAGTAATTTCGCCAGTGGTCTTATCCCCACACCGGAACACAACAATACGAATACTGCGGCCTACCTATTAAAGGATAAGATGGCGGTAGCAGTCCCGATGGAACTTACACAATCACCACTGAATTATATGTATACTTATTTTTCAGATATTATAGTACTTCGATCCTGCAGGGTCTATCACCTTCATCCATCAGACTAATTAAATGAAGATAAAGTTGTAAAATAAATTTGTCAGGATCGTAGCAAATGGAAAGAAGTGGTCTCTGCCGACCCCTCTTGGAAACAGGCGGCGTGATTTAATGTATGTATGTATGTAAGAAACGCATATACGTAGAACTGAGGGGTACCACTTCTTTCCACTTGCTACGATCTTGACAAATTTATTTCTCTTCTTCCACATTCATACATCGAGTCATGCACGCACGTCGGTTTCGGGTACTTAAGATTCGGCCCTTTTCCAGTATTTCTCCGATTTGACTCGATGCGTCTTTGTTGCGTTTCTTTGAGATATGAAATTTTCCTTCACCGTAAGAGTATTGGGTATTATTGGTATATGGTAACCGCTTGGCTTCAAACTCGGGACCATACGACCTTGAGTCGACAGTATAAGCCACAGACGCTCTGCAGTCACGTAGTTGAGAAGCTGCCAATCTAACCTACTTCGAAAAGTGTCCTATAAAAACCCCATAATCCTTCACAAGCCTATAAAAATAATGACCACAAATGCAAGCGTAAATAGCACAGGTTGTTTATCGTAGGAGCATTAAACGCGGTGAATCAGGCGCGGTTTGGCGCGACGACAAATCGGCCTATAAATCAGCTGGTAGAGCCCAACTGAACCTCCCATCTAAAACGACGTAAAAGACAATAATAAAACGACGCATACAACGTTTTAGAAACGACGTAGTGTCACAAAGCTGATGTCAAATGTCGTAAAAGCAGGCTCTGGTAGAAGGACTTAAAGCGTTTAGGCATTGGGGGAGGCTGATCGAGTTTGTGGAGCTAAAAAGTCGTATAAACTGGCTATAGTGTGAATGTTTCCGGCGTTTTGGTACAGATGGCGTTGCAGTTTTGGGACAGATGCAGTGTGCGCTAATGCTGATTCATTATTTGTTTTTACGGCTTTGGTATGGAATGGTAAAATGGCGTATTATGAATATGATTTGGCGTTTGTTTGCAATCAAAACATTTTCATAGTAAAAGTATCTATGTGTGGATGATAGTTTATTTTTGCACCAATTATGCAATCATAATAATAGATCGAGTTGAAATACTATTCCAGTTATTCAATTGAATTAATTAGCCTTTAGATTAGCCTTTGCTGGGGCTGTGGTTTCTAACTTGTTTCGTTTCTACGATAGACCAAAGAAGTGCTGACAAACTGAGAAGTACATTTACTTGCTATTAATGCTATAACTATACTAATTGAGCTCTTGACTACGAAATCCAACATAATTATATTATGAAATGAAATTCCGTATAATCATCTTAAATAGCTAAGTTAAAACCAAATATTTGGCTTGCTACTTTACATTTAAGAACTATAATATACCCGTAACATACGGACGGACAAACGGATAGCAGAGTTAGCAATAGAACTCCTTTCCCCTCCGGCGTTTAAGGTCAAAGTCTTGAAATGTCAGAGCAGTAATACGTCAAAGTGTCAGAATGACCAGAGGGGCTATTATCGCACTCGCAATCGCAGTAAGCTTTAGAGTGGAACAATTGCCTTCATTTTGTATGCAGACAAGCCTTCGATTTTCAAAATGAAAACGACTGCGATTGCGAATGCGTTAGGCAATAGCCGCTCTGGTAATGAAACACCTTGCGAATGCGTTAGACAATAACCCCTCTGGTAATAAAACACCATCATCTTTTAAAGTCAAAGTCTTGAAATGACAAACTGCCTTGATCGTAACTAGAATATCAGAGAAGTAAGCTTGAAGTTTTAAGACCTAGACGTTGTAAGACCTTGACGTTGTACGACCTTGACGTTGTAAGACCTTGACTTTGTAAGACCTTGACGTTGTAAGACCTTGACGTTGTAAGACCTTGACGTTGTAAGACCTTGACGTTGTACGACCTTGACGTTGTGAGACCTTGACGTTGTAAGGCCTTGACGTTGTAAGTGACGTTGTAAGACCTTGACGTTGTAAGACCTTGACATTGTTAGACCTTGACATTGTTAGACCTTGACGTTGTAAGACCTAGACGCTGTACGACCTTGACGTTGTAAGACCTTGACATTGTACGACCATGACGTTGTGCGATCTTGACCTTGTATGACCTCGATGTTGTACGACCTTGAAGTTGCTTGACCTTGACAGTCCACGAAAAGAACGTTTTAAATTTTGACGTCGATCGATCTGGACATAATTTAAGCACTTGACATTTCAAGACTTTCACTTTAAACGGCGGAGGTCTTCATTGCACCCTGTCAAAACAACACTAACCCGTATCTGTAATTGTGACATTTGCATCTGACAGAAAGTGACAAAGCCTGGCATAAACTATTCCAAGCTTATTCCACGTTTATAAGTAAAGGGTAAGAATGCAAAGAAAAACTAATAAAATATTTATGTGAAAAATGTAACATTCTCGTACAGAATAAAAGAAACAAGCGCCATGTCAGTTGTACTCTTGGAGAAATTCTATTTCAACTAACAAGTGACAAAGTAGCGCGGAGCTCAAAGGAACACGACGCACGTTTATCACCCGAGTACCTCGGACACTCAAAGAGCAAGCGAAAATGTCGTAAGGGACATTTTTTTTAAAAACTTTTGAAGTAAAGAACAATAATATATTAGATTGATTCACTTAGTGTTAACCTGTATTAAAACATAATAACATGCCATGGTTACTAAATAGCGTATAATACTTACATAAAGCGTGTTCCAGAACTCTATTTACGACTAGCTGTTGCCCGCGACTCCGTGTGCGCAGAAAATTAAAACATACCTTATGTTCATAGTTTCGGAGCCTATTTAATACAAACAAACAATAAAATATTTCCTCGTTATAATAATAGTGTAGATATTATAGGATTGAGCGAAGTGTAGGCAAATAAAAGGTATCAGAAACCAAATTATGCGAAGTGTTATTTTACTAGATTTGAAAAAAAAAAAAAAAATGTTATGTTTCACAATTTCCTGGTGAAATGCTAACGCTTTTTTTTATTGCTACATGAAAGAAAAAGACAGCTACAAATTGTTAATCTGTCAGATACTGTTTTTCAGATTTCAGAACCTTTGACAAACCTTTTATATAAAAAAAAATATTTTATTAAATGTAATAACATTCTTTTTAAACTCGAACATTCACCTTCGCTTTTGTGCATTATTTTTATATGAATAGTATCGTTCTAATTTTTCTTTTGTACAATAAACTGTTTACATAAATACCTACATTTTGGTGAATCGTCACTTCATACATTACAACTTAATATTTGCAACTGAAATTAATTTCATTATACAGCATGATCCGATTAAGCTTGTTAGCGTAAATGTAATCCGTTGAGGTACTGTGCTGAAGTTTAATAGGAACATACGATGTGATTTACAAGCTTTAAAAATTAAACATTAATCCTTTGGGATAGGGTTGAAATTGAATTGCAAGTTTGGTTTTATTTTGATGTAAAAATAATGGTGGCTGAAATTTTTAAATGACTGATCGAGTGTAAGTCTGGTAAAAAAAGGTTAACATTTTTCCTCGTGCTCGAATATAGGCAACGGATGTACAAGTGATTTAATACTATTGTACTATTAAATACTTTCATATTTTTTTCATGTATCACTGATTTAAAAACTTTACCTATTTTATTCTATATTTTTGTATAATATCAGTTATGGAAGTTGTTAAAGGGGTTTGGGTAAAAGTGTTGTCATTTGTAAAAGTCATACATTTTCAAGGTGAGCGGCCATCAGTAAAAGTGCTAAATTATGATAGAATAAAAACTAGTCAGTTTCAGAGGGAATAGCAATAAATAACTTTGGAGCAGTGTAGCAATTTCTACAGTGGCTCCGTAGGCACTTTCAAATGTTTTAGTAAGCATCTGCAGTCTTAGGATTGCATTGCAGTCTTTTGAATGCGAATGTTTATGGGTCACAGTTTCCACTTACCATCAGGCGACCTGTGTGCTCGTTTGTCTTCTCTATGCCATAAAAAAAAAAAAATTGAGTATCCGGAAAGGGGACCACTGTACATACATAACACTATGCTCACGCCTTTATTCCCAGAGTCAGGTAGGCAGAGCTACAGAGTTACTAAAAACTCTAAAAACTTTCTGTAACCACATTTTGATAATTAGTTAGGCTAAGATGTTTACCAGCGTATTAGTGACAGGTTGCAAGCCCATCGCCTAACAGTACTAAACAGCCTTTATTCCCTTAGTCGTCACTTACGACATCCACGGGAGGACATGGAGTGGCACTATTCTAACCCGGTAACCACGCGGACTGTTGAAAATAAACACCGTATTTTTTTTAAATGAAAACAACACCGTCTGTTTGTCTGTAAGTACTAACTGTATCTGCACAATAATCCCTCCCATTCTTAAACTTATTCAACTTCAAGTTATTAAGAAGTTCAGATTTTCTAGAAATTAACAACTTGGAGCAACTTTGTAGTTTGACAGCTCCTTCGCTTCAAATATTACGGAGGAAATATCGTGCATTTACTTTTGTCCGAGAGAAACGTTTTATTAATACAACGAGGGTTTTAGATTTAATGCATTATTATTAAAATAATATAAAAACTCCTGATATACAGATCCATTCTTTTAAGGCCCTGATGTTTGATCAGTAGTTAAACAAACTAATTGATAAATTTTGAAAAAGGAATCGAAAATTTTAATGAATCTCAAGGAAATGTGTCAAATTTTCATTCAGGGACATTATTATGACATAGCAATGCAGTTCAGTTAACGCCGAGAGAAAAGGACAGAGTTGTACAACTGCTATAGCTCTGTGGGGTCATTATGACGTATCTGTGCAATTCATTTTACGCTGAGAGAAAAGGACAGAGTATGTAACTGCTATAGCTCCGTCCTTTACGCTCACCGTAAAATGAACTGCATAGCTATGTCATAATAACCCCCCTGTCCTTTACGCTCAACGTAAAATGAACTGCATAGCTACCCAAGTTATAAGTGTCAGAAAGCTGTAAATTAACATCCCTGAGAACTGTTTTGATTATAGCCGTTTTTTTTTTTTAAATTGGTTCCACATCGGTTCATCAGTTTTAGAGCTACATTACCACAGCCTGACACAAGGTCATAGTTACACAGCCACACACATACACATGCACAAATTCCCACGTCAAACGTTGTGATTACAACTCTCTTTTTTGTCAATAATGAATATCGCAGTACGAGTATCCCTATACACTAATCAAAACACTGAAACGGATAACCGTAAACCAAATATCAGTAACGACTCGTTACAATCAAAACGGTCAGTAAAATTCGGTTCCGAATTCCGTGCACAGTGTGTCGAACGCATAAATGGCCGGACAAAAAAAACTCAAACCGAACGCCACTTGGTTTTACAGCCAATATCGTAGTCATTTGTCTCGTGGCACCACTACTCCAATTTTACTCACCGTGCTAGTATTACATCGTGATAAAGTTCATTTTCGCGTGGAGTTGTTTGATTTATTCCGGTATAACGTGCATAGAGGTTCAGCTTATTCCTATTAATTGTGTTAGGTTATTCAGTTTGGTGTTTTGTATTTTTTGGCGCACTGCGGGCTTTTAGGCTGATGGATTGTTGTTCCAATTGTCAATTAGAGTTTTTGAGTGATCCTTATGTAGCTTTGTGGAGGATAGTATTTATAAAAGGTTTAAAAAGTGGCTGGTGTTTGTTTTTCTGATGATGAATATTTATTTTTAAAGTAGTGCATGTGATAAAAATGAAAGGTGTACATAGTTATACTACGGGCCTAGTATGACTGTGTTTATATCGCGTGTCAAATGTAGATAAAGCATCCGTCACTCTCGTACTTATTTACATGTCAGAAAGTGACAGGTGCGCCTTATCTCGCGATAAACGTTATGTTATTTTAATTAATTAGATATTGCAGGATTGCGTTAGTACGTAAAATAAGGGGTCGTTCTCAAAAAAGTGGCACCGCTGAATTAATTTTGCATTTTTTAGAAAGTTTCCGATTTTGCGGATTTTTTTAATTAAGATCGGTAGAAATAAAATCGAGTAATCGATATCACGTGGAGGGAAGTGATTTATTTAATTTTTTTAGAAGATACAGGTATTTGAACTCTGCGGTAAGCAGGTGAATGACTATTTGTAACCAGGTTATCGACAGCAGGGGCAGGTTGGCGACAATTACGTATAAATAAAGTAAAACTGTTAGCAGGTTAACGACAATGGGTGCAGTTAAGTAAATTGTTAAATAAAAACGACATTAAACTGACAACAAGTGCTTAATTTGAATATGTTTAATTCGTTTTTTTTCCTTATCTAAATGATTTATATAAAATAACACACCTTATTTACCTTTCAACCGTAACGGCATCTCATATGTTGAAAGGTTGAAACCCGGTGAACCGTATAGGCTACAGGGTGTTACATACATATTTACCTACATACATACGCTCGGTATACAACCCTGCTTCGTGTACTCGGGTATAAAATATTTATGCCACAAGCATTTTTGGTGTACAGTATAAGTTATTAAATAATTGTCGTTCGCCTGTCGTAAACGTCGTTCACCTGTTTTTTTTAGACAGGTGAACGACATACAGGTCATGGACAAAATGACAGTTATATCATCAATACAAGTTAAGCACCTTGGTTAATGAACTGCATATTTATTGACATAAAAATAAACCATGCTTTACGTGCTATAAATTAATATCAATACAATAAGTCACACAATTATCAAAATATGGAAGACAGAATAGCGACTACGTACCCATTACAAACTCCCGCTCGCGTAAGTTTTTTGTTTATTATTTTTGAGAACTTCACACTGACGACGTGTTACTTCTAACAGCGGTAGCTGGGGACTGTAGGTCTCGAATTAGGCGGGGTTAGGCAGGTTAGACGAGATAGTTTAACCACAGAGGTAGCGTTTATCTCATGACAGGTGAACGACAAAAACTGTCGTGGATAAGAATAAATTTCAAATAATTCGAAATATGAGTATAGTATTCTTATTCGACACTACAGTTTTAAATCTAGAGTATATGTGTAAGTCAAAAATAGTATTCGCACTAAGTTACGTTTGTGATTTTTACGTTTTAATCAACTCGAAACATGAGTGCTTCGCGTTGGGACACTGCAGGTGAGCGACAAAACGTAGTTACAAATTGATTTTATGGTTATTAATATAATTAGAATTTATATCAAACCATTTGGCCTCTATTCAAAAAATGTCTTTTAATATGAATTGATAACTAAATTATATGGATGACGCTTTATGAAAAAAAAGTTCTAAGAGACACCTATTGACAGGTGGCGGTGCCACTTTTTTGAGAACGACCCTAAGGCACCTTAACATTGAATAAAAACCACTATACCTACATTAATTTATACTTCATAGTAAACTAATCAATTCGTTATCACTACATAGTATAAAACAAAGTCGCTTCCTGCTGTCTGTCTGTTCCTATGTATGCTTAGATCTTTAAAACTACGCAACTGATTTTGATGCGATTTTTTTTTATACGTAGTGATTCAAGAGAAAGGTTTTTATGTATGATAAATTGCAGTTTTATGTACGGGTGTTACAGAAAACTCACATAAACCGAAGCGAAGCGAGGGCGGGTCACTAGTTAATAATAATCCAAAGACAATTATCCAACTTTAGTCCTTCAAGCCACAAATCATAATCCTCGGTCCTTCAAACCGGATTGACGACGCCCAAAATTTCCTGGTCCATCGAACCGGATATTCTAATTGCGCCGATATTAAAATTAGTACCGTCTAATACAAATTGATAGCAGCGGCCCGTGAAACGGTTAGCAATAATGACGTCATTTGTATGACAATCCGGGCATACACTAATATAGGCTTACAGAGGGAAATTATTCGGTTCACGACGCTCTGAAGCTTATTCTCAAACCATAACCGACCAAATTATATTGACCTTTAAGCTAGAAGCAGTTATTTGAAAACATATTCCAAAGTAAACTGGATGATATTTATCACGGAACAAACTTAATTTGAGCTGAGATTTTGAACATTTTCTACAAGTTAAGCGGTCTTATAATAATGGTTTTTCGATATCATGGGTAAGGTAAAGTTGTAAGGAATAACGTGGCAGTCGTGGGTCTAGAATATTATTCGGAATACTAGACTTCGGAGAAATGGTAAATATTTTCAGAGCATTATTTCCGTGCTTGAAAGCGTTATAAATCTTAATATGATAATGATTTCTTCTACGCACTAATGAGAAAATTTCCTTTTTTTTTCCCCCAAAGGATTCAATGGGCGGAATATTTAATTTATATTTTACTAGAGACTCACTCTAGCTTCGCTTCGGTTTATGTGACTATTATAATATAATAGCCTTCCTCGATAAATGGGCTATCTTACACTGAAATAATTTTTCAAATCGTGCTAGTAGTTCCTGAGATTAGCGCGTTCAAGCAAACAAACAAACAAACAAACAAACAAACAAACTCTTCAGCTTCATAATATTAGTAAATTACAATGTTTTCCATCTAACCTTTTAAACATACCAATCATTTGAGTCCAATTCAGCTCTATTGTATTGACCAAATAAATAAATAAGTCAATTAGTTTACTCCGACGGAGTAAACTAAAAAAAATATTTATTTGTATTTTATACTGACACTAAGGCGGACTAGCGCGGACCAGAGTTAGCCCTTAACCCAGAGTTAAGCGTCTACTTCTAGCGGTTTTGCAAAGTAACACACACACACGCATGCACACAAACACATATCATACCTAAATCCATGCACAAGCCCCCAAACGCATGACAGTATGTATAAACATAATTAAATATCCTCTTGTTCTTTTTTGCTTGTTGTTGCTTTGTCGTTCCTCGAGGTTGTGGCAGAATACCAGTATTTTGCTCATAATGAGCAAAGTTATACGCTGAGCCATTGCCCTTTTGCCCTGCTGCACACATTCTTTTGGCAATTTGTGTGTAATATTAGTGTCACTCTGCTTATTATTATTTTTATTTTTGTCAATTGTATGTGTGTTTTGTAGTACGCAAATAAACGTTTTATCTATCTATCAACTTTTGTTCGTGGTTTTCCGCCTAACCTCGGGTTAAGACGCTAACTCTGGTCCACGCAAGTGGGCCTAAAACGATAAATCAATTAAATTAATAAAACAAAACCATGTTCCTCAAAAAGGCTAAATTATAATCATAGATCTTATTACTATACTAATTTGGTCTATTTTAAATAAGAGTAAGGGCCAAATCAAAAGCACCCGAAACCGACGTACGTGCATGAAGAGATTAATGAATGTAGAGGAAGCGAAAATTGCATGTTTTGACCGAAGCATCTAGTGTTCCATAGACTCTGCCTACCCCATTGGGAGACAGGCGTGAAGGTATGTATGTATGTATGTTTACATAGGTTTGTACCTAGACCGTACGAGTACTATTACGAAGATTATTCATAACTTAAAACAAAGGATATTGGGTAAATGGGTTTGGGTAAAAGTGTTGTCATTTGTAAAAGTCGTACATTTTCAAGGTGAGCGGCCGGCGGGTAGTAAAAGTGGTAAATTATGATAAAATAATTCAAAATAGACATGTTTTGTTATGTAATGTAATACTCTTAAGTGCATCGGAGCCGAGATATTTAATACTCTTACCTGGGCGTACTTTTAGTACCAAAAACTGAACATTTAAATCTTTAATATCTCGGCTCCGATATTATTAAATGCCATAAATGATATATATCTATGTGTATTTCGAGGTCCTCTAATTAACTAATTAAAAATCATCCATGGCCGCTGACAAAAAAAATGACAATATTCTTCAAACAAATTTACTCTTTGAAGAATGTAGTCGGCCACGGATGATTTTAACATATTTATTTAGAGGACCTCAAAATACACATAGATGTATAATATAATTTATGGCGTTGAATAATATCGGAGCCGAGATATTTAAGATTTAAGCGTTCGTACAAGTAGTCAGCCAGAGACATGTAATCGGCCTCTGCCTATACTTTGTATGAGTAGGAAGAGTACGAAAGATATATTTCCCACTCTTTGCACTCATATAAGGTCGACTGGTGACTTTTGCCTAGGTACCGTTGTGGAGTTCCGGTAGCCATCTGTGGTCTTCATCACCATTGCTACTTCACCAAATGATACTTTCTGAATGCAAATGCTAGACATGATAGGTACTAAAAATACTTAAATCTCTACAAGTATATGTTTGCCTACAGTATTTGAGAAGTTCCCTCAATTCTTCACTTGATCTCCTCATCATATTTGGATTTGGTGACAATGGGACCACCTCAAAAGTAAGTAAACTCTATCAAACCGAAAACAAATTGAAATTGGTTCACAATTGTTGAAGAAATCGGTGAACATTCATTAAAAAAATACATACAGTGGCACGTATTCCTTCTTTTTTGAAGCCGGTTTAATTAGGTTGTTAAGGCGTTACCAGTTGCTGATTGCAGTTCCTTTCCAGCTCAATCAATGTTATATAACGCAGTAAAATGTTAATCGTGCCCGGCAAAAGTGCAATTAAGAAATTTTTCAGCGTACTTGCTCGTAAACAGTGTCATTATGTGCATGAAAAGTCAGTCATATAACCTTAATTATACCTCTTAAGGGTATCGTTCCTATTACGCACGCTAGCGTCTTTTTTAGGGTTCCGCAGTCAAACCCTTATAGTTTCGCCATGTACGTCCGTCCTTCCATCCGCAGCCTAGCTCAGAGACTCGTAGTACTAGAAAGCTGTAATTTGGCATGACTATACATATTAGTCACGCCAACAAGGTGGTAAAATAAAATGTTGAAAGAAAAAATAGTGTACCTCCCCTACACACAACACGTGGGGATGTACTTTTTTTTCTCGTTTACCCCAAAGTGTGGGGTGTTGTTGGATAGGTCTTTCAAAATATTGAAAAATTAAAGGTTGATTAAGGGATCCGTTCATGAAATATCAAGCTTTCAAGCGCAAATTTTTGTTAGAGTCAAGTGTCCACCCCATAAATGTTCAAGATGTCGAAAAATCGTGATTTCAGCAGAATGTAACGTTCGTAATGTAATTAAATGTAATTCGACGAAACGGTACAATTGATGAAGTGTAATTCGACATAATTATGCATCACTGATGATCAAATGAATACTTTATTTTGACAGCCGGGCTGTAAAATATAATTCAGTAAAAGCATACTTTACTTGCTTATGACATGACAGAATGTGATTGTATTATTTTCAACTGGACCGTCATTATTGTCAAAATACAATAATATGACATGTCAAAATTAATTTGATTTTACTCAATAGACTAATTAGAGCCTCAGTAATTATTACTTTGACATAGTTCTATAGTAGTAAATAAATAAAACTGTGTTCTTTGTCTGTTACTAAGCTATGAGGGCAGATTTGCTGTAGTATTATAACCATTGCTGTTTTGGAATAGTGCTTTAAAAACAGTACGACATAAAACGCAGAGTCGGTCATAAATTTAAGTAGAACTCTAAAAGTTTTTAAATCCAACGAACTTTCCGTTTACTGCCGTGGATTATAAGCTGTTAAGTACTAAACCTGATGACTGTAATACGCGATAACCATACATACTTTATGAGTGTTGAAATGATAAATTAAAATAATTTATTTCATTAATGCGAGTTGCAAAAATTTCAACAGGGTTGGTTCTTGCTAGTAAGTAAGAAATACCTGGGACAGGAAGTCCCCACTCCTCCATAACAAACAGTTGTTGTTTGTTAGTATAGCTACGTATCTATAATGTACACATAACTTAAAAACTAGAAAAATCTACGACAAAATATCAATCGATTAAAGTATAACTGACCTATAGTGTCGTGAGCCTAAAGTTGTGTGTGTGTGTTTGAGTGTGCATGCGTGTTTTAGTGGAAATATGTGAGCAGTAATGAATTCAATTTAGTTAAATACAAGATTATCTTATCTTATCTTATCTTACTTTAGTTCTGTACCTATCTTCATAATTAAGAGGATATACAATTTTCGCATTAATCATTGGTCACTAGTATGGACAGTTCTTTTGTGGGATACCTGTATAACCTTGTACATTACCTTCAGCGTTAGATGTAACATTTTTATTTTAAGCTACATAATGACATATAGTTAACGGGGTCCATTCATTTGAGCAAAAATACAACCGATTTTACCTTTATCACTATTTTAAGTGTAAATGTCATTAAAAAAGTAGGTACTTATAGCAAATATTTCATTTGTTACGAATATTGTGTTATAATGTCAGAAGGTGACGGATGCCTTATCCACACTGTCACGCGATAAACACTGTCATATTAGGGCCCCTGATCCTCTGATGTCAAGGACAATATGGTTTTATTCAGTATTATTAGCGCTTCGGTTTATGTGAGTTTTTTGCAACTCCCGTACATAAACCAAAATGCAATACATATATACATTTTCCTCTTGAATCACTTTATCTATTGCTGCATTAAAATCCGTTGCGTAGACTGAAAGATCTAAGCAAACAGACAACGAAAGAGACCTAATTTTAAATTATACTAGCTGTACCCTGCGCGTTGGTATGTCGTACCAACTCAGAAACCGTGTAATTTGAGCGCGATCTCGCCAACAAACTGTCTTGTCAGTTTGCCGAGTTAATTTGTAATGTCTACTTGTTATGTACGATAAAAAAAAGACTCATGCACAACACTTTGCTGAAGATCATCACATGATCAAATGCATAGTGTACAATTCTATAAATGGTCATTTTTTAAGTCTTTTCATATTTAATTTCGCTTAAAAAAGGGACTTTTTAATGCTTAATGCAAATACAGCATAGTAATATTAATTGTCACTGGTTTCAAAAAAAAAAAAAATATAAAATTACAATCAAATCAGCTTAAAAGATATAAATACTGACATACAGACAAACATTTTTTTTTTTACGTAGAAGATAGCCAGGGGCGCTGATTTTATTGGACTGCGACTGAAGTCACGATGAATCAAGTTAGCAGAACAAGTAAATAGTGTCCGTCAGACTGAGTCCGTTTCCGGCCATTACTGAGCTGAGCTGGAGAAAATTTTAACTGGATCTCTAATTGCGACTTCAGTTCCGTAGTTAATGTAACTAAATTAAACTCGAAATTCGGTCGGTTACTGGATTCGTTGAATTCAGCTATTGCTTTAATGATAGAGCAGAGCAGGTGTAGGTGGTAGGTACACAGGTGTCAAACTAAATCAATGGGTTATTACTTTATTACTAATGTTTGGTCAAAAAAAAACCCAAAGTATCTTTTCCCAAACTATTTAACTTAAATTTGGCAAATTATTGTTTAACAAATAATTACTTGGACATGTTTTATTTTGCCGAATTTCATGTAGTCAAATGTATCGTTTAGCATAATATACTTTTTAGAAATATATACTTAAATACATAGAAAACATCCGTGACTGATGAACAGATATTCGCGCTCATCACACAAATATCTGCCCTCACTTTCTACTTATAATATCTACGAGTATACTAATATTATAAAGCTGAAGAGTTTGTTTGTTTGCTTGAATGCGCTAATCTCAGGAACTACTGGTCCGATTTGAAAAATTCTTTCATTGTTAGATTGCGGGTGGTTGGACCTTGTGCAGGGTCCGTCCGGATCGCTACCACCGTCTTATCCATTAACCTACCGCCAAACAGCAGTGTTCACATTGTTGTGTTCCGGTTTGGGGATAAGACTATCTATGTCTATGGGTCACAGTTTCCACTTACCATCAGGTGGCCTGTGTGCTCGTTTGTCATCTCTATGCCATAAAAAAAAAGATGGCCCATTTATCAAGGAAGGTTTTAAACTAAATCATACTCACACAAACTCAAGAGAATTACTACTAGACCAAATACGTCAAACACATAAATAACGCGATGCACTAAAAAAATCGAACTATAGTTATACATTTTCCTTGCATACGGGATAGCAGAATCGCGCATCTCCATCGAAACCTTATCCTTAGATCTCTGAATGTTTCTCAAGCGAGTAGCACTCTTGTAATATGACGCCTAAACGCCTGTTCGTTTCAATTCAGCTCAAAGGCACTAAACCGAGCAACTCGCACGAGTACTGGCGTCGTATTTAGCACTGGAGCGTGTGCTAACTTGGGACTTGACACTTGTCGGTACCTAATCCCGGAATAACGGTCTAGACGCCCCGGCAACTTGGGACACGTTTCCATGGTACAACGTCATTTCCCAGGTATATTTTGGATGCTGTGGAAATCGTAAGAGACGACTAAGGGATAAAAGGCTTGTAGTATTGTTATCACCCGAATAAATGAGTGAATATCTAATGAACTTGACAAGCAAAAAATAAGCGATTAAATAGTTTAAAAAGGTTTCCTAATGTAAAACAATCATAGGGTAACTACAGGGTGAAATCTAATACGTGATACCAATGATCACCTATGTGTTCTACCCACGAGTATGAACAACTTTCACTATGGGACCAACCCTGAAATATCGAAAAAAAAATCAGCTGTTTCATAGAAAAGTTCAATACGCACTCGACCAAAATGTATGAAGCAGCTGTTTTTTTTTTCGATATTTCAGGGTTGGTCCCATAGTGAAAGTTGTTCATACTCGTGGGTAGAACACAGAGGTGATCATTGGTATCACGTATTAGATTTCACCCTGTATAACGATAGGGTAGCCAAGTGATAGGGTTTCCCTAATGGGAGACTTAATGAAATGAAGATATTTTCCGGTGCCTGCTTTGGACTGCTATTTATCCTCCCACAGACTGGTTTTAACCTGTTTAATCTGTTCTTTGTTTTCTTACCTGACTTCCCAAAGTCAGTTTTGTTGTTTTTTGTAGCGTTATAATATAATTAAATAAAATAATTAGCTAAGCTTTAATTTCTTGCGACGTTTTTTATTGTCGATGATGGATTTGTCCTGAGTGCTAATATTTTTATAATACCGACTTGTAAAAGAGCTGTAATATGGCCCAGGTAATAATTTTAAATATGTATACATTTATTTATTTTTTACTTGTTCCTCTTACGAAATGTTCAGAAAAAATAATCAAATCGCATAGTTTACTGTTCTTGTCAAATTAACGTCTGTAACAGTGGAAACGCGCAGTTACGTAAGAGAAAACTGGCGCAAACCGGCTGCAACCGGTTCTCTAAACGAATTTCCTTACTGAAAATTTGTTATAATTGCGAAGCGGTTCCTTACTGCTAAATACTGTATAATTTTTATTTTCCTAGTCCTGTTCATAGTTTTGAATTAATTGAAGTTTAGTTGTAACTTCGCGTTAAAAATATATAAATGTCAACGACAGAATATTTTATAATGTTTCTTTAAACTTGGTAAAGAATAAATGCGTTTACTTTGCTTTCATTTAGACAATATAACTTCAATATTGTCAAGACTCAGACAAGGCAGACAACGTACAGTTTGCACTTCCCTGGGTAGTGACTCTCTACAACGACGGTCGGACAACTATGAACAATTTACCGTGGCAACAATGTAACAAGTTCAATATCATTATTACTTTATTATCAGTGATCGGAATAGGTAGTCCCATTGCACGGGATTTCCGTGCGTAAGCTTAGTATGGATATAACTTGCAATCCCGGATTTTCACTTTTAACAGTTTTAAAGTTTGTGTTTGGTTTAAAATAAATATCAGGGGTCATTACACAAATTGACGTAGCCCCACAGTAAGCTCAAAAAAGTTATTTATATATAATTTTGACAATTATTATACTGCTAGTACAAAGTTGGTATTGACGAAATTATGTAGACACTTTAATTTTGACATTCTTGCAAACTAGAAACCTTTTTTAATAATTATCTTATTATTTATAAAAATACGAATCCCGGAATCCCGGGTCTTATCCAAATTATTTAAAATGTTTGAGGTCATTCACCCGAAATTGTACTACCTATTCCGATCACTGTTTATTATACTAATCCTTGTTACGACCGTTTCATGATTTTTATATTGATGATTTCACTACCGCATACCGTTACTAATCACTTTGAATTGGGATTGACCAAAAAAAATAACTCACGGTTTTTACTTTCTATTTCAAAAGAATAGGAAATTTTAAGACACCAATTTCATTAATTTTGTATTTGACCCAATAGTTTTGTTTAAATATCTTTATTTATTTAGCAGACATTTTATGGATGACATGATTATTTTAAATTTAAGATAGCTTTTTCTAATAAATTACAATAATTAAATGATATCTAATGGAAAAAAGTGATTGTAAAAGTGTATTCAAACATACTATTTCAAACAGTTTTCACCTAACCCGTAAGATACACCTAGGACAGCTTCAAGACGAAAACGAAAGTCAAACAAAGGTTAAATATACTTTTGTCGAAATGTCCAAAATAGATAAATATATCAAGAACTTAATAATGCAGAACGGCTTTAAAACCCTATTCCTCGAAATGGTTTTCGAATTGGAGTAATTGTAAAAATATGAACAATCCCAATTGTGACTTATTTTAGATAACTTTTGTATATAAACCCTGTAGCAGCATCTCCAAGCTCATCCTATTCTCAGCATCTAAGGCCCGTATTAATACTTAAACTCATCTTGGCTGAGACCCGCGTCACAAGATACGTCAAAGTAAACGTCAAACCATAGAACACCGTCATTTTTGACACATCTTGAGACGAGCATTAGAGTTGAGATTAGTTTATTAATACGGGCCTAACTGGTAAGGACTATTTGACTCTTCAAAAAAATCCTGTACCTTTATATTTTGAAATTAAAATTAAAGTATTTATTAATTTCTTCTCCAAACGAGAAGCGGTAGCAGCAACTCAAGATCTGTACGTGACCAGCTAAATAACCAGGCCAGCGAAAGTAACTTTCAATCTTGTACCAGAATCTATCTGGTGGCAGCGGTGGGATACTCCCTGTGCACCTAAGGGACTGTCTAACTCACTCGCAATGGCAGTCGCTTTCATTTTGAAAATGGAAGACTTGTCTGCATATAAAATGAAAACAATTGTTCCACTTTGAAGTCGATTGCGATTGCGAGTACGTTAGGCCACACCCACTGCATAGCCATATTGATGAATATAAACGCAATGGAATATACTGCGAGTCTGTATATCCAAATACAACTTTTGCGGGCAGTAGGACCTTGTGCAGGGTCCGCCCGGATCACTACCACAATCTTATTCAATAACTTACCGCCAAACAGCAGTGTTCGCATTTTTGTGTTCCGGTGAAATGACTAGCATAGAGGCATTCCATCTTAGTCCTCTGGGTTGGCAACGCATTTGCAGTCTTAGGATTGCATTGCAGTCTTGTGAATGCGAATATCTATGGGTCACAGTTTCCACTTACCATCAGGTGGCCTGTGCGCTCGTTTGTCTTCACTGTGCCATAAAAAAAAGCTTTGTATCGAGTGAATTCATCAATTCTTCAATGCAACGACTTGTCGTTGCATTGAAGAATTGATGAATTTGTGGAAGTATTAAAATAACTGATGTAGTCCAAGAAGCCGTCAAGCTCAAATGGGAATGGGTTGGGCTTGTGTTTGTGAGATAAAGTTTGTACCGAATGGGTCCCGCAAGATATAATACAGCGTCTCGGCAGGCCAAGGTGACAGTGGCGAGATGAGCTTGGTGACTTATCAAGACTGGTGGACTCACATTCGAACACTACTTCTTGGCGGTAGGTTAAAGGGTAAAAATAGTGGTTGCGATCCATAAGGACCCTGCACTAGGTCCTACCACCACTAACGTACGGTCGACCAAAAAAGAAATCTACCAGTTTGGCAAGTTTTTGGGAGATCTAGCTTTCGCTAAGGTTGACACTTACCAATGTCATAATATTATTGCATTGAAGATCGAACTTGCCGTATCATGGCGCATTTCAACCGTGGGGTAGAAGACCACAAATTTGGCTGACGGTACCACCACGTACTTTCCTCGTATCAGTCAATGCAATGCAGTGTAATAAGTGATAACCGAACACCTCAAACCTTTTTTGAAAAACCAGAAGTAAATATTTGTACTTTAATATTATAAATCAAAGATGTTGGAAAACATAGATTCCGTGTAGCCAAATGTCAAGCGTACCACCTTTTTCTTCTGTGTACAACACAACTTGTACGAAGTGATACACTTTTGAAATGCTATCGAAAGCGGTCATATATAGATGACTCTTATATTAGCCGTAATTGTACTCCCTCTATGCTTTCCTACCTCTATGATTATCAATATTCGATTTAGATCAGTAAATAATAAAATTATCTCAACTATGTGCGAACCGACACTGCAGGTGGGACGTGGGAAGCCTGCTCGTCTCAGCTCACGGCTCTGACATCACAGCATAGAACAAAATGGCCGGCGCCTCTGTAATTTTTAACCTATTTGATTTTCGAAACCATCTTGCTTTTTTGGGCGGTTGTATTTGGTTCTACGTTATCCATCTATCCGTATGCACTTAGACGTAATGTATATGTTAAAATTTTCATCAAATACGGCAGTGGTGCGTTAGTAAAAAATACTTCTTTAGTGAATGAAGAAACCCTAAAAGTTAAACAATAATTGGGATTGACCAAAAAAAATAACTCACGGTTTTTACTTTTTAATTCGAATGAATAGGAAATTTTAAGACACCAATTTCATTAATATTGTGTTTAACCCAATAGTGTTGTGTTAATATCTTTATTTATTTAGCAGACATTTTATGGATGACATGATTATCTTAAATTTGGGATGACATTTTCTAATAAATTACAACAATTAAATGATATGTAATGGAAAAAAATGATTGTAATAGTGTATTAAAACATACTATTCCAAGCTGTTTTCGCCTAACCCGTAAGATACACCTAGGAGGGCTTCAAGCCGAAAACGAAAGTCAAACAAAGGTTAAAATATACTTTTGCCAAAATCTACAAAATATATAAAATATATATAATAAATATTTTAAGAACTTAATAATGCAGAATGGCTTTAAAACCTTATTCCTCGAAATGGTTTTCGAATTGGAGTAATTGTAAAAATATGAACAATCCCAATTGGTGTGAAGCCAACCGGGCGAAAGAACGTTGGCAGGCCGGAAATGATGTGGAGCAACGATCTGGTCAAGGTGGCAGGAAAGTGCTGGATGAGGATAGCACTGGACTGAGATGCAATGCAGGATGCATCCACAGCATTGAGTAGCTATATGCTGAAGAAGAGAATTGGTGTGAGTATACCGTATCTCGAGTCTGACGCACTTCACCGTTTTATTTAAAATAACCTTTTCAACTGTTATTGGCGTGACTGCTGTCTGTTGTATTTGAATTTGCGTTGTGTAGACTAATGATGTAACATTTTAGTTTTGAGAATGCAAATGTCTATGACCGGATCGGGAGACGAGCTGTAGGTAGGCCTCCATCAAGATGGAGTGACGACCTTGTGAAGATCGCGGGAACGCAGTGGATGCGAAAAGCACAAGACCGGTTTGAGTGGAGAGACTTGGGGGAGGCCTATGTCCAGCAGTGGACGTCTTTTGGCTGACATGATGATGATGATGAAATGTCTATGGCATACAGAACCCATTTATCGTCAGGAGGCCTGTGCGCTCATTTGCATTCTCCATGACATGAAAAATATTGATATGCAACAAGCATCTCTTTGCATTTTGTTGCGTGACAAAATGTGGATAAAGCATCCGTCACTCTCGTACTTCTATACGTGTTAAAAAGTGACGGATGTTCAGGATCCACATTTAGTCACGCGATAAACGCAGTCATATTAGGCCCCATCATATAAGTAGCTACTCATGTGTACGTTATTTTTTATTATATTTCAGTTATTGTTATTTTGTTACCATAATATCTGTATCTTCCGTGTTTTCACCGAGTCATAACGGAAAACCCGCGTTGACTTATGCTAAGTTGGGGCAAGGCTGTTTCGTAATATACATATTATATATTTTATAATTTTGACATTGTTTATTGTATATTATTTAACTTTGTGACTCGTTTTATTATTATTTGTGTTTTATAATCCATTCATTTTTGACATTGGCTTTGGCTATATAACTTTTTTTTGTTTTTATCTACTTCTTCGACGATCATAATATGAATTCTGTATAATTGACATGTGTGCAATATAACTGTATCTTATATATCACTACATAGTCTAAAACAAAGTCGCTTCCCGCTGTCTGTCCCTATGTATCTTTAAAACTACGCAACGGATTTTGATGCGGTTTTTTTTAAAAGATAGAGTGATTCAAGAGGAAGGTTTATATGTATAATATTTTTTATTTTATGTACGGGTGTTACAGAAAACTTATAAACCGAAGCGAAGCGAGGGTGGGTCGCTAGTTATGAAATAAATAAATCTAAATCTAAATCTAACACTGGCACTAATTGTCGTCGATTTTCCTTTGTTATGTCTGTGTGTTATTGTTGTAAACAAATGTTTTTGAAACTTTAAAAAATCAAAAATAAACTGGTTAGTCTGTTCTTCTCTGCCCCCCAAGATTACAGGATGCCCCTCCAACTTCGCCGGCTTATTAAACATTTACAGGCTAAAATGTAGATTAGGGTGCAAATTGCGCGATGTTGCTGCTAACGGGCGTATTCTTGCGCTAACTCTCTATTAGATAGAATGTCTTGAGAGTCGATTCGTACGGTGTTACGTGGTACGTACAGTCGATAGGAAAATGTGTTGACGTCTATTGTTATTAAAATATATTTTAATTTTATTGAGCGTTTGAATTATAAAATGTTGTTTTATTACTTGATTTACGGTGATCCTGAATGTAGACATATTTTTTTCATGATCATAATATTTATACCTTTTTTTTTCAGACGAGCTTAATGTAATTGCTATAGACATGCCGTGTATTATTTAAATTTGACGTTGCAACCGAGATACGTTCAAACGATGTATGTAAACTTTTTATAGCACAAAAAAAAAACAATTACAACCTACGTACATAAACTTAAGATAAAGTGTACAATGGCGAACTTAGCCCTTTAAGGGATCTCTGCCAATCAACCTGACTATGAATGTAACTATCTCCATCTCACGCTCATAGCGCAGAAGCACATGAAGCCATCCCTTTTGATTGTACAGGCGTGGCAGCATTATTGTGGTGTCTTAAATCAGAATTCGTAAAGCTTCTGTCTTCGACTATACATTCGTCTTAGTTTCAAGTCTAGTACAATCTAATTGAGATGGAGACGCGGTCTCAAGATAGCGACTAGACTCCTTAAACTGGGGGGAATGACTGACAATAACGTGGTTAATTCTAATCCCTTGGACGCAACAAAAGTGTATAACAAATGTAATATTTCTGTATATAAGTACCTATGTTTTTTATCTAGCAACCATAGTACCGTAAAACGGGGTGAATAGGAATTAAGGGGTGAATAGGGACACAATCTAAAATCAGTCATAGCTTGTTATAGATGAATAAATATTAGCGAGAGTGTGGAATTGCTTATGTATGGTGTGTGTATAGGCAAGAGAAACAGAGAGAGAAATACTTAAATACTTCTCTCTCTCTTTCTCTTGCCTATAAACACAATACCACTACATGTGCAATTCCACGCTCTCGTTAATTCATCTATACAAATAGGAACAAGTATTAAATGGACAATAACATTACGTATATTAGATATAATTTCAGTTTGTATAATTTGCCGGTGGTAGGACCTTAGGCAGGGTCCGTCCGGATCGCTACCATCATCTTATCCATTAACCTACCGCCAAACACCAGTGTTCGCATTGTTGTGTTCCGGTTTGGTGATAAGACACCCGGTGAAATGACTAGCATAGAGGCATTCCATCTTAGTCCTCAGGGTTGGCAACGCATTTGCAGTCTTAGGATTGCATTGCAGTCTTGTGAATGCGAATGTCTACGAGTCACAGTTTCCACTTACCATCATTCAGGTGGCTTGTGTGCTCGTTTGTCTTCTCTATGCCATAAAAAAAAAAGTAACATAATTATACTTCATTTTAGGTTGTGTATACTCACCACGTTTTACGTTACCTAACTTATAGAGTTTCGTTTGGACCAAGGGCTGTAATTATGGCTGCGTTTATCGCGTGATAAGGTACAGTCAAGGACTTTAATTGTTGAGCCACTATGGAACCCTGTCACAATGACAGCGTCAAACCATATGAAATAAATTACGCTAAAATTAATGATCAACGTTATGCGACATGGTTCCATAGTGGCTTAGTTCCATAGTGGCTTAACAATTAAAGTCCTTGACTGTACGTGAATGACGGATGCTTTATCCACATTTGACACGCGATATAGACGCAGCCATACGAGGGTCATGCCAAAAGAAATTAGATATTCAAAAACTACAAAGTTTATTCTTTATTATTGCTATCTATTTTCTCGAAGTATTCACCGTGAGCACGTATACACTTTTTCATTCGGCTAAACCACTTGGAAAATGTCAATGACCATTCTTCTTTGGGTACCTCAGAAACTTCATAATTATAGGCAGCCAGGGCATCTTCTTTGGTTTCAAATCGCCTTCCTTTTAATTTTTCTTTAATTTTCGGAAACAGGTAAAAGTCACAGGGTGCCAGGTCAGGAGAATATGGTGGGTGAGGGAGTATAGTGATATTTTTCGAACTAAAATAGTCGAGTGTTCGGGCAGAAGTGTGCGGGGCGGCGTTGTCGTGGTGCCAGAGCAGGTGCTGGGTTCCTGACTTTGGCCCCTTGTCACACCAAGCTGACAACACTTGTGGAGCACAAACTGTCACATATCATTCTGAGTTGACAGTTCTTTGATCCTCTAGCACCACAGTCGCAATTATGCCCTGTCTTGCAGAAAAATGAGGCAACCATTTGTTTCTGTGTGCTTCGTGCTCGGCGACATTTTGTTGGAGTCGGTTCATCTTCGAAGCACCATACCGTTGACTGCCGCTTTGTTTCAGGATCGTAGTTATACAGCCATGTTTCGTCACCTGTCAGTATATCATACACAGTTTTCTTCTCGCCAGCGTCGAATTTATTTATCATAAATTTACACCAATCCACGCGGCGTTCTTTCTGCAAATCGTTGAGTTTATGCGGCACCCATCTCGAACAACGCTTATGGAGGGACAGTTGTCCATGAATTATGGTTTGCAGTGCTGCTGATCCAATGCCTAGATCTCGTTCAAGCTCTACGTATGTAATTCGTCGGTTCTCACGGATATTTTTTTCCACGGCTTGCACATTTTCTTGAATAACTGCGGTTGGCGGTCGCCCCGACTTCGCCTCATCTTCAAAGCTCTCCCGCCCTCTTTTGAATTCAGCAAACCAGTTAAAAACAGTTGCACGAGAACAAGCAGACTCACCAAAAGTCGTGGTTAAAAGTTCAAAACATTCTTGGGGCTTTAAACCTTTTTTAAAGTCATAGTAAATCATAACACGAAAATCTCGTCGACTAAGTTCCATTGTAACCGCAAATTCCCGTCAGATTCAATCAGAAAAAAAATATTTAAAAAATAATTACGCAGATTTCCGGAGTATTCCATTTTTAAATTTATAGCTATATAATCAGCCTTCACTATGGTGTATAACTGGCCAGTATCAAACAAATGAGCATGGAGTATCTAATTTCTTTTGGCATGACCCTCGTACTAGGCTAGCTGGTTAATTGTGAAGGATTGACCGTGTTTAGTGTAGTGTTTTTTCGAACCAATTTTATCGAGCAAAAAATCTGGAAAGTTCGTTATTCAAAGCTAATTATTTCAATTTTGCGCGAAAAATAAAATGAGGTCGTCAAAAATTTACGAATTTGGACAATAATCTACATAAAAATGTAGGCTGGTCAAAATGCATAAAAATAAATATTTTTTGCGTTTTCCCACCCATAAATAAGGAATTTTATTTCAAATTGTGTCTTTCCGTTATGACATGTATATAATTTTAAACTTAAACTTTAATTGTATTGTAAGTTTTGTTTAATGTAACAATAAAAAAAAATTAATGCTTAAAAGGCCACAGAGATCAGCCCTTCCGTCTTTGGATACCATATCCGCAAAACATCATATACGCAAAACATGACATTCGCAAATCATCATAGTAGCAAGACATCACATTAGCAAAACTTAACTATTATTAAGACATGAATTAGATAGTGTCAACGGAGCTCTGCTACGGCAGAGCTCCTATTTTTAGGTAAATTAGCCCACTGGGCCTGATATAAATCTAACATAACCTAAACCTACCTAATGATTTAATAACAAAACCCGACAATTTGTAAATATATTTTGGGAATTTCGTGTTTTGCTAGTATGATGTTATGCGTATATGATGTTTTGCGAGTATGATGTTATGCGTAAATATATGATGTTTTGCTAGTATGATCTTTTGCGAATGTCATATTCTGTAGAGTAACCGAGATCAGCGGTAGCGTTCGTACATGAACGCAACGCCACTTAAGCACTACGGAATATAACTCCAAGGGACTTGCTCTCATTTTTAACAAACCCTGACCCGACTCGTTGCAAATCAACCATCATAAAGTTTGAGAGGACAGTTTGAGAGAGAACTTGTTGCTTCTATCGAGTAAGTACCGTTAACGTAACGTCATGGAGTAAAATGTGTATGACGAATGAGTTCAACGCTCCATAAATTATCTCTTTAGCCACTATTGGTGATACACTACTCTATTTATTATACTTACTAGTCATTTGGAATTAAAAGTTCCAAATAAGGGTATGTTCCCACTTATATATAAAAGTGGCTCATTATTAACTTTAGGCCCTTATATATCACTATTGCTTCTTAATCAGTGACAATTACAACCTGAATGCAACTTTAAGAAGCAAAATCGACTTTAACCAACTATAGGTAATAAAGTAGAAACAAAAACGTTCCTAAGCAACTATAAGTGACAGGATGAACTCGTATACAAGTTTGAGTTGTGTTTAAAGCTATAAAGTGTAGTCAAACACTGTTAAACCACTCATTTAGAACATAAAGCTATAAGATAAGCTGCAAAATTCACTAATGTGCTGCTTGGGATTGACTTAAACTTTAAGTGTATTATCACTATACTATCAGAACTTGACGTAAATATATGTAAGAATTAAAAAAACGCCTTGTATGCCGGCTTAGGAAATAATTTTAACTTTATTTATGTTATGGAGTTATTAAGGATTAACAGCAATTTCAGTAGTTTCGATGACTCAAAATTGTTGAACTGAAAACGAAAAATGCCACTGATGTGGCTTAGAAAGTAGGGATTTATTTTGAATCCGTTGATAAAATGGAGTTATTTTGTAATTCAAGACATTGCTACGTTATTTAAAATTGGATATGTGGTTCTAGAATACATAAAATATGGCTATTTTTTGGCCAAGGGAGGTGAAGATGTACCACTAGGAAACGTTCTTTCTCAGGATTATTAAAACCTCAAACTCCAGAACTTATTACCAAAGTTGAAAGTTAAAACAATTTTCTAGACCGCTACAAGATAAGCTTTATTATTATGTAATATTTACGTCAAGTTCTGGGATACATTAAATAGTAATTATCGTAATAAATAAAGTATACTTAAAATAATGTGTAGAAACGTGAGTATTTAAGCAAAATTTCGCATAATTATTTAAATAACGTGACGTAACGATAAAATTTCCCATGCTACATCTACTGCACTTAAGCCCTACGTAACATAACCTCCAGCGACTCGCTCTCATTTTTAACAAACCGTGGCACGACGCGTCGGCGAATCAAATTAGCCGCGCGCCGCTGCCCGCAAGCCGCAAGAGATGCTGCGCTGGGAGTCCCCGGATACGCGACGGTGTGGATGTGGCTTTATAATCTCTCACCATACTACAATGCACTGAGATAAACTAAGAAGTAATTATAAAGGGGCAGTCACACTCAAATTTAGCTAGACCTATGTAAACTTAGTTCTAGGCTACTAAGGGTACCTATGGAATCCAGAATCATCATTTGTCCTAATACATCGTTTGTCCTAATGTTCGTTTGTCCTAAAGCCATTCCTGCTTTTTTTTGTGTTGTTACCCTAACCTAACCAAACCGCAGATACAATTGGAAATCTTTAAAAGTTTCCTGACTCATCTGAAAACCAGTTTAGGGCAAATGAAAATTAGGACAAATGATGTGTTAGGACAAACGTCGTTGACCTCTTTTTCACCTTACACCTTTAACTGGCTAAACCATAGCATGTTTTAAAAGCTCAAAATGAGGTGGCATGTGAGTTGCGTTAGTATGTCTTGAAATTGAGAATAATAAGTTTGAAGTTCCATACGGTCGGCCAAGAAAGTGGTTTATCAGTTTTGAATAAAGTTTCTGTGACATCTAAATTATCGTTTACACTAATTGCCACTTTCATAATATTGCAAGGGAAAATCGGACTTGTATGACGTGCAAATGAACTTCAACCGTTGGGTGGTAGACATTTTTGACCGACTGTAGATAAGTATGACTATTTATAGTTTTGTCTTATCTGTGTCTTGTGATCTTAGTGAATTGGAGTGAGATTGTTCCCTGATACATACATCCATTAAATCACGCCTGTTTCCCAGAGGAGTAGGCAGGGACCACTTCTTTCCACTTGCTACGATCTTGACAAATTTATTTCGCTTCTTCCACATTCATACATCGAGTCATGCACGCACGTCAGTTTCGGGTACTTAAGATTCGGCCCTTTTCGAGTATTTCTCCGATTTGACCACTCACTTTCGATCTGCAAATCTCTTTCGTCACTCTTCTTTCATCCATCCTTTCCAAATGACCCCTGATATTCCCTGATATTCATTTATACAGGGTGAAACCTAAGTCGTGAACAAAATGATCACCTCTGTGTTCTACTCACGAATATGAACAACTTTCACTATGGGACCAACTCTGAAACACGAAAAAAAAATCAGCTGTTTCATAGAAAAGTTCAATACGTACTCGACCAAAATGTATGAAGCAGCTGATATTTTTTTCGTGATTTCAGAGTTGGTCCAATAGTGAAAGTTGTTCATATTCTTGGGTAGAACACAGAGGTGATCATTTGGTTCACGACTTAGGTTTCAGCCTGTATATTGATATAAGGTTGCCAACCGTATCCAGTAATCGTACTCTCCGTTGTCGGCCACACGTTATACGGTCTTTAGCGGAAAGTTGGTAACCCTGTTAGTGAGTTCACCAGCAGGATCGTTGATGGGACCCTCGCAAGACAATCTCGTTTCGAGTCCATAGCGAGTTACGGTAACTTATTTATTAATATTGGGAAAGTTCTAAATCTGTTTGCTATGAAGCAGGATATAAAGGATTAAGTTTATTTTGTAAAATTATATTTAAAACTACATACTACGGTGCAACGATTCCATCTCTGCTCTAATCATGTTTCTACTTTTTTTTGTGTCTGTTGTGTTTTAGTGTGTTTCTTGGTCAAATAAATGTATTGAATTTGAAAAGTTAATTTCGTCGGTAAAAAGTAAGATTTTAAGGTACACGTCCAAGTGCTCGATATGTCAATAGAATATATTTATTTGCGTCGTGATATTATGTTCATTTATACATTATACACAAAAAAAAATCATGTTATTTGGGAGATGAGACCTTAGAATTTGTTTTATATGGTAACCATGTGGATTTTTTTCAAAATGAAAAGAAATATTAGTCTATTGGATTGTATGAGTAAATGTCAGGTGTTTTTACTGGCTATCCTTTTCTTTATTAATATTAAAAAATTGGCGTCAGAAAAATCAGTCATAAACATTTCTCATCGCTGAAATGAGGTGGTGACAATGTTATCTTAATCTTATTTGGTTAATTGCAATTCAAAGTATGGGAACAGCGATGAGCACTCGGACGTTTACCTTGTTAGCATTTTCTGCGTCGGAGATATTAAAAAGTCTCAAAATATCAGTAATAGGCATATGACAGAACCTTGAACAAAAACTATTTACATGCCAAATGTTTGACGTTCCTTATGAATATCATGCAATTTTCCACATTTATTGATCAAAATGTATACAGTGCCAAGCAATTTTAAGTCGTCCGCTGCTGGGCATAGGCTTTCCCGCAATCTTCACCAGATTGATAGTCAACCCTGCAGAAGGCCCACAGTTTCCTGGAAAGTGAAATAAGACTAAGTATCTTTTTTTTTATGGCATGGAGAAGACGAACGAGCACACAGGCCACCTGATGGTAAGTGGAAGTTGTGACCCATATACATTCGCATTCACAAGACTGCAATGCAATCCTAAGACTGCAAATGCGTTGCCAACCCTAGGAACTAAGATGGAATGCCTCTATGCTAGTCATTTCACAGGCTGTATGATCCCCAAACGGGAACACAACAATGCGAACACTGCTGTTTGGCGGCTATCTTAACTTTATGGTTTTGAATAAATACGGCTGATTGTTGGTGCCGTAACCAGGATTATTTTGTTATAAAAACATAATAGGATATTTTAATATTTCCCGGCAAGTAATGATTATGAAATCTGCCATTCCAAAAAAAACAGTAGTAAATAGGAACCAACATTCAAACAAAATAATAAAATGTTGACCAATTTATATAAAATGAAATATGTCATATGAAATAATTTTAGTTATTATAATTATTCTCAAATTGGTTACATTATTTACCATAATTCCCACTGTTAAAACTGAACTAAGTCAATACCCCAACTTGTTTCAAATAACTCGAACACTCCATAAATAACCAAATGATACTATACTAAGCCGAGAAGTTACTAAGATTAATTCATTAAATAACTTTTCAGTTCATGTTTCCCCGGCGGACCCTTTCGGGGGCTTCGTAACCTTGGTTCTACTGACGCAACTTAGGTCCCTTGGGCTGAGGCTTCATCAGACCGCTTTACTTTATATTGTTACTATATTTTCTTTTTTTTTTCTTTTAATAGAAAGGGTGGTTTGGAAAAAAGAAGCATTGCTAGTTAGCAGATATTGTTAAAAACGAATTTATTGTAAAGCTAAAACTTTGTCAGAGTGGTTGCCCTTAAAAACCCTCTTATAGAAAACTAGCTGTTGCTTGCGAGTCCGTCTGCATAGAAATCCTTTGTCAAAACAACACTATAAAATATAATAGTTCTGTTTATTTATTACTCCATGTTTAGAGGTCACATGATGCAAAAATATAATTTATTAGTACTTTTGTTATTCCCTTTGGTTTTTTTTTATTATTACGGAGTAAAAATAATCGCCGACAGTTCTAATAACTCAAATAATACCATGACATAATGCATGTCATGGCGTGGATATGGATTTTATGTTAGTTCGAAAAATAACCATAATAAGTCAAAAGTCACTCTGACAAATGTCCTAAATTTAGGACGCTGGGCCTAACGAGGATAAATTATACTTCCCTACTGTTTGAATTCCAATCCCATTTTATCTCCACCAGCTTTATATTCTTTAAAATATTCCGTTAAACTGAGAACCGCCTCCTTTTTTGGAAGTTGGTTTAAAATCGCTCTTATTAAGCCATTTTATTTGCTTAACATTAAATTAGCTTAAACAATTACCAGCATATTCCTCACAAGCCTATTGTAAGCGATACAAAGGGCTCAATTGTCATTCAATTCTTAATAATGGCAAACAGCCACAATGGATCATATTTCGCTGTTCAAACCAATCGTTCATCGTTGACATAGCGATCAGGATGACAACGGATCGTTATGGATGCCGTTGTTCGAATTTGAAGTCATTGTTTGGTCTTAATTAAGTAATACTTATTGTTATGTTTCCATAATTTATTGAGATTACAAAGCTTATGAAGTAAAAATAAAATGTTTTCACAAACAATAATCCGACGCCAAAAGAATCAATGTAAATAGTTCAAAGACGTACTTTTTTTAAACTCTGTTTAACATTTTACATCTGGAGTGAATAAATGTCTATTTTAACTTGTATTTAACGTCACTGGCTATGAAGAATAATGTTTGACTCTTTTTCATAAACGATTTACTAAGTCAATTATCCATTTGTATTTTCCAGTAAAACCTCATAGTTACTACAAACCGCGTGACCTCGTTATTCTCTTTATCAATAACCAAACAAAATATTAATCTCACCACAAATACTTTTAACAATAAAACTGTCAAATTTAAGGCTGAACTTAAATACATTTGTTTAATCAAATGGTAGGTATGTTACATAATAATTAAAAAGGCCCATAAAATCAACTTGTAAACATATTAAAGTAAAAAAAAACAAACGTACTTTTAAATGTCTACTTCCCCTTTACACAACGACTATAACTTACACAAGTTGACTAACTTTATCTCTCAAGTTACAAATTACACCCAAATATCAGAGTGCACCAAATAAAGGGAACCAGAGTTCGGGGCCACCAACTTGTCACAAAGTTAATTAGGCGAGCAGAGTTCGAGTCCGTCCGAGCGAATAAAGCGGCCATGGAATTAAGAAGGTTCTAACGGTAGCTCAGAGATGGCGCTAGTGGCTCTGGGTGTCGGTGCCGCGACCAGGAGTGGTGTATATCCTGCTAAGTGTTCTTAATAAAGGACACATTCGATTTGGTAGTTTCTGCCCGGGAAATCAATTTTTATTGTCCTTTATAGAGGACATCAGGCCGAAACCGGAAGTCTTTAAAAAATGCTTGGGTAGAGGGCGGATTCGTTTTAAATACGCTCAGTATATGTATCTATAAATAATGCAACTTCAATAGAACAAGGGCACAATGCACTATTGTGATTATAGGGGCAATTGCGTCCTTGTCCTACCGAAGAAGGTGCGATATGTTCTGTAATGATGACTTTTCAAAATATATAGAAGTAGTTTTTCTCAAATCCGTTAGCGTATTAGTAATTTAAAAACGCAAGCAAGTTAGATTATTAACAGTCTGAGAGTAAAATACGTCAATATCTAACCTAACATAGCTAAGGAAACAAACTTTTAAAAGCTGAAATCACTTGATTGTCGAAGTACTTGCAGACACCGGTTTGTGTGCGTGAGAGAAATCGAAAAACTTTAAATGGATCCAATTTCACACCCGCGCGAGACGTGAAGCAATTAAAAGAATCGCCCCTAGACGATTCAGTCTAACTATTTGGCGACATACAGGTCGGAGTTTGAAATGTGCCTGCTGCGGTTAGAGGGTTGTTTTTAGTTGAATGTCATTTTGGGAAAAGGTCTTGCGGAATTTGAAAAAAAACCCTGTGTTTATTGCTGATATTTGCTTGGTTTTTTATATAAAATATTAAAATTATTTAGTTTTTCCACGGTAAACATGTGACTAAGGTGCGACTCGTTCAAAGTATAAAGTCCTCATCCTTAGTATCTGTACTTTTAATTGGATTTTTATCCAAATGTGTACTATTTGTATCCAACTTTAATATGCATATTTTATTGTGTTGTATTAAAAAGTCCTTAAGCAGTAGTTTCCAGATAATTAGGTGTACATTTCATATCATTATTTTTACCCTACAACAATAATTAAAAAAAAATATTGAATACCTAAACTGTGTTGAAGGTATTACTTATTATTACTCGTAGCGTAGCATCACCTATTTCCAAAGAGAAGTCTCAAGGTACGAAAAAAACAAAAAAAAATTTTTTTTAAATCACGGTCTTAATTTTACCAAAAGTCTCCGTAGCCTTGTGTTTTCTAAGCCTGTATGTTTCTCGCGATTGCTCCCAGCTCACCTTAGCTCAGAACTGCGGCATCAAGTCCAAACGAGCTAGGTGAAACGGCGAAACAATTGGATAAAAATCGGTCGTTCAAAGTAAAAACAATAGAGATACGAGTCGAATACAAAATAAAATCCCAACCGTTTTTAACAAAGCTATCGGAGTCTCAACAAAACAGTTTCTAGAAGAACGAATACACAATTATGAGACAAAATCTGACATCAAGTGGACTTGGTAGCCTAGTTGATCACCACCAACTAACAATACACTACCAGCAGAGCTAGCTAGTGGTTCCAAATAAAATTTTCAGTAAGGACAAAATATCCCCTTACATTAATCACTACATATTATAAAACAAAATCGCTTCCCGCTGTCTGTCCCTATGTATGCTGAGATCTTTAAAACTACGCAACGGATTTTGATGCGGTTTTTTTAAATAGATAGAGTGATTCAAGAAGAAGGTTTTTATATATAATAAACTTTGTTTTATGTACGAGTGTTACAGAAAACTCACATAAACCGAAGCGAAGCGAGTAATAAAACGGTAGTACAGATACTTGAATCACCAGCAAGCAAGCACTGCAGTGCTTGCATTGTTACGTGGAGATGGTGACGGTCAAATAGCCGGTTAAATGTCTAACAAAAATGCATTGATTAGCAAAGTTTGATAAGAAAAAACGATAAATATTGAAACGCACAAAACTTCTACTCCATGACCTGATAAAGAATTAAAAATGTATTTTTTTAAGGCACTTAAAAGGCCACCGTGCATTCAGGCTACTTGTCATTAGGTTCATATTTCTATGAAATCGCAAGATTTCAACTATCTTGCAAAATCTGAAGACTAAAGTGGTATGCTAGTAATTTCAGTGAAAACACTGAATGAATGAATGAATGAATTAAAGAATAAATGAATGGATGAATGATTGTATGAAGCATTTATTCGGCTTTAGTGCCAGATTACAAATACAATAATAATAAACTTTAAACTACTTCTTAAACAAACACAAACAATGAAAAATGCTGCGCTATTACTAATCCGAAAAAAACAGCTTGTAGGTGGGTAGAGCCTCAGCCCTGATATTCAGCTGGAGCCTGAGATGGAGGTAGATTACACTGCTGCTTGACCTCAGGGTACTGGACAAGAAGCAGATAGAAGACAGCAATCGACGCAAGTAAGTAAATAGTACACACTTCTTATGGTACAAGTAATTATTTTATTTAGTCTTCAGTAAATAAAACCTTTTCAAATTATCTCTCGATGGAAGCAAGCGGTGATAAGCCTTGGAGGAGAAGAGGGTGTTATTATGATGTGTTACTTTGGTAATCGGAGTTCGAAGTTACTTTAGTTTCATCCCTTTCAGCCAATCCAGTCTCGAATGACACGTGAAACCTGACAAATGTGGATCTGGCTAGGGCCCTAGATTGGATCCCACACCAGAAGTTTGCTGTTCAACGAAGAAATGCTGCCAGCATCTTGAAGATGATACCGCACGGGTTATGTTTTTATTAACCTTAGTTGCTATTATCCTAGATGAAGTTTATTAGTTATAGTTGTGTTTTTTTGTGTGTTTTTTATTGTGGAAGAAGCGAAAGAAATTTGTCAAGATCGTAGTAAATGAAAAGAAGTCGACCGTCGATTCGAGTAAAATCGTAACTCAAAAACAGAGGTTTTCACGAGAGCGAAAAAACGTATTTTGCAACTTCAAACCGCGATATTTTGCTTATTAGTTCATGTTTTTACACAAATGTATATATTTAATTTCTCAGAATTTAATGCTCTTCAATACTGTATTTTTTATTTTTTTTTACACTGTTTATTTAAAATTTTAGATCGAGTTACGAACGCGTATTTAGCGTTATCAACTATCGAGTATTATTGTATATTGTGATACCATTTTACAACTCTAAGTTTTGCCATTATTTATTAGGCCAATATCATCGTATGTAAAGTTACCATATTACTCACCACAGATATGCGGCCATTTTATTGTATTTTAAGTCATAAAATATAGTAACTCAGGTTAGAAAATATAAAAATATATAAAAATATATGATTAATTTTATTTATTTTAAGTAGTTAATAAGCTTTTATCATAAGTGATCATTTAAAAATTAATTAGATGAATATTGAAGGAAAAAATAAATTACAAAATAAGTTTAATTTTTTTATTGAATAAAAAACTAATTAAAAAACAATAAAAGTAATACAACACCATAATTTGGTAATCACTACTTTCCATATGTTAGGTACGTTAGTACTTAAATATTTCAGGACTAATCTAGTTGTTAACTAAATAGTAATTAAGAAATAAATATTAACACTTTCATTGGCTTGATCAAGTTATTTAGTAACAAATGGATAACAAAACATATTTTTTATCTTTGGCACTTAACCCTTACAACGTAATATTTTAATTACCTTTTCTTTCAAAAAGATCAAAATAATAAAATAATGAGCATAGATTTATGATAATTAATTTATGTTCATGACATCTGTTAATGAATGATCAATGTCGTTAAGACTTAATAATGTATGTAGTTACGTTTTATTTTCGTTACCTAGGCTACTATACGTATCGCGGCCTTTTTATTTAAAATAGTATAATAGTTTTACGTACCTAATAATAACAAAATGCCTACCAGATAAAAAATAGTGTTTATTAAAACCAACACAAAAGTACCAAATTTAAAAAACCTACTGAAAGAATAATGCAAATCGGTGATGTTTCAAGCTTGCCGCAAGCGACGCCGCATGAAATTCATAGTGCGTTGTATCAAAGAACTATCTCAGAAGTATGAGAATTATGTTCCCGAAAGAATTTTGCAAATCGGTGAAGTACCTAGTATTTGAGAGAATTGCAAAGATAGAAATGTACTTACATACATATGGGTCAAACACAGAACCTCCCTTTTTGAAATCAGTTATTAATCAAGTTAGGTACAAAAATGCTATTCAATCAAATTCAATTCGTAGAAATATTTTAAATCACGCACAAGAAGTTAGGTACCTATATTGTACAGGTAACAAACGTTAAATGTATGTACAAGTACGTACATTTATTAGGACCTAATTATTAAAAAAATATGGTCATTTTACGTAATAATCTACAAGAAATAAGTTTCTAATTGTTTCTGTTTACGTACTCTACCGACTTTTTATCTAACTAAAGAAAGTAGGTATTCACTAACACAACCATCAGAATAACTTTTATTTCTAAATAAATCCTAAGTATCAGTAGGCGATTTTCTCAGAGAATAAAAGTTTTTCTGGTTTGGTCGAATCAGCCTTTATTCATAACTAGCGACCCGCCCTCGCTTCGCTTCGGTCTATGTGAGTTTTCTGTAACACCCGTACATAAACCAGAATCTATTATACACATAAACCTTCCTTAAGAATCACTCTATCTATTAAAAAAAACCGCATCAAAATCCGTTGCGTAGTTTTAAAGATTTAAGCATACATAGGGACAGACAGCGGGAAGCGACTTTGTTTTATAATATGTAGTGACTAGCGACCCGCCCTCGCTTCGCTTCGGTTTATGTGAGTTTTCTATAATACCCGTACATAAAACAGAATTTAATATACATAAAAACCTTCCTCTTGAATCACTCTATCTATCTAAAAAAACCGCATCAAAATCCGTTGCGTAGTTTTAAAGATTTAAGCATACATAGGGATAGACAGCGGGAAGCGACTTTGTTTTATACTATGTAGTGATGATTATTAATGAAAGGTTTAATTATAAGATCGGAATAGGTAAATAAATATGAAGGTACTTACGGGTTACGGGTACCTACTACTTCCACCACTCTGGTTCATAACCAGATTAACTAATGCTTTTCCACGTTTCATGATAATATTTTAATTTACACTTGCTCATACGTGCTCCCAAATCCACGTCACAGGTGCGAGTAAAAACAAAAACCGTCTTCAAAAATGCAAATGGAAGGAACGGGCCAATAAAATCATAGTAAATCAGTTTACGCGTGAAATCGAAACACCAATAGCTCAAGCCCTTGAAGCGGAGTAATATTGCAACCACATTTACGTGCTCTGTACTTGCTCAAACGTTGACACAGTAATATCGTAACTATTTATACGGTTATACTGGCGGGTGATAGCGACAATTGGGAGCGATTTCGGGTAATAATTTATTCTTAAGTCTAGTTACAATGATTCTCTTCGAACGTTATAGTGGAATACTATTGATAAACCTCGATATACGATGTTATGAAATTGTGTATTTTTTTTATTTCTCAATATATAAGAAAAGTAAAAATACAGTTTTGTAGATCTTTTTTCACTTAACTCTCCATTTAAAAGTCTAAAAAACACTTAAATTTAGTTACGATTTTACTCGAATCGATGGTCGAAGTGGTCTCTGCCTACCTCTCTGGGAAACAGGTGTGATTTAATGCGTGTATGTATGTTATTTATATTTGTAGCTTATTATAGTGCTTAAACGTTCTTTTCACATTCCTAATATTCTTTATTTCTCCTCAACGCCTTAACGATTTCATCTAACAGCGTCGCGGAACGCCGGCTGGTGTCCGTACAAAGCCGAGGATCCCCCGGGATCCCGGGATCCCGGGATTCCAGCGAATCCCGCCGATCTGCGGGATTTGCGCAACTTGAAACGTTTAGTCTTTATGCGGCTAATCTAGCCCAGCTGTGGGAACGCTGGGAACCGGAAACGTCTGCAAGCAGTTATTTTAGCAACGGATTGTGGCTACTTCTTTTTGAGAATCAAAGAAAATGTTATTACATTATAAACAAAGAAAAGGAGATTAAAAAGCAAGATCGTAATGAACATGAAGCAATCATAGCAAGAAGCAAGCATATTTACGCTTACAAGATATAACTAAATGAAAATCAAGCATTAAAACCCGTCTGCATTCTTTGCTATCGTTATTAAACCTGTTTATTAATGCTACTATATTTGTATACATATGTTTGAGATGGTCACATTGAGACCCTTTCAAAATGATACCTTGCATTAGTACTCGTAAGACGATCCCAATATAAATATAACATGATACTTCCGAAAGCTAGCACCTATGTGTAAAAGAAGAATGCATTCATATCGGGTATAAATATTTTTAATAAGCTTCCTATGGGATTAAAAAGTCTAGAAGGAAATACTTTTAAAAGATCCTTAAAAAACTTTCTGATAGATTAAGGTCTTCTATGACTTAAATGAATTTTATAGTAATAATATGATTTAAACTTGTATTGGTATACGTAGGTTAAGATTTAAATATAGTATGCCCGAAAGGGTAAAACTGTTGATACTGCCTAAACATGTACCTATCATCCTTGGTCAAAGTCATAAATATGTTTACACTTTAGTACCTTATCACTTTAATCGCTCTGACAATTTCATATGACAGTTTAAACATGACGTTAATTAGACAAGGTACTAAAGTGTAAACATATTTATGACTTCGGCTGTAAATTATTCTTATTCTTATTCCGGTTGACATAAATAATTGACATTTAGCCATTGTTTTTATATTGATTTTAACATTTTAGGTATCCTATCTCACCCGGGAGGGTGAAAGGATTCTAACGATACCACACACATCTAAATCAGCTCAGGTGGTTAGAAGTTATGGTGAAATAAAGAAACATCATATCATCAATCAGAATACATGAACCCTGAAAACTTAACTTTTTTTTTTTGGGCAGTCGCGTAAAAATAACCCTGGAGCGCTAGTTTCACAGTCATGGTTAAATGTTACTACCTACAATGCTGATCCATTCGTTGTTTGCGTCTTTAATTATTATCACCCTATTGATTCATCGTTTAGTAATTTAATTACTAAATAAATGGTTCTCTGTCGTTTGCCCGAAAGTCATTTGCCATAATATTCATTCGCCATAAAGGCATTTTTTCTGAAATCGTGAACTATTTCGAATTGTTATAAAACAAACCTAACCTAACCTATTGGGCTCTATACGATTGGCATGTAAAAATTACCTGAAAGGTTTACAGTTTCAGAAAATGCCTTTATGGCAAATTTAAAAACGATTGACTGCTGAGTTTCTTGCGGCGTTTCTTCTCGGCAATGGTCTCCTCTTGGGAAGCGCTGGTAGATTCTTGACGTGTAAAAGTGCCCGTGCGGCCACTTAACTGAATAAACATCTTTTATCTTTTTTTATCTTTTTATTAACACTATGGCAAGTGACACAATTATGGCAAATGAAATTCGGGTAAACGAAGTGATCCGCTAAATAATTACACAGATAAAAAAGATTAGGAATATTTATTCAGAAAGGCACGGGCATTTTTACTCGTCAAAAATCTACTAGCGCTTCCCAAGAGACCTGCTGAGAAGAAACGCCAAAAAAAAACTACCGGCAATATGTTTTTACATAATATATTATAATAACAATGATAGTATTAACTTTATTTAGCATTATTTAAAACAAAGAATAAGAATAAAATAAAAATATTATGCGTAGTAAAGCAGGAAAACGTGTTAAAACTCGAAATGATTACAAGAACAAATGAAAATGAAACATGATAAATGCTCTATCTATGTAAAATATGGCGTTGCAAGACCACCGCATAAAAAAAAATATGTACGTGTTCCTACATAATATTCTTATAAATATTTTTTTCTCATAAAAAAAGTAAGATCACGTTTACAACGCGTTTAACCAGACAATTTCCAATAACGTAATCTTTCACACAATTGATTCTTCTTTCTTGTAAATAAAAAATGATAAAATCAAATCTACAATCCGAAGGCAACAACAACAGTTTCCAATCGCAAAGTAATTTCTTCAACACAATAAAAATAACAAGTTTTCGGTTCCACATAAAATTGCCTAGTTTAGGTTTTATTTGCAACAAAAGAACTCGACTGCTTAACGTGTCGTTAGAATTCACGAGAGAATGCTTATTGATTGGGACAAATCAGAAACGGATAGCGATTATTAAGTCATATAATTAAAATGTGTATTGAAATTAAATTCTTCTACAGATAAATTATGAATAAAAGAAGAATCAAAACGTCACTACAAGTCAAATCAAATTTTTCAGATTACACTGTTGTCTCATAATATGAAGAAGTCAATGAAGGCCTCTATATGGATATATCAATAGAAAACAGACTGTCAAAATTAAATCGATTGCGATTGCGAGTGCGATAGGCATTAGAGTTTCACATATGTGTGCCGACGGTTAAGCCCAACACGAGTCCGTAAGACAGTTGTACATCCGGAAAGAGGTATGGCGTACGAGATGGAGTGGAGATATCGGGCAGTAGGGTGGTGGTGGTGTGAGTGGAACAGTGATCAAATTCGCAATGTGCTGAATAAAAGCCTAATTCAAAGCACCCCAAACTGACGTACCTACGTACATGAAGAAGTTGATGACTGTAGGGGAATGTTTGGACAACATTCCATAGTCTCTGCCTACCTTGTTGGGATGTAGGAGATAGCTGAGAAGCTATGTATAGGTATTAATCTGTTAGTGATTCTCTTTAAACATTGTAATATTATATTTTTTCCCTCACTGGGTATAATGAAAGGAAGCAAACAAATGGTTATTCGTACAAATTTATTTGATTTAAACGTTAATCAATTTAGGGTTTGTTGTTGTTTGGTCGATGACGCTTTAGGTAGGTATTATAAATTTTGATATGGTTGGCGAATATAAAATTGAGAGATGGATCGCTTAGCTGCGGATGTGGTCGAGCCGTGTGGCGCAGGGGCGCCACTACGCTGACACGTGGGCACCTGGCCGGATGTACTGGCGTGGCCTATCACTAGGCCCGTACAAAGCACCTCCTGGAATGGTCCGGGAGTAGGGGTAAGCGACCAATGCGCAGGCAATGCAGAAGAAGTTAATTAGATAGGTTGAAAGGGTTAATTTAGAATGCGGCATGATGCTTCTGGAGGTGACTCAGCAGTTCGCTAGGCATAAGAGACAGCCTCATGGTTTATAGCCGGTGCAAGAAGGCATTAAGTGTTCAAACGCAGGTTAAATTTAGTAAAACACCATTAGATCCTTGCAGGATAATTCAAATAGTTCACCGTGCGCGGCGTGCGTGTTCCAAGCAGGTTTTGCTGGATATGTTTAGCAAGGGAATAGAAGTACGAGACAGACATGACGTGGCACAGAAGTTATAACCTCAAAACCTTGCAAAATAAGTAAAGGGACTGACCTGTTGGAGGATTATGGCCTTGCTTACGGTTTGTGTTAACCAATGTCAACTCCGGAACGCCGTAAGATCCGTTGTAGGACGTGGCACAAGTGCTCTTTGGCGTACTCCGCCGGTATTCAGTAAAAGCTGAAATATGAACATCACTTTAGGTAAACACTTGACACACAACACGGCTTCGAAGATAGAAAGAACGCTAAGCACTTACCTTTGTTGTAATAATAGCCACGTAGGTAATAGGTTATGTAGTAATACTACGTGGACTGCCGGTAACTGGAATATAAGAATGCGTGGTCAAAACCGAGACGATACACAATAATAATTAAAGACACTTCAAGCCAACGTCGAAACACTTACAAGGGAAGGAGATATGGTAGGTAATTCTCCAGTATTAAATAAATAGATGTAGTTAGCTCGCCGGCTTATTAGAAAAAGAAAGGGACCGATCCTGACTTGCCCAAATCGATATCTAGATCAATACCACTTTCCAAATGTTGTAAACCTCCACACATCGGGGTAAAAACCAAACGTCAACACGGGTACAGATAATAGTGGATATTTACTTAAAGGTAGCAAACTCGGGTTTTCGTCTGTCATTAAATATGCTGGAACCCTGAAACGACTGAGGAATTAAAAGGAAGACTAAAGTTGGACTACATAAACAATTTTGGAAATAAATATTTAAAACAATACTAATACAGTGCCCTGGGTTTACTTACTAACGAGGAGATCAAAACATGACCCTTGCAACACCGGGTGCATGTGCCACAGATTCAATAGTTTTTTGACACAGGTCCACTAGTAGTTGAATTCACCATAGATTATAAGATAAATTTAAGATACCAACTTAACAAGTTGACAAGAAATGGAATAAATTGTGCATCGGTGAGGTGTTAATTCACGCCTAAAAATTATACATTACATACCCCCTCAACCAGGAGAATTTTACGAAGAAAGAGACTGAAAGAGGAAAATTCCAGCTCGCCCTCGAGCTGAGTACACTCATAACTACAACAATAAAATCAGGTAAATCCCCTGACACTTTGGCGAGGACTCCCGGCCCAGAATCACACGTCCTGCAGTACCTTGGCATCAATTGAGTCCGCGCGGCCGACGCTGGAAACAACTGCGTCGAGGCCTACGGTAACTGCAATAGAGTAGTAACTAGAACTAGCAGTTACAGGTTACTAGACGAAATCAAAAATAAAAGGAATTTAAAAAAAATGCGCTAGATCAATCGTTATGGCAAGAACGGTAAGAATCCACAAAGTATTGTAAGGTATAAAACGACGAAGCAACCATCCAGGTATCTGAGTCACTACCCGCTCAGTAACGGTACGTGTAGGCTTTATTAGATGTCACGAACCGCATCAGTGAAAAGGCTTATTTAGGCCTAAGATGGTGCTGGTACGCAAAAACCAAAACATTGTGTGAAGAAGAGAAAGAGAGAAAAAAAAAACGTGTTTGAAAAGGAAAAGAGTTAGTAAGAAAAGCAGAAGAGAGAAGATGCGTCCCATATCGCAGTTATTGTAGAGTCACCACCCGCTCTGAAAAGAAACTGTATAGGCTTCCTTAAGGTGTCACAATCCGCACCGGTGTAGGCTTATTCCTGCTGGATGGGGTCCAGGAAGAATCGCTTAAGCTACTAAGAAGTAGTAAAAAAAAAAAAATCGTACCCGCAAGTCAGTACAAAAAAAAATACTTTCCATTCAGAAATCATTCCATGTTTAATCCAACGCCCAGGACAGTTGTTATCGATCCATAAATTTACCTTACAGTCCGGGGGTTATTATAGTAATTTAGTTGATTTGTAATATTAGTTATATTAGGTAGCGTTGGCTGAAACTGGCTTACAGTCTTTTATGTGCCATTTTCCCAATCGCTTCCCATTTTCATCCTCCAGTTCGTATACTAAGCGGGACACCTTCCTTATCACGCGGCATTTTTCATACTTAGGGGCCAGCTTTGCAGCAAAATATCTACCCGCGTTGCTCTGCTTGTATGTTCGTTTCCACACTTCATCACCTACATTGAATTCTATGTCACGTCGCTTCTCATTGTAATACTTGATGTTACGATCGTGAGCTTTATGCAATAAATCTCTGACAGTTGGATAAGTTTCTTTTAGTACCTTTATCTTATCAAAGTAATCGCGCCTAGAAGCGAATATGATCTCCTCTACAGCTTCAGAGTCATTGTAGATAGTACCATCAGGAACCGCTTCACGTCCGTGAACTAGTAGGAATGGAGTGAACGAGGTAGACTCGTTTACAGAGGTATTTAAAGCAAACTGGATTCTTGAAATATTAATATCCCACGTACGATGATCTGATGCGACAAAAGTAGAGATCGCAGTCACCACAGTTTTATTATAACGTTCTACTGTGTTAACTTGGGGACAATAAACTGGGGAGTAGTGTAATTGGGGAATGTTGTAATTAGCAAATAACTTTTGAACGTCACCGCCAGTAAAATAGGATGCATTGTCCGCAATGATAGTTTGCGGAATGCCGTGGACCATAAATACATGGTTTTCCAACCTCTGAGAAATCACTTTTCCGGTTGCGCGGCGCATTGGAAACAGCATACAGTACTTGGTAAAGCAACAAACTACCACCAACAAGTACGTATTTAATTGTCTTGAAGGTGGTAAGGGTCCGACTAAGTCCAAACTTATGCACTGAAACGGACGACAGCAAATTTTGGCGCTTCCCATGAAACCGGGGGTCGGCTGTTGACTGTGCTTATACGCTGCACACGCAGTACAATTAGCGACAAACCTTACCACATCTTGGTACATGCCTGGCCAGAAGTAGCGGAGTTTGAGCCTTTTGTAAGTTTTTGCTGTACCTAGGTGGGCTGCTGTAGGGACCGAGTGATTAGCGTGCATTATCTCATCGCGGAATTCCATAGGGATAACCTCCTTCCATTCGAATTCGGATATTAAAATATTTTTTATTTTTGTATACCGATATAGGCGACCGTCTTTTAATTGGAAATTAGGCACCGACCCCGGGTTGGCCTCACATTTTTTATAAAGATTTAAGTACCACTCATCCGCAATGGTGCTGGTGTTGATCAAGTGTACCGGGACTGCTCTTGATAAAGCGTCCGGCACTACATTTTCTGAACCACGACGGTGTTCGACTACGAAGTTATAAGGAGAAAGACGGCAACCCCATCTCTCGAGGCGTCCTGTAGGATTTTTAAGGTTAAGGAACCATTTTAAACTCGAATGGTCCATTATTATTTTAAATTGACGATCCCCTTCGAGATACGGCCTAAAATGTTCAACAACATTGACGACAGCTAGGGCTTCTCTCTCAGTGGCTGAGTAGTTCCTCTCCTGCGGCGTAAGTGAACGACTGTAGTACGCCAGGGAGTGCTCTTCACCGTCGAAGTCCTGAGTCAAGGTTCCACCAATTCCGAAGTCTGACGCGTCGCAATGTACCGCGAATGGTCTAGAGAAGTCTGGACAGGCCAGAACAGGTGCAGTTGTCATGGCTACCTTCAGTTCACTAAAAGCTTTGTCCGCTTCTGGTGACCAACGAAAAGGTGGAGCGCCTTTCTTGGTTGAAGTTAATTGATTAAGAGGCCCTGCTATGTTGCTGAAGTTCTTAATAAAACGACGGTAGTAAGATGCAGTACCGAGAAAACGCTTGACATCTTTTCGAGATGTCGGTATAGGGAAGTCGACAATTGCTCTGACTTTGTCAGGATCTGTACGTAAACCGTATTCATCTACCACGAAGCCTAAATATTTAAGTTGATTACGGAAAAAATTACATTTTGATAAATTTATAGTAAGGTTAGCGTAGCGAAGACGTTCCAGTACTGTACGTAATAAGGTAAGATGCTCACTGAACGTCTCGGAAACTATTATGATGTCATCTAGGTAAATAAAGATACGACCACTGTATTCCGGACCAAATAGTATGTCCATCAGGCGTTGCTGTGTGGCCGGCGCGGAAGTTAGGCCGAAGCACATGACTTTGAAATGGAATAAGCCACGAGCAGGAACTGTAAAAGCGGTCTTCTCCTTGGACGCCTGTGAATCAAGACCTATTTGCCAAAAAGCTGATTTTAAGTCTAACGAGGATAAAAATTTTGCATTTCCGAGTTGGTCAAGTATCTGGTTAATTAAGGGTAAAGGGTAAGCATCGTGTTTCGAGACCTCGTTCAATTTCCTGCTGTCTAGACAGAATCTAAGGGAACCATCCGCTTTAGGTACCATAGTTACCGGATTATTCCATGGGCTGCTACTTGGTTCGACAACATCCAGTTCGAGCATTTCATCGAGCTGCCTGTTCAGTTCAGCAAGCTTAAATGGCGATATCATGTAATAGCGCTGTTTTATGGGTCTAGCGTCACCCGTGTCGATAGTATGGGTAAGCAGATGGGTCCTCCCTAAACCCTTTTCTTCAGAGGAAATTGTTTTAAATTCCTTAAGAATATTCTCAGCTTGAAGCTGGTCTTCGTACGATAATGATTCTAATCCTTGTAAAAATCTTACCTCAGAATTGAGGGTATTAATATGGTCCTCATCTGACAACAAACAATCGTTACCCAATAAAGATAATACGTCAGGAGCGATATTAAACGCTGTCCAGAAGTTAATGCCAAATAAAAGTTTTGTTGGTACCTCCGGTATTACATAAAATTTAACTATTGCCGTTGTATCACCAACAGTGACTGGTAAGAACACATAGCCTGATATAGGTGAAGAAGAACCGTTCGCTGTCACTATACGACTCACATCGTTCGATTCATGAATAGTAACTAAGTTTTCAAAGTATTTTTGTGTATCACCACCAATAATTGACAGTTCCGAACCAGAATCCAGGAGGCCGGTATAGGTTACATCGTAAATTTTAACTTTAAGGTAAGGGCGCAAGTCATGACCATTGACTAAACTATTTAATTTTAAAATGGCACGGTTGTTTTCAAAAAATGATCTTACTGTTGACAACCAGGACCGCCACTCGTCCTGAACTGCCTTATTCGATGGGCGGTATTGCAAGCCAGACCCATGAGGTGGTAGCTTTTTATGAATGGTACTATTTAATTTAATTTTAACTGGAGGGCAATGAGTGGTCTTATCGGGCGTAGGAACTATTAGTGAAGTAGTGTAAGAATATTGTGAAATTGCGTTCTGGACAATTTTTCCCATAGGGTAACTTTCATTATTTGGGTAAATCTCGTTATTACAGTTATTTCTCTTTGGGTTTAAATTAGGGTAAGTAAGAAAGTTGGAATTTGCCGTTGGGTAAATTTCATTATGTGAGTTAACAGACGTTTTATCATTAATGACGGTTGACTTTGGGTATACAGATTCATTTTGAGGTAATTTTCCCGTTGGGTAAATTTTATTATTTAGGTAAAATATGTTATTTCGGTAATTTTCATTATTAGGGTAAATAGGGGTGTATCGTTCTAGGAAAGTAGCAGCGGGATGGGGGTGGGATGTGGAGTTAGTGGGTGGGTAAGCGTTAGCAAGGGGGTAGGTGGGGGTAATTGGGGTGTAGGATTGGTGAGGGTTATAAGCGGGATTTATGGCCACGGGATTGGAGTGTAGCGTGCAGTTAGTGGGTGGGTAAGCATTAGCAAGCGGGGAAATATGGTAATTAGTGTTATTAGTTGGGATGTGGTTTTTGTGAAGGTTATAAGTGGCCGGAATGGGATTGTTTTTTACACAAGCGGGAGGGGCGGGGATTGGGGTTGGGGTGTAAATGGAAGTAGTTGTAGCTGGGTAAGTATGCCTATTATTGTCAATGATAGAAGTTATTACTGGGTATTTTAAATTGCTTCTATTGTTAGTCTTCTCCGATGTGGTATGGTTTTTATTTAAGATAGTATATGTGTTGTTTTTATATGTAGTAGTAGGAAAAAAATATCTAGTATTGTATTTTATTTTAGGTTTAATTAGATCCGGGTCAACCATACCCTGACTCGGAACCATTAGTTTTTTGGTTTATTTTGCCCGGGAGCACATTTAGGACAAGTATTCGCCGTTACGTTATTTTCGCCACAGCGGTAGCAGACCAGTCTGGGTGCTGCCCTGCAATACCTTAGCGTATGGCCGTCCACGCGACAACGCACGCAGAAGTCAACAGGGGCCCCTACCAAGGAAACGTTTTTCGAGGTGGCCGGTTTGTAAACTAAGTCATGAGCCAGTGACTTACCCAAATCCCTGTTGGGTTCCGCGAAACGTTCGGCGCGTTGAGCCGCCGCCTCAAGTTGTCGACAACTGTCTTTAAGTTCGTTAATAGATTTGATAGGGAATAAAGCTAGTTGTTTAGAATAAAATGGTCTTATATTTTGTAGCAAAATACTAAGTTTTTCATGCTCAGACAAAGGAGTTTCTAAGCGTGAGTAATAATTGAGCATGACACTGACGTAATTTACAATATTTTCATCAAGCCCTTGCGTCCTTGACCTAATTTCAACTAAAAGGCGTTCATTGTAATCAACAGGTAAATAGTCGCGGAGCAACAGTTTCTTAAGGTCCGTCCAGCAATGGACCTGATCACAAATTCCGTCAAACCATGAGGTCGCTTCGTCTGTGAACAGTTCACATGCTGAGCGGAACAATGCTGCGTCCGAGATTTCTCGAGAAGCACGTACTTGCTCCAACCTTCGCAGGAACGCCTTAATGCAGGACTTGCCATTATATTTCAAATCTAATTTGTGTACCGCACTATAACGCGTGGCTGCGCAGGCTGGTGCCGCAGTAAGTGTAGGTGATGTAGGTGCAGAGGCCTCGGGGTTAATGTCCGGAGTCAATGCACTTTTGAAATTATCTAAAATATTATCTAAACGCAAAAGTAATTTATCTAACTGCTCGCTTAATTCGAGGTGCCTCGTAGATTCTGATTCGGAGGGCGATAGGCGTGTCAGGCGGTGATAGAGGTGATGGGAGGTTGCTTGCACTCGGTTAAGCACCTTTAAAGAAGTGTGGCGTTGCACCGAAGTCTGCAATAGATCATGTAGCTCCTCCATTTTAGATGCTATGATTAGAAGCTCCTCGCTGACGTCGCCCTCGTAATCTGCGACCTCATCTGTTGGTATCTCGGCATTTAGTTTCCTAACCTGGCACCGCAAGTCCATGACAGTAGCAAGTGGTACACCTAATCGTACTTTTACCTCATACTCGAGTTCATCTTTTTTTAATAAGTTAAATGCGATAGGACGTTCTTCAAATGTAGAATTGGACATGATTATATTCTAATTTAAGTAATGTAAGAGAAATAACAGTGAGAGTGACAGCGAACAGTACTGATATCAAATTAATTTAGGGTAAATATTTGGTTTTTATGGTAGCGAACCTCTGAGTACCTTGTTATGTAATTGTTGTCAAATTGTTTGTATTAAATTAAATTTATTGTAAATTATTAATAAAAAAAAAAAAATGTAGTTAAGGTTATCCGGCGAAAAAAAAAAAAAAATTGAAGTTAAGGTTGAGTAGAATGGTTTAAAAAAAAACTAAGAGAAAAAAATAACCCTTTGAGGCCTTAGATGGAATGCCTCATATGCAAGTAATAAGACCGGAAATCTCGACCGTCCACACCGGGCCACAACAGTGCAAGCTGCTGCTTACTGGTGGGATTATTTGGTGAGACCGTGGTAATGACCCGGGCGGACCGTGCATAAAGGTCCTACCACCTGGATAAATAGTAGTGTAGCGATTGCTGAACCACTTGCGCCGTATTTATAATAATAGTGTGTAACGAGCGTGATCGACCAATCACAATTAATAATTAATTACTAATTTAAAAATAAACAATAAAACTTACACACACAGTAACATACAGAGGAAGATATAAGCACTAATAACATAAACACAAGATGTAGAACTAGCTACCTAGCTCCATCGACCACTATTTCCTTCAAAAAAAGAGGGAATTAGTTAACAACAACAACTGTTCGGGCGCCGCTGTAATATTATATTTTTTCCCTCACTGGGTATAATGAAAGGAAGCAAACAAATGGTTATTCGTACAAATTTATTTGATTTAAACGTTAATCAATTTAGGGTTTGTTGTTGTTTGGTCGATGACGCTTTAGGTAGGTATTATAAATTTTGATATGGTTGGCGAATATAAAATTGAGAGATGGATCGCTTAGCTGCGGATGTGGTCGAGCCGTGTGGCGCAGGGGCGCCACTACGCTGACACGTGGGCACCTGGCCGGATGTACTGGCGTGGCCTATCACTAGGCCCGTACAAAGCACCTCCTGGAATGGTCCGGGAGTAGGGGTAAGCGACCAATGCGCAGGCAATGCAGAAGAAGTTAATTAGATAGGTTGAAAGGGTTAATTTAGAATGCGGCATGATGCTTCTGGAGGTGACTCAGCAGTTCGCTAGGCATAAGAGACAGCCTCATGGTTTATAGCCGGTGCAAGAAGGCATTAAGTGTTCAAACGCAGGTTAAATTTAGTAAAACACCATTAGATCCTTGCAGGATAATTCAAATAGTTCACCGTGCGCGGCGTGCGTGTTCCAAGCAGGTTTTGCTGGATATGTTTAGCAAGGGAATAGAAGTACGAGACAGACATGACGTGGCACAGAAGTTATAACCTCAAAACCTTGCAAAATAAGTAAAGGGACTGACCTGTTGGAGGATTATGGCCTTGCTTACGGTTTGTGTTAACCAATGTCAACTCCGGAACGCCGTAAGATCCGTTGTAGGACGTGGCACAAGTGCTCTTTGGCGTACTCCGCCGGTATTCAGTAAAAGCTGAAATATGAACATCACTTTAGGTAAACACTTGACACACAACACGGCTTCGAAGATAGAAAGAACGCTAAGCACTTACCTTTGTTGTAATAATAGCCACGTAGGTAATAGGTTATGTAGTAATACTACGTGGACTGCCGGTAACTGGAATATAAGAATGCGTGGTCAAAACCGAGACGATACACAATAATAATTAAAGACACTTCAAGCCAACGTCGAAACACTTACAAGGGAAGGAGATATGGTAGGTAATTCTCCAGTATTAAATAAATAGATGTAGTTAGCTCGCCGGCTTATTAGAAAAAGAAAGGGACCGATCCTGACTTGCCCAAATCGATATCTAGATCAATACCACTTTCCAAATGTTGTAAACCTCCACACATCGGGGTAAAAACCAAACGTCAACACGGGTACAGATAATAGTGGATATTTACTTAAAGGTAGCAAACTCGGGTTTTCGTCTGTCATTAAATATGCTGGAACCCTGAAACGACTGAGGAATTAAAAGGAAGACTAAAGTTGGACTACATAAACAATTTTGGAAATAAATATTTAAAACAATACTAATACAGTGCCCTGGGTTTACTTACTAACGAGGAGATCAAAACATGACCCTTGCAACACCGGGTGCATGTGCCACAGATTCAATAGTTTTTTGACACAGGTCCACTAGTAGTTGAATTCACCATAGATTATAAGATAAATTTAAGATACCAACTTAACAAGTTGACAAGAAATGGAATAAATTGTGCATCGGTGAGGTGTTAATTCACGCCTAAAAATTATACATTACAACATCTCTTTACAAGTGTTGACAGATTTAACTTGCTAGTTTATACTTCTTAAATAATTTATGTTTAATTTAAAAAATAAATGTTTTAGAGAATAACACTCCCTTATAAAGGTCGTTGAATACTTTAGATGTAAACTGAACTGATACAGGAAATCTTCGAGAAATGCCTTATTGACGATATTCATTATTAATTTTAGGAATTTCCGCTTGAATAAACGTTCCGCCTTTAAATAAACTATTGCATTGACAATGACAAGGTTTTAAGTATGCTCAACATTTTTATTCAGTGATTGTGCATCGCTCTTTTTCAATGAGAGTTTATTATTTTCTAAACCGCTAACTCCCTTAACTCGTACCAAACCAACAAAATTGTTTCAAGCGTAGAAAAATAGTCTAATTTACCCCCCTGTTATTGGGTACCTCAAACGAATTTTACGTAACGGCTATTGCTTTACGCTGGCAATATTTAAATTCGCTTTCAACAATTTTCGGCAACAAACGGTAATGGCAAATTGGTGTTTTGTTTCGATACAGTATCTATAGATGTAATAAGCTATTTTATTAACGATAGAAAGAACATTATTTTGCCGCGTATGCATTGTGTATGAATTATTAGAATAGGAAAAAAGCGGCCAAGTTCGAGTCGGCCTCGCCCATGAAGGGTTCCGTAGCAGCAAGTAACATATTATAGTATAAAAGTTCTTGTAGTTATCTTTGACAAACATATTAAAAAAAAACTACTAACTAGATCTCGTTCAAACCAATTTTCAGTGTTGCATGGTAATGTACATCATACATTTTTTTTGTTTTATCACTCTCTTTTTTTAGAAGTCACAGGGAGGGAAACACATTTTTTACCACTTTGGAAGTGTCTCTCGCGCTAAATATTTAGATTAGAAAAAAAATGAAATATGAAACCTCAATATCATTTATGAAGACAAATCCATAGATACCCCATGGGTTAGATGAAAAAACCATTTATGAGTTTCAGTTCTAAGTATGGGGAACCCCTATTTTTTTTTTGTGTGTAAAAATCTTAATGTGGTTCACAGAATACATCTACTCGTACTTACCAAGTTTCAACAGTATAGTTCTTACAGTTTCAGAAAAAAGTGTCTGTGACATACGGACGGACAGACAGACAGACAGACATGACGTGTCCATAAGGGTTCCGTTTTTTGCCATTTGACTACGGAACCCTAAAAACACACTTTTGTTTAAGATCTTTTTAACGAGCTATTCATAAAAAAGTGATGAATTTTCCTAATTTACCTAGTCCCAAACTAAGCTCTAGGTTTGTACTACACAGTTATAAAAACACTTATATAGAGAAATACATTCATAAATACATTAAAATGATCCAATAGTAACAAATACTCCTGATCATCACACACATAATTATTTGTTCATATCGGGATTCGAACCTGGGATCGCTAACTTTACCGCTGGCAGGGTCACTACCAACTAGGCTAAATGAGGTATTTAGCCATTATGTAAATCGACCCCCAGGAGGAAAGCTAAGGGGGGATAAGTAGCGAGAAACTAAGTCTACGCATGCGCCGTCGTGTCGATGAGAACTTTTTTTTAAGCCCGTTAAGACTATTTAAAGCAAAACATACTAAAGGGGTTTGGGTAAAAGTGTTGTCATTTGTAAAAGTCATACATTTTCAAGGTGAGCGGCCATTAGTAAAAGTGGTAAATTATTACAGATTATTCAAAATAAACTTGTTTTGTTATGTAATGTAGTACTCTTAAGTGCATCGGAGCCGAGATATTTAATATTCTTACCTAGGCTTACTTTTAATACCAAAAACTGAACATTTCAATCATAAATATCTTGGCTCCGATATTATTAAAAACCATAAATTATATATATATATCTATGTGTATTTTGAGGTCCTCTAAATAACTATGTCAAAATCATCCGTGGCCGCTGAAAACAAAAATGACAATATTCTTCAAACAAATTTACCCAATGCCCTTTTAACTTTACTGTTCATAATTACTGTATAGTGGAACCCCCTACGACCAATAAAGGAGTTGCCAGACGATAAAGAGACCGCGGCATCGCGCCGTGATATATCGCGCAAATTTGTCATACCGCTCGTATGTTTTGATATATATGCAATTTCCATGTTATTTAGGGCTGGTGTAAAACATAACACAGCGTAAGTTATTATTTAATGCTTGCTAGGTATTTAATTACATTGTGAGTATATATTACAGTTAAGGTGTAATGTAAGATGTTGAGTGCTTAAATTAATGGTAAAGGAAGAGTTAATAAATTAATGTGAAATATCTACAAAGAACTGAAATTTTGACATGGTGGAGGTGCCAGGATACTGCTTTAATTTTTTTATAACTATGACGATAGTGATCCAAAGTGAAAAAAAACTGACACAGTTTTTTCAGTGATGTATTTAATGTGCCTAAGTACAATTAATTAAATAGTGCTAGTAAACATCAAAAAGCAAGCCTTTGTTTTGAAGAAACTATTAGAACCAAATTATTAAAAAAAGAGGCTAAGAAAACTGCCTTGCAAAATTCCAAAAGTCAGTAAAAAACATTATTGGAATAGATTCACCACAAAAACTATCTTACCAATATATATTGTTATTAAGCACCTGATCTAATAATTAAATGAGCTCAAAAAAGTGTTAATTTATCACTGCCTTTAAAAAATATTTGGAAGGTTAGTAGTAAATTAACGTGCACAACGCAACAAAAAAAAAAATATAATAATAAGACTCTTTTTTAAATCATCATGACTAGTAGCTTGTCCTGGCTTGAAATAAATTCTTGCAACTTCAAAAACCATAAAAAAACTCAAGAAACCCTACTATTTTTAAGTAAACCACTCTAAGGGTTCCCACAGATGCGTTAATCACCAGCATCATGGCAGGATTAGTCTCATTATCAAAATATGTTCAACCCTAAACCGATCTGCCAGAATGACTAGTCATTTCGCGTATTCACTGAGGAAGGGTTGACGTTTTTATATTGAGTCATTTGAGTGTGAGTGTGAGGGAAATCGGGGAAAGTGGTTTAAATTGGTCTTATAACTTACGCTTTTATTAAAATTTGGGATTAACTTTTTGCTGGAAATTAAGAGCTTTTTAGAACAATTTATGAAATCATTTTACATAAGTTTCAGGACATACTTTCATTTGTGTAGAATTTACTTTGATTTTTTAGAGTGACCACACACCCTCTAAATTGAAAGGGAAATTCATTCATTCATTTATATGAAACTCTACTGATAAAAACCCACACGCCAGTCTCTTACGAATACCTGGGTAGTGATTCTCTGAGCAACGACGTTCGGACGAACGGACGAGTGAATGTCCAAGCGGCGAGTTTAAGTAGTCCCGTCAGTGCGAACAAAACATATTTTAGCGCGTGCATTTTCAATTTTGCAGCATGGTTTTTGCCGATGGATCGAACGTATAAGGCTGCTTAATTGACAATGCACGCGCTAAAATTTGTTTTGTTCGCTCTGACGGGACTACCTAAACTCGCCGCTGCGATTTCGCTCGTTCGTCCGCCCGTTAGTCGTTTTTGAGAGAATCACACCCCTGAAAGCAGCTTGCTACCTAATTGAAAATTTAAGCTCTACAATGTGCTTTGTACTGCAACTTAAAATTGCTAGTTAATTAGTCATCCTTAAAGTGTAAAAGTAAGTTCCTTAACTTGAAATTAGTCGCGAACTATTACTAAAAAAAGCAAAAGTATTAACTTCCCCCACGTGTGACCAGAAATATGATTATTATGCGTACACGCAGCAATAATCGCGGTATCAGTCACTCGCGCTTCGTTTGACGTCGATAAAAGAATCAACTTGCTCCGAGCACGGATAAATCTTTGTGTTAAAGCGCCTTTATAGCGTACGATTTTGTAAAAAAGTCTATTGGTATTTTTTTACATGAATTTTATAACCACTTATTCTTGCAGCTCCCGCGCTGTCCTGTATTTGTAAACAATAATAGATCAGGGTCCGTATTCTACTTTGCCCCTTCAAGTATTGTTTTTCACTTAGCCGTTTTTACTGTCAAATGTTGATTATACGATTACATATCAAAAGCAATTAGTTTAACCCGATTAGAATAGACATCCTTAAAGTGATTTTTTCTCAGCAAAAGACACGATTACACCTTAGTATGATTATGGAAGTACCATTGTAAAATTAGAAAATAACATCAAATTTATTTAACTTACTTTAAATTGAAGCGGTTTGCCTGAATTAACGTTTTTTTTATAATTGTCAAAATTTAACAACAAAGTATAATATTTACTGCTACCAAAAACTTGCTTGATTTTGGGACTAACATAGCGTAATCGTGTCGTACTCGTACCGTGACGCGCAAACGCGTCAAGTCGCAACGCGTGTGGTTTACGAGCGTCGCACACCCTTTATTTGAATCGCAATGTTATCATCTGCGAATAAGGGCCCTAGGGATTTAAATTGAATAGGTTCTTTCTTTCTTCCGACTGGCAAAATCTTTGCTTTGACCCTTGTGTTAAAAAATATTAATGCTATAATGGTTCGTTATGCAACTGTATCATAATGATACCTCTTATGATTCGAGAAGCTGAAGGTCACGGGGCATTCAACCACAATTTCAACTGACGGGAAGTGACGACTAAATCAAAGAGATATAACATATTTACAGGAACACTTTAAAATTCTAAATTACTTTTTTCCGAATAATCATTTGCCCAAATTTTAATTTTTCCGAAGACTATGTTAGTCTGGATCCGTTTTAAATTAAATTCATAATTTAATTTTAATACGTAAGAGGCTAGGTTAGGTATGATTTATAAGCGATGTCAAATAGTTAAATCTTCTACAGATAAAATCCGTTCGGAAACATGATCAATTCGGCATTATGACTCTTCGGAATTATGTACTATACTCATATTTACCTAGTACGCTTTTGATTACAATTGTCAAGGTCAAGTGCCTAAAAGAGCACAGTCAGTGAATTAAATTCCCAGTCCACTTTGGACTATGTCAAAGTAACGTAATCAATCAAAACGTAAGAGACATCTTATGATTATATTACACAGTGTGAATTTGACATAGTTCAAAGTGGACTGGGAATTCAATTCCGTGACTGAACAGTACCTAAAAGGCCCTAAGTGAACCAAACCAAGCACAACCTTACCTAACGTCTCAATAAGTTAACGAGTACCGCACTCAGGTCCTTTTAAAAGCGACGGCGCGATCCCTCTGGGCACGCCGTCTTGTGGGTTTGTTAGTGGTATAACCGAACTAGTAGAGTTACGGTCTAATGTGTGGATGCGAATGGTTTATGGGTCACGTATTGGACAATACGTTTTTATTCAGTTAGGCCTACTGTCCACGTAGCGTACGCACACACGTTTAGATTTTCTTTTGTTTTCTTTTAAATTATTCTATAAAGACTTCAGGTACCTAACTGCTTTCTCTCTACCACCGAGATTTTCTTGTTCCCTAAATAAAGAAGACGGCATCATTACTTTCTATCTCACCCCGCGTATACGTTTTTCAAGGTTGATTTTGTTGGTCACCAGAAATTGTCAAACTTGGAAAAGTTCCTTAAAAATTCAAAGTTCGTTCATTGTTTTTTAAACATTTACGTGTGGGGGATACTAAATTTGGTGCAATAACTAGTGAAGTCTTAGGATTAATATTACCCTACTAGCCTTAGTGCCTTCCCCTTTCCATAAAAAAACTTTACAAGCGAAATCTACGTCGCTTGCCGGTGTGAAAATCACGTTGACATACTGTATGTAAATATAATTTATTACTTCGACCATACAGTCGGACAAAACAGTCAACATGGTCAACAACTTCCCTTTCGTTAATTGCATTGTACAACTCAATCATTCGAAACATAACTTTTGAAAAAATACAGAAAAATAACGTTATTCCGTGTTGATTTAAAATCGGTACGGCGATTAACATTTTTACGATCCTGTTCGGCGCGAGTCCGGTCAGTAACGCAGTTTTAAATCCCAAATTACTGTATTCGAGTACTTTAATAAACCTTTATGTTCTTTACGAGTGCCAACTTAATTTGCTGGCTGTATAATGAAGGATTCTGAATTGGTTTTTATGATTTTTGATGTGTGTTTGGATTTATGGTGTAACGATGCAGGTTCAGAATTTTAACTGGTATTTTAAAGCTTCTATAAAAGATTTAAAGGAATCAACAAAAAAGGAACACATATGTTTAAAAACGTTACGTTTGCGTGCATGACTCGATGTATGAATGTGGAAGAAGCGAAAGAAATTTATCAAGATCGTAGCAAATGGACAGAAGTGGTCTCTACCTACCACACCTCTGGGAAACAGGCGTGATTTAATGTATGTACGTATGTATGTACGTTTCAATTATTTTTTTTAACTTTGTTGTAAAGTAGTTGTTCAAACTGTTTTTTAAACAAACATAACATTATAGATATTTAAATCGCGTACTCAAACCAACAATGGAATTAGTAAAAAAACTGAAGAACTTGAAGGTACCTCCTACACAGTTTAAAGAAAGGGTATTCAAAGGGATGGACAGTTCTTAAAAAAACATTTCACTATCAATTTCAAGATTAGGGGACCGTTTATAAAATATAAGAGTGTAAGACCTTGTGGTTACGTAACCATAAAACCTTAACAATATGATAAGACTATTGAAAATAGAGATCGTTAATATATTTTGTTACACCTCCGTTAACTAGTAACCAGAGATAGTTATATTTAGTTCATATTAATCTGAACAAAAACGTTCCAGATTATTCGAAATTATTCGAGAGATATTCGAATTACAAAGGGCATGATTTTAAGACATCACAGTTTCAGCTTTACTAATTATTTCGTCGTAATTATGATTAGTCCTTAAAATATATTTTTTATAGTTTTATGTAGATATGGGTTATTTTAGTAAGACTCCAATTATAAAGGCTGGGAGCTGTGACAATTTTTTTTTTAAGTGTAAGTTGATCTCTTGTTATTTATTCTCCTTTTAAGGACCTGTTTAAGTTGCTTCGCTGAGGGTTAAGGTGGGATGTTTTTTTTTCTTCGACTAGCTATTTAACGTAAAAAGGTTACTTAATTGGTTATTCTTTAAATGAGCTCTTCTATACAACTCTGTTCTAAACGTCTTCAACGTCTATTTTTTAATTTTAAATGTAGGTACTTATTCAGTATAATAGTAGCCACGGCGCTCTTTAACTTGTCGGTAATACCGAGTGAATTTACTAGCAGTTCGGACAAAGCCTTGAGGATAAAAGCGTGTATTAAAACTAGCAAAAATAAAATCATTACAAAATGTGAGATCAATAACAATAAGATAAAAATACATAGGTACATACGTAATATACATACCGTCAAGCCTTCATCCCAGAGTGGGGTAGGCAGAGCTACAGAATTACCAACCACTTTAACAACAAGTTTATGATTCTATTAGATAAAATAATGACTAGAAAAACAACCACGACGAGGTCTCTATACCAAAAACTACAACTAAAATAATCGTAATTCATGTTTTGATCTAGGTACCGTCATTGATTTAGTTTTAAAAGAAAATCGACGACTCAAAATAATACATCAAGCTAGAAAAATTACAAAATAATTTGAAATACATCGACAAGAAAAATTTACCTACCTAAGTAAATTTACCAATTTCTATCTTATAGGTCAAAAAAAGTAGGTCCATTTGTATTTACATACACTCAAAAATATGACCAATCATAAGTTCGTACCTGATAACATATGCCCAATAATAATAAAAACTGCACTTTAAAGATGCATAAATTTTAATGTTAATCTGAGTTAATTCATTGATTTTATCATAGACTTCATCCTGTTTTTGCTTATTTTAAATTTGCACTTAATTTACAATGAACAAAATTCTGTTCAGGCTTAATTAATATTATAACGAAAAGATAATTTTGCCTATAAATGTTTTTAACAATAACTGAATTTTGACTAAATTCACTTTGAATACAATATTTGATCCAACTTTCGAATGGCTATTTCAAGTGGACGATTCCTTAAATACATAGTCGTAAAAGGCAAATGAACACACGAACCACCTTATTGAAAGCAGTCACCGTGGCCCATAAACATCAGCAGTGGCACAGTCAAGTTGTTCCCTTTTAATGAACACATACATACATATTTTTTCCCGTAGGGGTAGGCAGAGACCACTTCCTTACACTTGCTATGATCCAGACCAACTTGTCTCTCTTTCTCCACACTCATGTCTTTTTATACATGTGCGTCGGTTTAGAGTCCCCTGACCTGGCCCTTTCTTAATATGTCCCTGATCTGCTCCCTATTTCACCATCCTGACAATGACAGGTGACAATTCGGTATACATTGCAAAGGTAACACACTTATACATCACTGGGTATCATATAAACAGCGCCATGTGCACTGAAATGTCACCTGTCACTTGTCATTGTTGGGATGGTGATATAGCGGCCTGCGGGCCTAGTATGGCTGCCTCTGTATTGTGTGTCAAATGTGGATAAAGCACTCGTCACTTTTTGACACGTGTACTTATTTACGTGTCAGATGGTGATGGATGCCTTATCCAAAATTTGTCACGCGATAAACGCAGCCATATAGGGCCCCTGGTTATGGAACGTTCGCGTTAGCCTCAGTGAATAGGTACTCTTTTTAAGCCGCGTTTACATTACACTTCAAACAAAAATACTGAGTCCTTATTTTAATAAATCAAAAATATTGTTAAATGAACTCCATGAACAAAAACGTTGCATAAAACACTTCACACCAAAACCGCGAACGCAGCAGTGTGCAAAAGCTAGTAGCAAATACATTTGAATAATGGCCGTTGGAGGATTTGTTGTCTGATTTGACTTTCAAATGTGGCCGAAACACGCAACGGTGGAAAAAATGGTATAAATGTCGTTATCTGGCAAGAAGTGGCTTAATTTTTGTTAATTATGGGGTAAATTTGCAGTTGGCAAGCGTATTGTAGGTATTTAAAATCTCTGCGTACGTTTTTTTTTGCATGGCGTAGGCAAATCAATGCCACAGCCTTTCTAATGTGGTAAGTGGAATCCGAGACCCTCACATTCACATTCTCAAGACTCCAACCTTCTTCCACTACGCGCTGGCCTAGTTGGTAGTGACCCTGCCTACGAAGCTTGCGGTCCTGGGATCAATATCCTGGTAAAGGCAAATATCTGAGTGATGAGCCCGAATATTTCTTCCTGAGTCATGGATGTACGGTCAGCTGCAGAGATAAGTATACCCCCCTGCATAGGAAACTTGTATGCAGGAGGGTATACTTATCTCTGCAGCTGACTGTACATACATACATACATACACATACATACATAAACTCACGCCTTCATTCCCAGAATGGGGTAGGCAGAGCTACAGAATTACCAACAACTCTAATTTTATTATTATTTCTGTAACCACATTTTGCACTTTTAGGCTAAGCTAAGATGTTTACCAGTGTATTACTGACAGGTTGGTAGCCCATCGCCTAACAGTACTATACGCCTTCATTCCCTTAGCCGTCTCTTACGACATCCACGGGAAGATATGGAGTGGCACTATTCTTACCCGGCAACAACGGCAACGGCTAAATGTTTTCTTTGTATTTAAGTTTATATTTGTCTATTTAAGTATTTATATCGTTGTCTAGTATCCATAGTACAAACCTAGTGCTTAGTTTGGGACTAGGTCAATTGGTATTCTTAGGGTGCTGCTCCACTGGAGGTTGGCTATTATTACATACATACATAAACTGACGCCTTTATTCCCAGAGTGGGGTAGGCAGAGCTACAGAATTACCATCAACTCTAAAAAATTGTTGATAATTCTGTAACCACATTTTGCACACTTAGGCTATTATTGCTGCAAACTTATCTTTGTCTACTGCTAAGGGAAACAGCTGCTTTGCGCTAGGGATCCCGGTTTACTGCCTCTCGTTTCTCAACTCTCTCTCCAGCCTCTTTGCGCATCTCTTGCTTTCTACCTTAACACTATAGTTGTGACTGCAAGTGCGTTGCCAGCCCTGAAGAATTAGGTATGATTCCTCCGTACTAGAAATGTTACCAGTTGTATTATTCCAAACGGTAAGGAATAAGGAAGTAGGGGTAAAGATAATAAGCAAAGATGCTTAGTCACCTGCGGGCCTAGCATGATGGCGTTTAACACGTGACAAATTGTGGATAAAGCACCGGTCACTCTCTTACCTATGTACAGTCACCCAATAAAAATGTTGAGCGTACTTAGAACCTTGTCATTGTGAATGTCATGGTCATTATCATATGTGTCATTTGATGCTCTGTTTGGAGTTTACAATGACAACGCACTAAAGTGCTTAACATTTTCGTTGGGGTACTGTACGTGTCAGAAAGTGAAGGATGATTTATTCACATTATGTCACGCAATAAATGCAGCCATATTAGGCCCCCTGATTAGGCATATTATGTACATCAAGAGACTAAAAAGAAGACAAACAAGTGTAAAAAAAATAGTCACGTGTCAAAGTTACAATTTTCGAGGTTTAGGTAACGAGGGTTCCGTAGCTCCACAAAGTAGGTTTATTATAGGCCCGATTTGAATTCGATTTCAAATCGAATCAGCACGAGCCCAACGCACATTTCATAATTTTGAGTTTTTTTTTAGGTTTGCACTGTCGTACCAGTCGCTTGTATGTTTTACGAATTATTTTTAAACTTACAACAAAATTTATTTTTGTTATTTGTTTATTTCATCTTAATGTATTCGTAATATTGTATCAAGAAAAACACATTATGTTATGCGTCATTACGTACCTACACATTTCATTTTAAAATGCCGGCACAAAAATAGGAAGTCACATCTCGTGTTTCAAACGCACTGAAAAGGGTTGTAAGTGACAAAACCTCCTTTTTAAGGGTTCGTCCCTCCCGTAATGAGGCAGAAAACTTATTAACCCTGTACGTCCAAAACTCATTTCCGCTGTTCTCTTTGACTTTCGGATTTAAGATCCCTTTTTAATGCCTTATTCTCTGAAATGTTTTTATTTTTTATGTTTTTGCGACATGACAGCTTTCAAAAAATAAAAAGTTACTGTTTTCTAATTAAAGTAGTAAGGTTGGTTGTCATTATGTGATAAGTAGGTAAAGGAGATAATTGGATAAAGAGAAGTGAAGGACATTGTATCTTTAATGCTACACCGGCAAAAGCACTTAAACTGTTTAATGAACCGACAAAAATAACCAGAGCTTCAAAGTGGAACAATTCGCCCTTCCATTAAAAATTGTATTCCAACCGGTTCTACGAGGGCTGCTACTTATGTAACCGGAATAGAAAAAATAAACAAACGTACATGGCTAAATATGGTTTTATTGTTTTTCGAAGTATTCTCCGTGATAATCGATGCACTTTTGCATACGTTGAAACCAATTTATAAAGCACTTTTTCCACTCTGACTGAGGTATCTCCAAAACGTGCTGTCTGAACGCGTCGACGGCATCTTCACGGGTCGAAAATCGTTGACCACGTAATTTATTCTTTACATTTGGAAATAAATAGAAATCATTGGGTGCCAAATCAGGGCTGTAAGGTGGATGACCCGTTAATTCTATATTTTGACCTTCCAAAAATCGAGTCGTTTCACGTGATGTATGACAGCTGGCGTTATCATGGTGCAGAATGATTCTCCGTCGCTGGTTGTTTTTCCGTATTTTTTCAAATACTTCCGGCAAACAAATGGTCGTGTACCACTCCGAATTAACCGTTTTACGATTCTCTAGGGGCACTGTAGCCACATGGCCATTAATACCAAAAAAGCAGGCCACCATTTGCTTCAAGGTGCTTTTTGCACGAGTTACTTTCGTAGGGTTCGGCTCATTTTAAAACACCCACACCGTTGATTGTTGTTTAGTTTCGGGATCATACGCATAGATCCAGGATTCGTCACCTGTGTAGATATTATAAACAGCTTTTGAGTCACCACGGTTATATTTTTTCAACATTTCCTTGCACCATTCGACGCGAGCCTCTTTTTGATCCTTAGTTAAGTTGTGCGGGATCCAACGCGAACAAATTTTTTTCACAGCTAAGTGTTCATGTAATATCTTATTAATGCTCGTCATACATATGCCTATAGTCGCCTCTATCTCGCGATACGTAACATGACGGTCATGCATTATAAGTTTTCGCACAGCTTCAATATTTTGTGGTACAACGACCGATTTCGGGCGACCATCCTTAACTTCGTCCCTGAGCATACTACGTCCACGATTGAACTCACTAAACCAGTGATACACAGTAGTTTTGGATGGAGCTTCATCACCAAAAGTCGAAGTTAGTTGATCTATGCACTGTTGTTGCGTTAAACCACGCCGAAAATCGTAATAAATCATAGCACGAATATTTTCACGAGTGAGTTCCATTCTTGCAGCGAGATTAAAATTTAAACCCGCCAAAAACAAAAGACTAGCGTACATAAGAAAAAAAATATATAGCGGCCAGTATTAAAAAAAGTTCAAATTTTACCATGGAGGTCAGAATATAGCGTTTAAAAATGTTGGAATCCTGGATTCCGGTTACCTAAGTAGCAGCCCTCGTAATTTTAAAATGCAACACTGACTCATTTTGGATTGTGTCCGTTTTGTATTCAATGAACGAATTGTTTCACTAGTGTTTTACCAAAATCATAATTTCGCATAGAGATAATCCCGCCACATTATTTTACAATTTCATGTGGTTAAAAGTCTAACCTAACCTAATTTATTTAACAAGCCTACATTGTAACCTCTGTAATATTATTATGTAATGGTTTAAGCACAAACACGTTTTTGCGAAATGAAAGTTTGTAAAATTATATAGTTTGTCAAATGATGATTTGGTCAAAAGTCAATACCATCTATGTCAGAGTCATCGTTACGTGAACAATCTATGAAAAGTCCGTCAAGAGCGCACTGACGGTTCCTTAAAGAAAAATATGAAAATTTAAAGTTTATTTCTGGGTACCTAAAATTGTTTAAAGTACGCAAAAAAAAATCTCGACCACCGTTAGTAATAATATAGTTAGTGGTATTTTTCATGTATTTTTTTTGTATTAGCTTTTGCCCGTAACTTTGTCCGCGTAGATTTCGATAGTCGTTATTCCCTCGGGAACTTATTCCGGGATGAAAAGTAGCCTGTGTTAATCCAGGGTATAAACTACCTCCATTGCAAGTTTTATCCAATTCCGTCCAGCCGTTGCAGAGTGAAGGAGAAATAAACTCTTTTTTGTGTTAAAACACTTCATTATTGACCATATTTGTGAAAATTATGTTTTGTACATCAGTAAATTTTTTTTTACTAGGTTCTTGAACAACCTCTTTTCAACATGGCGGCCGAGTTGAAAAACATACGATTTGGATTTCGCCGGCTAGAATAGAAGCGCTATATATATACCTACCGCAAAAAGGTTATCGTCCATAATAAACTCATTTGAAAACCCATTTTCGCTTTTAATTAAGAACAGTTGATGGGTCACAAATATTTTATGGCCCTTAGGCCTTTTCAGTTTTAATTACTGCATTACGATTGACATCAAAGGTCCGGAAACGTTTTATTTTCGATTGTAGAAAATTGTCGACTCGCTCAAACGTTTTGTCTCGTGATTGAAAGGGATTTTATTTAGTTAGGCTCTTCGGGGAATCTCGATTACGACTGTATGTTGGAATTGTCCGGCTTCTAAATTAGTTTAAAATAGAACTGATATTGAATCATTAATCATTAGGAATTAACGCACCAGATATATTTTTTCCAGTTTCTTTCAGCCTCGAAACGGTCTATGTCCCCCAAGGTTTGCCACAAGGACCGGGCCTGCGCCACTTGCATCCATCGGTTTCCCGCAACCTTAGCCAATTAAATTTGCTTGCTAGGTCTGAATTTTGCACAAACTACGGATGTATTTTGTGACGCTATACACGGTGTTTTTTTTTTTGGTGATCAGGAACCAATTTTTCTAATTCAGTTATTAATGGCGATCACGTTTACGTCACAGTTACATGGAACAAAACTTATTTTTTTTTGGAAAAAATATAATTTAAAACTAACTTTTAATTGAAATTAATCGTTACCCTACTAATTGTTTAGTCTATGAGTTAACAACACTTAACTGATAAGTTCATTGGCGTAATATCTGTCAAATTTCCCGCCAAAGCGATGGCACTTGTCTTGAGTATCTACTTTAATTTAATAATTAATGTAGGATGCCCATGTATCCAGTGGTGATTGGTTTTAACAATATCATTAACTTTTGAGACTAATGTTTGAGACATCAACCATTAAATTCAATTTTTGTTGCTTATTAATAATTTTCAACTCCCTATATATATTTTCACTTGTAGAATAAACTTTCTAACATACAATACTAAAACACTATTATTATATGAATACAGGAAAAAAAAGATTACATAGTGAGTCAACAGGCGGTCTTATCGAGAAATTGCTTATCTTATTAAAAAATGGTTAATAAACAATAGAAATAGCCAAACTGAATTGAACTTATAAATACATATAAATATCCTTTAAATAAATACATAATAGGTACAGTCTCGAGATTTAATTTGGTACCCACCTTAGGTCCAAAGTCAATCTGACATTCTACAACAATAAGGTTGAGTTTCCTAAAAGTTACAAAAGACTTGACATCTCTAATGACATTGACGACTTCAAGCATATTTTTCTTGAAATGGGTCCCAAATAAACGCTCGTGACCTTACGTAAATACATATTATATACATAAATACGAAATAAAAGGTAACGAAAACAGCTAAGTGACTAAAGGAGTTCTTTTAAAAGATTTTTAAAAATAAGAAATGATTTAGCCATACCTAAAAGTGGTTTTTTATCACCCTAAATAAATTACCAACACATAAAAAAAGTACTACCGATACCTAGAGTTCATCATCAGATCTCTAGCGTACCTAAGCGTAATGCAGGTCCATCTATAAAAGATTTAAAATTTTATTACTCATGAATTTCTCCCCAAAACCTAGCAATACACCACAATATGTATTATGAACCAAACTACCATAATTTTCCTTCTATCTCACAACACAGACACATTTTGTTAAAGTATGGTGCGCAAAAACAATAAGTTAACACTGTACAGTCGCGCAGAGAAATGGTAATGTGCTGCAGACGGTATATTAAGACAAACTAAGAATATTTCGCGTTAGAAGAATGATACGAGCGCAGATGGTGACTGTACTAGGAACGAAGGAGATTGGCTGCTGAAAACCATTTCAGCGTAGCTCTTAAGCGATTTAGAAAATTAAGTTCCTTTCCTTGCTTACAAAAAAGTGTGGGAAAAAATTACTGTATAAAAATTTGTGAACAATTTACATTTGTGAACAAGTGTTGCTTTATACGGTAATTTTAGTAATTTGTTAGATCCTACGCATCATACCTCTCATAAAAAATACTCCTAACCCAATTAAATCTTATGTGATATACTTTTAATGAAATAACTTTTTTTTAATTTAAATAAGTCTAGTGCATTCGGTACCTACAAGTTGATTTATTTGGATACATTTAAAATTACAAAGTTAAATACATTTATTTTATAAGGTGACAGTTTACGGTCGGATATTATCAAGACAATAGTCAATAATCTGAAACTGAACTAGCAAACTTCATTCTGGAATCCTTTTTGGGAAAAAGGCAAGATGATGGCAGATGTGAAAGACTGCAAGTGGGTCACTTAGTCATCACTTACCATAACCGACCAGAGATTATTGTATTGTAGCTTAATCTTTGGTCAGTTTTGAATTAAAATAAAACATAAACCAGTTCTCTTCAAACAGACTACGTACCAGCTGCCCGCCAGGACAACAACGCTCCATAAACCGGCTAAATCGCTCGTCGCCGCCATTTGCATAAACACAGACACGACAAGATGGCCGCCGAAAGTGTAAGTGATAACGCTCACTATCGATAAAATGCCGTGGACCAGAAGTTATAGAGCACAAGGCGGGCGAGTGTTTCTGTATCGTTACATAAATATTTATTTTCAAAGGTATAGGCTTATTATTATTTTAGTAGTTAGAACGAATGGTTACCTGGGGCTCGATTCTACTCGGTAAAACGGTATTGTTTTGATATGTTATCGTATTGTTCCTAACTTGGCCATCAGGACTGTCAAGTCAATTTGAAAAGACCATAACATTACGATAACCATGTCAAAAGCAATATGGTTTTACTGAGAGTAGAGTCCTTGCAAAATTTACATTAAGAAAGGAATAAACACACTGTTTAAAAAAAATATGGGCGCGCGAATTAGGTACTATCTAGATTTTAAATACTCTTAGAGTCGTTAAATTTCTCAAAGGCTTTACAAATTAATCATTATATCACATACACATTGATCCATTTTTGAACATTTTTGAAGCATTCTATTCCTAATTTACATTTCATTTATGGCCATTAAATAAGTACCTTAACCTTATCTAACTGAACCTTCCTTTTTTATTCCATACTGTGTTAAAATATGATAAAAAAAACACACCCGCAACATTCATTAAAACAAAATAATATTTTAAAAAAACTAGACAATACTTTTATTGCTTTTGACAGATTATTAATAAAGTCTCTTTAAAGCACAAATATAAACATTCTATTTACTCTTTAGCATTGCTCAGTCAACCAAAAATCTAATTGCGTAATTCAACCAACGAGCCTTTAACTAAGCGAGAACCCATTAAAAAGGTATTCATTTCTCCCCTAATTAAATAGCCAATTAAAAATACGAGAGCGAAACTGAAAAAGTCCCTCAAACATACAAAATGAGATAATAATTACCTGAAGCCCGAACGCGTACCGGAAAAGCCAAAATATAAAAAATCCTGCCGATTCTAATATAAGTGTTTATATTCACCATTTTTTTATGTTAATTATATTTGGATGGGGTACATTTTTCTCTGTTTTCACGGACTACATTTTCCTGGTACAGAATTTGAATTTCAAATTAAGAACAAATCCTGTGCCACGGTTATTCAAATTTATATTCAGTCGAGGGCCAATGACGCAGAAATATGAATGCAATCTTTCATTTGCTGCTCCAATTTATTTGAAACAGTTTTATGTGCGATTGTACTTTTGACTTCATACCGGGCTTAATTAACAGGTTAAAGTTTATTTTTAAATTCGTTTTTGACGTGGTTATTTTATTTTGATTAATATGCTTTTTAATGCTGAACAATATTATTATCATTACGTTTATAAATAATTGTAAGTAAACTTTTAAGACTATTCTTTTACAAGGAAGAATTGAATTAATCGTTTTAACTAAATCATATTTTATTTTTCATATGTTATTAAAATAATAATTCACTTACATAATTATCCTTCGAAAAAAAAATCTCGAAATTGTGAACTTTTTTTTCTTTCTTTAATACAGTTTAGTTTTCCATAAAATAATTAGTACGCAATCAATTAAAAAAATCATAATGTTTTACTACCTAGCATTAAAGTTTCTCTTCATTTAAACCTAACAAAGCACTGAATTTCAAAAATATATTTTATCATTTTCCCTACTAAATTCAACACGCACAGCATCTTCAAAATAACACTCCAACGAATCCTCAAAGAAAAAATACTGAAAAGTGTAGCGTTCTTGTCTTAATGAGCTCTGTCGTGTTGACTCGCCTGCAATTAACTGCAGTCAAAGTGTTGCACAAAGGTGCAGGGAACGCCGGGGTAATATAAGAATAAGTTGAGGCTGATGAACTTTGCTGGAAGTCTGAGACAGGGATCTTGATATGTTTTTATGAGAAAAGTCTTGAGTTTTACCGAACAGACGAAGTGAAGGGGCCTACTGAGTCACCCGGTTTGTTTAGTAACATTCTAATTGTAACCTTGTTGTATAAACTATAGGGTGCCTTTTATTATTGATATTATATAATCAAGCGAAAACCGAGAAAGCTAAGAGTCAGAGTTAATATTCGTTTGTTTGTAGATTCATCAATAAATAAATAAAATAAATACATTTCAGGGGGCCAATATCACACCAATTGACCTAGTCCCAAACTAATAGGCTTGTACTATGGGTACTAGACACCAATATAAATACATATATAGTGAAATATAAACTTAAATACATAGAAAACATCCATGACTCAGGAACAAATATTCGCGCTAATCACACTAATATCTGCCCTTACCGGGATTTGAACACAGGACCGCTAGCTTCGCAGGCAGGCACCAACTAGGCCAGCGCGTCGTCCAAAAAATAACTACTAAACTCAACACAATAACTTGAAAATTATTGATCAATTATTGATTCACGTGGAAATTGATTTTCGTATAGTCATCATGGTAATGATTCGGTTTAATATCATTCGGTTCCCAGTTAATTGCAAAAAACATGAATTAAAACCTGTGTTAAAACAACATAAAAGTAATGAGTTTCACCCTGTATAATAAGGTATATAATAAATTCCCTTACTATTAAAAGTTGAGTAGCAGTGGTATAGCTATACAATGTTCTGTCCTTATTTGTCAAATTCAAATGTCATAGTGACAGAAGGACAAAACATTGTATAGCTATACCACAGTTACGCAACGTTTATTAGTAAGGGGGTAAATGTGTTAAAAATACCTAACGATAAAGTATAAGTAGGCTGGGTCTTCCGGAAGGCGGAAGGGAAGATGGCTGACTAAAAGAAATCCGGCTTTTTACTTTTTCGATTTTATTATATTTAAGGATTTACTCTATTTACTTAACACTGGCGAAAACACTGCAAAATACAACGTCATTAATAAATAAGGAAGAAAGTATTATAATTATAACAGTAACAGGCTGTATCAGCGAGTTTAGGGAACAAAACGAACGAATAAGTTTGTATAAGTAGTACTTTGTTTCACTATAAAACCTATATCTAAAACATAAACTGTAACGTTTCGAGTCCAGTGAGCAGGTTTATGAGCCGTGGCGATACCGGCAGATGGCGCCACTGGTTGTGTAACTATTATATACAAACTAGCGACCCGCCCCGGCCTTGCTCAGTAAAGGTAACTATTCGAAAACGTGGCAATATCTGAAGTATCAATCTTTAAAACCGACACAATGATGTATTTGACACATTATTCGCGGATTTTCATTCATACGAATTTTTTTTTTTTTAATTTTCTCGGTAAATGTGTTATGCTGCCTATTAAAGATAAAATTCATATTTTATTTGCTATACCTAGGTTAGGGTGGTATTCCACTTGTCCTAGTTTTTGTCTAATGTGCATTGCGTCTTATATTTTTTTAAACCAACTGAGATGCAAATACAGAAGACTACGTAACTTTAGCGAAAATTACACATTTCTAGTTTATTATTTCGTAAACGGTCTTCCAAATCTAAAAATGTAAACAACCTGTGCAAAATGTTTTTTCAGAACTATCTAATGAAATCTCCCTGAATATCATATTGTAAAAAAAACACATAATTTGCTTTACAAGAAAAGATAAAAGATAATGAAGATTAACACAACTTTGTCGGCGTATCTTAAATGTACTCGCATAACTATTCCAAGTTACAACGTTTTAGTACCAAGAGTCTCTGAGTTAAGAGACGTATAATGGCAAAACTGTATGGGTTCCTTCTTGACTACAGGGAAAAAACTCTAATTACGTTAAAAAACTATCTTTTATATACATAACTAGCTTCTGCCCGCGACTCCGTCCGCGTGGAACTCGCTTATATCGTAGCTCCATACAAATTTTCACCCACTATTTCACCCCCTTAGGGGATGATTTTCGGGATCAAAACTATTTTATGTCCTTTTCCAAGACTCAAACTATCTGTTTACCAAATGTCATTAAAATCGGTTCAGCGGTTTAAGCGTAAAGAGGTAACAGACAGACAGACAGACATACTTTGTCAGTAATTTACTCGACTCATGCCTCATATCGCTCATTGAATACAAAACGGACACTTTCCAAAATAATTTGCTCTTCCATTAAAAATCGTATTCCAACAGCCTCTAATTTTAAAATGCAACACTGACTCATTTTGGATTGTGTCCGTTTTGTATTCAATGAACAATATCAAGGACATATTTTATCCCAAATATTGTGATAGTTCTTGAAGAAAAAAGCGCTATTTAAATATTCTACGCGAACAAAGACGCGGGCGGGTCACTGAGCTACGTTTTAATCCTCAAAATGAGTCAGTAGGTAAGGCATATTTTACCTAAAGAAATTATTACAATATTGACATTAAGCTTGGAGCAATATCTCGATTTACCCGTATCGAGTGAGAAATATACCTTATTCGTTTCGTTTTAATTAAACTTTTGATAGCGACGTACGTTCGGTTGGTTGGGGTAAGCTGTTGGCTGCTGGAATAAAAGCATCAGAATTATGCAAGACTAGCCGATCCTCCCTCGCTCCGCTTCGGTTTATGTGAGTATGATATACAGGGTGACACCTAAGACGTAATACAACATTTTATTTTCTAGATCTACTCATCAGTACGATCACCTTTTACTATGGGACTAATATCGAAATCGATAGAAAAAAAAATAATCTCCCTTACTAAAAGCAATCAGCTGGTTTCACAATTTGTATGGAGACGTCGATTTTGTGTTTACGTTTTCGAAATTGGTCCCATAAGTTGATTGTAATCATGAGTAGATTCGGGAAATGACATTTTGTATTACGTCTTAAGTGTCACCTAGTATTAGCCTATAGCGTGCCTATAGCCTTCCTCGATTCGTCCGCCCGTCCGTTGTTTTTGAGAGAATAACCACCCCAGTTTATACCGCATACTTGTACTTTTTACACATGCATAGCGTTCCCTTATGTAAATGCATATAATCCTATTCCAAATGTAGATTTTACGTATTCGCACCTTTTTTTAAACTCAGACTTAGTTTATAACTGATTTCAACAATTTACAATACTAGATTTAGTTTTCAACATTCTGGCGGAGAAACCAAATTTCTCGGTGTTTTTCGACGAGTTCAAATCAGAAATAACGTTGGTTGTTCAAAGACAATTGTCTGCCTTAAACTAGTAGCTAAAATATAGTTTTAAAGTTTTGAACATCAAAGATGCTTTGGAGAAAATCTACCAAATTATAGATGAAAGGGTGGTAATGTTGGTAGTATTTTTAAAGATATATAAATGCCTGGTAATGAGGATTGTTTTGTAATGGCATAGAGAAGACGGTAAGATTTTTGGCGGTAGGTTAATGGATAAGATGGTAACCCGCAAATATTTGAGGGGTGCAGATGTTAAGCCAATCTATGTTCGCGAAGAATGCTCATTACACGCTAATGCTCTTAGTGAGGACGCCCCTTAAGTTGAATATCTTATACAGATAGTTTTCCAAAAAAAACACATAAGAACTGTCAACCTTGATGATAGAATAACTCTAGCTAAAGGGTAACTTTTTCACGTTTATCATACTGCGGGGATATAATATGACTATGACGCAGTCATCGAAGTTATCAGCACCCGCGCACCCACCGATTTACTACGTGACTATCTCTGTAGCTAACGTCAATTCCGAACATATTTCTAACGTAACGTTAACGACAGTCTTTACCTTCTTTAAATAGTATGATACAAAGTCGCTTCTCGCTTCTGTGCCTCTGTATCTACGCCTAAATCTTTAAAACTACGCAACGGATCACAATGCGGTTTTGATCAATAGAAAGAGTAATTTAAGAGGAAGGTTTTTGTGTATAATCAATTCTTGATTATGTTCAGGGGTGTTATTCTCTCAAAAACAACGGACGGGCGGACGAACGAGCGAAATTAGGTAGTCCCGTCAGAGCGAACAAAACACATTTTAGCGCGTGCATATTCAATTAAGCAGCCTTATACGTTCGATCCATCGGCTGAAATCACGCTGCTAAATTGAAAATGCACGCGCAAAAATTTGGTTTGTTCGCACTGACGGGACTACTTAACTCGCTGCATGGACATTCACTCGTCCGTCTCGTTGTTGAGAGAATCACTACCCAGGTGTTGCAGAAAACTCACATAAACCAAAGCTAACCAATGAAATAAAAATGAAATATTATTGTATTTCAAGTAACTTACCACGTCGCTCCTCAGACGCTTAAAATCGGAGCAGCGTTCAATAACTGAGTTGATCAATTGTAACTCGCGAATATGAGCGATTAATGAACGGTCGGGTATCAAAGCTAGTCGATATATCGCCTCGATTCAATTGGTTATTACATTTTGAGAAAACGCTGCAGGTTTAAGCGCCTTTTGAAGCCAAAATGAACAGGAAAATCAGCGTATTAATGGTGCTCGGCTGTTTCCATGGCATCGTGTCAGTACATTTTGTTTTGAGTGTTAAAAGCTTTGAGTAAGTATTAACACTGTATTTTGAATGTATGTTATTGAAATTGAAATTAATATGTCACTGTATTTTGTTACCACTTTTGAAAATTTCAAGTTATTTTAGGGGAAATGTGTTGTTTGTTTGAAAGGAGAGAAGAAATATAAGGAGGAATAAGGACGATGCTATTATCTCATGCGCAGCGCCATTATTATAAGATCCACAGCAATAATATAATTATCCAACATGGTACTTATAATATCTGACACGCTCTTTTGCCTTGAGTAATAAGGACGTGTCAAATATTTTTGAGCCAAATGTTGGATAATGTATTATTGCTGGTGGCTCTACAGTTACTCTATTTGTATTATAACTCATAGGTGCATTATAATATTATTATGCCTAAATTGAAGAATAAAGAACTTTTACTTCACTTTAACTCGTTTCTACATTAAATTCACGTTAAAGTTTAGTGCTAAACCCAATACAACCATATTTTAGAACGTGATTTGAAAGTACGAGTAAGTTTAAATATTTATAAAAAACAGCCAAAAAAAACCTAATTTACTACCTATAGTTTTAGCAAGTTAAGAAGTCAATTCTGACATCTGTCAATGCAAGAAAAATATTCTCGCCTGTTCTTGTAGTTCGATGATATCATTTGGACTGAGATGACATCTGTCAAAATTGATATCTTGCAAAAACCACAGCTATCACACACGTCGCATTTGAAACACCATAGTCTCGTTTAAAAAAAACACTAAACGTGCCCTCACACGATTCTCTCTAGCCAGTACAATCCAACCAAAAACAAAACAAAAGCAACTCTATCCCAAAACAATGCAACTACACCTTTCGGTAAACAAAACGCTCACTCCGGGGAGCAATTTCACCCGCGCTTTTAACCCTTCTACAGAATTATATTTTTTCTCATGCTCTTAGTTTTTTTTAATGATCGCCTGAGAGTTTAATGGGGGCGTCGAAGCGAGAGCGGAATGTTTTGAATGCGCGCTGAGATTTAGCTAGGTTGTTAAGAACTCGGAAAATGTTGCTTGGGATATAAACGCGTTAAATCAAGACATTTTTTTAGACAAAGCTACTGAAAATATTCGTTTTAACGACTTGTCTGTAACTAGCAGTTTTCAGGCGACTTGTTTAACTGATTACCAACTGAAGATCTGTGGACCTACACTCAGGAGCAAATATAACCGGTCAGAGTGCGTTTTCAATACAAACGAAGCTATTTCGAAGCCTTGGTTCCTAGCTAGGGATTATTTTGACTGAGATTTAATTGTAGATTCTCCGAGGTACAATAGAGGAAGTCAAAAGTTCTTAAGATACCTAACTGATCGCACAGTGAACACCACAGCGAGAGAGTGTGGGCCAGCATTAAGATTTCCTTACAATTTATTGCCATTTTAGATGTTTTACTGAACATGCACAATTCTGGTGTTAACCGCAGATTCAATCAGTTGGGTGTCCTACGCACTCTGGAAGTCCTGTATCGATGCTCGGGGTATCCATCATCAGATTTCATTAAAAGCATCCCCAGGCGAGGAACCAAGGCTTCGAAATAGCCTCTTTAATATGAAAAACGCCTGAGTGCGACCCGTTATTTGCTCCTGGGTGTATTTAAAGGAGGGGTTCTGGCCGAGTTGTACAGTCACGAGGCTTAATTTAGTACCCACCTTAGGTCCAAAGTGAATCTGACATTCTACGAAAATAAGGTTGAATTTCCTAAAAGTTACAAATGAAATGAAATGAAATGAAATGAAATGAAATGAAATGAAATCTTTATTTGCTAGAATACGTTACAATCAGGTCTTAAGATTAATAGTAGAATCAGTATTCTGTCGACATGCAATCGACATGCAAAATATTATGTATGCTTATAATCTAAAAAATCAAATCAGACCCAATAATTAAAATTTACAAAAATTTTAACATCACTAATGACTTCAAGCTTATTTTTCCTGAAATGGGTCCAAAATTAACGCTCGTGACCGTATCATAATATTACGGCCATTGACTGATAGACTATCATTTTGTCTTCGTTTTCCGTTCAGTACCTAAAGGGTAAAAGCTGCTAAAACCTGCTCCACTCCACCGTCCACCGGTTTGTCACCAGGCTGTATCTCATGAACCGTGATAGTTAGACAAATCGCATATTTTTGCCCTCCCCTACTCAAATAGGTACCTGCGATCTGAAACATTCTTTGTTTTACCGCCCTAGGTGTTTAATACACTATTTTAAACGCTACTTGAATCAGGTTTAGTGCGTGTTTCCCACTAAATCTACAACTAAGCGGCTAGTAATGGGTGCGCCATTAATGCGGCAGAGAACAAAGGGGTTAAGTAGCTGCGAAATACCCTTCTCGTATTTGCAAAAGGTTAATAAACTTTTTACATACACACATACCTTCACGCCTGTAATCTCAGGGCTACAGAATTACCTACAACTTTCAAATTCAAATTCAAATTCAAATTGTTTATTGCGTATCACATTAAAAAAACACAGGTGGAAATACAGGTAGGTAGGTATACATGTGACACCCTGCAAGGGCACAGCAATATAGATCTAGAAGGGCTAGCTATATTAAATCAACCTAAGAACATTTATATTATGAACTAACACTCGATTAACACTTAACAATGTATGGTGAAATTAGTACTTAGTCTTTAACCTAGGTTAACATGTAAATAAGTGTACATATTATATATATATATATATATATATATATATATATATATATATATATATATATATATATATATATATATTCTCACACTCACACACACGGTATCCATAAATAAATTTAGTAGTTAACATTGAAAAATTCGTTCAAATTATAAAAACATTTGCTGATGAGAAATAATTTTAATTGTTTAATAAATAGCGTTGACTTTTGTAGGTTTTTTATGGAATTTGGTAAATGGTTATACATTTTTATCATCATAACGCTTGACGTAACTAATTTTAATTTTGAAAAAGGTAATTTAAGCTTATTTAGGTTTCGGTCGATTCGTCTTATGCTTGTCACAGGCGTAAAAAGATTCACATGTTTTCTGACAAACTTGCATGATTCGAATATGTAGAGGGAAGTAAGAGTGAGCATTTGAAGCTCTATAAAATGAGGTCGACAGGATTGCATTTGATCGATATTTGCTAAAATTCTAATACACTTCTTTTGGAGGATAAAAATTTTGTCTAAATCAGAGCAGTGTCCCCACAGTACGAGACCATACGACAAGCGTGAATAAGCGTATGCGTAGTAGGCTACGACGGCGGTCTGCAGACTTTAAAAACTTGTTGATAATTCTGTAACTACATTTTGCACAAATAGGCAAAGATGTTTACCAGTGTTTTAGTGACAGGTTGCAAACCCATCGCCTAACAATACTTCAAGCGTATATTCTCTTAGTCGCCTCTTACGACATCCACGGATAGAAATTGGAATACACATTTTGAGTTGCTAAAAACTTTGGTACAAAATTTTTTTGATGGCTTCTCCAAAAAAAATTTCAAGCTATACCATTTTTCAGAGGTGCTCAAATTGTTTATGTAATATAGAATGCTAACGAGCACAGAGGCCATCTGACGGTATAATTATGGGATCTGAGAGCCATTTTCAAGACCTATCTGAAGACTGCGCCGAGCGTACGCCGGATGTACAGTGGCGCCCTCATTACTATTATTGTGTTTTCTAATAAATCAAAGTATTTTCTTGAAATTGGTCGGTAGATTTTTGTATTATAAATGAAAACACAACTTATAGGGTATATCACATAGTTTAATAACAATTCACTTCGAGTTATCAACATCAACTTAACGGAAAAAAAGTGTTAGTAAACTTATCCCATAAATCGAGTTTTTACTTGCGCTACAAAAACGGATCGTCTGATTGCAAAGAAACTCTTCAGTTAATTAGAAAGCACAATAAAAGTAATGAGGGCGCCACTGGATGCTCGACGTTTGCTCGGTGCAGTCTTAAGATTGCCATCCCAAAACTGTCAATACATTACCAACCTTGAGATCTAAGATGGAATGCCTCTACGAGTATTACCAGGAACTTCACTGGCTGTCTTATCTCCACACTGAAATTCATAAATGCGAAATACGACAGGTTAAAGTTTATTATTATGGTGGTAGCAACAAAGCCCTACCACCACAAAATAACTGACTGTCAATAGAGCCTGTCACCATCAGTGCGAGACCAGACAGTTTTCATCACCTTAAGCAAGGAAAGGTCAATTTGCGATGCTTATTGCGCCGCGGGATTAAAGTAATGGGCCTGAATACAAAATGGAAGCGGACCAGCGCGGGCAAAGAATAAACACATGGATTAATAAAAACAGAGGGGACTAAATTGGAACATTAATTATTATAGATCTAATTTTGGGGGACACAGACGATACACTTGTCTTATGATTAAGTTTTAAAAATGTTAGTGAATTTGAAAAGCCGGTTACAAGCGTGTCGGACTTACACACCGAAAGTTATACTTGTGCCGTTTTTTATTATTTGTGGCTTTTCTCTAAAGTTTGCACTGTATTTAGACAGAATTTGACGCTAGTTTGCAACCGTTTTAAAAAAGAACATAAAAAAAAAACGTTAAAAAAAATATCTCGTTGTCGTACCACTTTTATTTACCTTCTTGTTATAATACATAATTATTAATGTGTATAAGAATTAACCAAATGTATCTGTATGTTTTAAAAGATAGGTGGCAATACGTCATACTCCGTTTCAGCCGCAACTTACGAGTATGCACGGTCTAAAACTTCCAGTACTCCAGACTTGTATCGGACGTTCAAAAGCTCGAGAACGCACCATGCATGCAACAAACAAGCGGATCTGCATTTTACAACCGATAGTCTACATTGCAAAGGTAATAAGATTTCAACTACTAGCATCGAACGACCAACAATGGTTAACGGATTCCTATGATGATTTGTTCATATAATTATAGCCTCTGTGTTTTTCGGCGAAATTAATATTGCATACATACCTATATTTAATCACCTTAGAAAAGGCTGATAGTCACATACATATCTCACAATTATACAGTCTGAGCCATCAGACTCTAGATCTACAAAACTTGTACAAACATCACTAATTAACCTCGAATATAATATACCTTAGTGAAATAGTGTACGCATAACTTTTTAAACTACGATAATTTCAGACTTAACTGCCTCACTGAGACTAATATAGGCATCGTCAAACCACCTCTTCCGTAGTCCCCCTCTGCCCCCCCTAATCTCTGCCCCCTAAACCGCCTCCGGCGTCCCACGTAGCCCGCGTGAATTGAAGAATAAACGGGATTACGTCCACGGCTCGCGATTGTTTGCCGCATAATAAACAACTAAATATGGAATTATTAGGAAGCGAGGAAATTCACACTGTAACACGTTTTACAATCAGAGGCCCTAATATGGCTGTCACTTTCTGACACCCATAAAAGTACGAGAGTGATGGATGCTTTTTCCACATTTTATCACGTGATAAACGCAGCCATGCTAAGTCTTAAGTGCAAAGGTAGTAATAGTAATTAAATTTGATAGTAAAGTCAGAAATATACATATAATGCGGGTTTTAATTAACTGCCATTATTATTTTAGTCATTATGTGTTTTTTATCATTATTCTACCATCGCAAGTAAAAACGTATTACATACATACATTAAATCACGCCTGTTTCCCATAGGGTTAGGCAGAGACCACTTATTTCCACTTGCTACGATTTTGACAAATTTCTTTCGCTACTTCCACATTCATACATCGAGTCATTGCCGCACGTCAGTTTCGGGTACTTAAGATTCGTCCCTTTTCCAGTATTACTTTACGATTTTTAAAAATCAAACGTAATTTAGCCAAGCTATTATTTACAAGAAGAGAACATAAAAAAATATGACTCAATAGTTATGTAAGTAAAATATAAGGAACAATGGGCTTCTACAACACAACTGTCACGACAAATATTATCTACCCATTTTTATCCGCTATAATTGTCAGTGACATAGACGTGTGTCGATATTTTTGACATCTTTAACGTACTCGATTGAGCAAATAAATGTTTGTACCTACGCTGCTTGATGTATGTTATAACATCGTTGTATTATTACTTACGTTAACAGTGTAGTAACTTAATGATAAAAGTAATTACACAATGCCACTTAAATAGCTCAAATCTTTAGTTTTATAAACGTGAGATTTCCTTACAATGCTGTCATTTCCCTAGACCATCCACAAGTCTACTTAAATTTGATAAATCTACTAATAAGTCAACTGTCAACCATTATTACAAGACCTCCGTAACGTAATGTAATTCATACTGGCACAAAATAGTTATTTATGTGACTGTGCATAATGCCTAATTATGGGTACGTTTTCTACAATACGTGAGAAACCTGTATCTGTATTTACGCTGTATCTTAATGTTCACATTAAAGTATAGATGACCGATACTTTAAAGTGAACATGTCATTAAGCAACCAATACTTTAATACTATAATGTACTACATGTAATATAATAATAAGTTATGATATAGATGTAGATAAAAGCCATTTACCTACCACCTCTGCAAATATTATCCTCACAAAAACAAATGTATATACGCTATAACTCCTCTCCCGACTGGGGGAACTATCACGATTTTATGACGCCTATTCCAAAGCTCATAACATCGACACGAATCGATATTTTAAAATTCATATCGCAGGTATATGCTGGATTTATAGTTTCGCATCTGGAATATTATATTTTCTCATTTTATAGTTCAGGGGCATGACGAGTGGGAGAAATTTTCTGATAGTAATATGGAAAGGAAATGTAATATTACTTTTTAGTTTCTTTCTACAAAAAAGCGAACGGTGTAGTGTGATGAGAATTAAACGGAAAAGTATAGGAGTAAGACTAAGTAGGTTTTAATGGGTTTTGGGTTATAAGCGACTGAAATGTTAATTGGTACCTGCAAAAAAAGGTCTAAAATAGCGTAAGTAGAGGAACTTATTACTTTTTTAGGGCAAAGATTAAAATATATTCAGATCCGACATTCTCTAGGCCTGTTTTTTTGTAATTGGACCAAAACACTATGGTAAAACAACAAAATTAATTTAGAAACAATGGAATTCTTACCCACCTCTGTGTCAAAGTTGTATTTTTTTTTTGTAAATTTTTACTATTACGTCACTGTGACACAGTTCTATGGTGGTTCAGTGTTCCTATTTTGCCGATTGTATATCTATTAGTAGTAGTGCGTGAGTTTTGGCTTCAAGTAAATGTAGCAACATACTCGTACGTCAATATTAAAATAAGCGTAAAAGCGTTACCTGGTCTACAAAAAACAGTTTCGCGGACATCTAAAGCACGTTTGCGCACGTCCATAGGTGCTCAACGTGTACACGAGATAATAAGGACCACGGATTGCGCTCGATCCCACGAAGTTTCTTTTACGAGCGATTTTTATGCTCCTAATAAAACCGAGCCATCATACGAGCAACACGTACAAGCGGAATCCATTTTTGTTATGTCTTGTTGCACGGTAGGGTCGGGCCAAGTACTCGAAACAAACTTTTTTGTTTTTATGAACGCGTCACTAGTTCACTCGGTGCAGCTTATATGTAAGTCGGCGAGGTTAAGTAGTCATGTCAGAGCGTTACAACACATTTTAGCGCGTGCATTCTCAATTTAGACAGGCTTACACGTTCAATCGTTCGACAGCTGAAGCCCTGCCCTGGTAAGTGGGATCTCCTAAAATCCCAAGACTGGAATCCTAAGACTGCAAACTCGTTTCCAACACTTATGACTAAAGTAGCGACCCGCCCTCGCTTCGATAGAATTTTTCAAATCGGACCAATAGCTCGTGAGATTAGCGCGTTCAAGCAAACAAACAAACAATTTCTTCAGCTTTATAATATTATTATAGATAGTATAGATAAGGTGGATGCCTCTATCTCTGCTAGTAATTTTACCAGTGTGTTAAAAGAGCGTCGGTGGCCTAGTGGATTAAGGTTCGACTCGTGATCATAAGGTACCTAGTTCGACGCAGAGTTTTTCTAACTTAAGTGCACTATCCGATGCTCTTACGGATTTATCCGATTCGAATAACTGAGTGTGTAAGAGGGTAATTGCACAAAAGATCCCTAAAGGCTTGCAATGTATCTGAAAGAGCCCATCTGTAAGGTAAGATAAGATAAGACCAGTTGTCTTATCGCCACAGTGGAATATAACAATGTGAACACTGCTGCTTGCTGGGAGATTAAACGACAAGATGGTGGTAGCGATTTTAACCAACCCTGCACTTGTTTCTACACCACTTTTCGTGCTCTCGTGCCACTACTCGTGCCATCATACATGTTTAAATTATTAAATTCATGTGTTTTTAGATATAAGTTACAATAATTGTATGCTCGCAATGGGCAATGCTATTGTTATTGTTATCTTCCATCTTTTGTACACAGTTAACAGTTAATAAATACTTACTTACTTACTTACTTTTTCCAGGCATTCCATCTAAGTCTTCAAAGTTGGCAACCTTTTTGGAGTCAGGATTGTTGACTTGAGAATTCACCCCTATGGAATTTAAATTCTACTTACCATCAGGTGACCTGTGTACTCGTGTGTTCCTAGTCATAAAAAAAGTATTGTGTACTTCAAGAGATCCAAAAATAGTATTCCGTCACATACAGAAATTGTTTTCCGCCATTTTTTCTCATTTTATTTTGTTTGCATAAAAATATTCCTGGAGGTACGTAGTTAATAGAGCTAAGGATGAAATGGTTTCTTTCCAATAACAAACGGAACAAGGGAGTAACAGGATGCGGAGCGGAAGTCGTAATAAATTGAAACGCCGCGGTGATGGAAATACTGTAATGGCGGGCTTACATCGCCAGCTTTAGTTTAACCCCTGACGCAAAAAGGGAGGGATGTTGCAAGTATTACATAGGTTTACTACCATTTGCTTAAAAAACGTTTCACAATCTACTCGTGATACATATTTTTTATTTTTTTTTATTTAGAAACAAACTGTCGTACATAAATATGAGCACATAAAAATAACAGAAAATAGACCTATAGCTTCATAAAGGTACAAGTTATACATGGCTAATACATTACACAAATCTGACCAGCATTGCAAACACAGACGATTTTAAGTATACTATTGCAAAAAGTGCGAACAGATTTACAAGCAATAGAGGAATGATATTACTTGAAGAAAACAGATCAATATATAAAGAAAATAATTATGATATCATGCATAAAGCGTGGTGTGCATAAAGGTACAAAGTAAAGTAAAAAATTTATCATACATACATAAACTCACGCCTTTATTCCCAGAGTGGGGTAGGCAGAGCTACAGAATTACCAACAACTCTAAAAACTTGTTGATAATTCTGTAACCACATTTTGCACACTTAGGCTAAGATGTTTACCAGTGTATTAGTGACAGGTTGCAAGCCCATCGCCTAACAGTACTACACGCCTTTATTCCCTTAGCCGTCTCTTACGACATCCACGGGAAGATATGGAGTGGCACTATTCTAACCCGGCAACCACAAGGGTTTACGGAAATATTTCAATTTTCTAAAAAAAAAGGTTTTGTAAAATTAATAGTAAAAAATAGGCCTTTTCATCTTTTCCAAATGATGTAGGTAACACTATCAGTTAAGACACTTTCGCTCCTGATTTTACAGGCCGATTTGGGATAGGACCCCCCGGCCATAGGCACGACAAGTGTAAGCACTAGGTCGGATCTGGCACTAGCGGTCGGAGGTTGGCGGCCCGCTCGTGACATTATAATATGTGACTTGACTCGTGACTTTATTGTGACGTACAAACATAATTTAACATAATTTAAATAGGTTGTTTAGCAAGTGATTGGATTGGTTCCATAACATGTGTGCCTGTGTCTGTGGGTTTGTCTTCTAGTCTATCCTCTTGGGGTTCAAAGTGATAATACTAGGACAAAATCAGGTTGCAGTGAAAGCCCAAGTATTTAAACAGGGACTTGGAGCGATGACCCACTGTGATAGTACTAGAACAAAATATTTACTGACACCTGGTATTTTTATATTACGCGCTATGTCATCTGTACCTTGTCGGTTAGTCTGTGGATATATTTGGCATTGTGGCAGCACTGCGTAAAGTGAGCGGGGAGGGGTATCTTCGGTTTTCTGTCACAAGACGTCGCAGCAATGACACGTGAAACGAGAAGAGGTTAGTTTAACTTATTAATATCTTTGAAATCTTAATCTGAAACTTACGGTATTTTGCATTGATTTTGAGAAAAACTAATAACGCATGTGTAAATACTGTTATTTTGTCGTAATGTCGTCCTTTTCGACTTATATTTTTGACAATAATTTATTTGTACTAGTACTAGTACGCCGGGCTGGTATACCAACGGTTGCTTTTTTTCCATGATTTGGCATCCTGCTTATTCGAATGAGTTTTTGTATTCGTGTGATAAAGAAACAAAGAATGGGATATTTATTTTTGTACAGTATAATTCGTCATAGTTTTAGGCAGTTGGATTTAAACGTTTTCTTTTTTTTACAGCCTTGAAAGATAGTCAAGTACTTGACCTTCTTCAACAGTCCGATTTCGAAGATCATGAGGATGATCCCTTCGGAGGAGATGATATGGAAGATGAGTATCTTCCACGCAGAACCAGAGCGGGCGATATTGACAGCGACAGCAGTACCAGCTCAGAATCAGAGCCTGCGAACCCAACATTTTCACATTTTCTATGTGATTTTTGAGTTCCAATAGTAGTAAAAATAGGCCAATAATGGTAATTATTTAAATTGTTATTGTGTTTTTTTAGTTTTAATTCCCATTCGTTAAAGGGTTTTTGAGTTTATTTTTAGAAACAGGCCAATAATAAAACTTTATTGGAACAATTATGATTGTTTTGTTGATTTTGATGCCATTTTTTTTACTTTATGAGTGATATTTGAGCTTTCTGTGAGAAAGAAAACTTATTATTGTAACTTTGATAAAGCTGAAAGCCATTTTTGTTGATCTCTGCTAGTATTAAGAGTTAAAATACTAACTTTTTATAAGATTTTGAAGACTGTTCGATTTTATGTATGACATTATGTGACAGCCCAATGTGCTAAATAAAGAACAAAAAATATCGGTGTTTTTTCTTTTTGTCTGACAAGCCTAAATCAATATTATAACACCCCTAAAATATGACAGCTGTAGATGTTGCGGTTAACTGGTTACATACAATTTTTGGTCTGGGCGTTCAGTACTTTATTAATTAGTTCTAATATTATGACATTGGGTCTTCATCGGAAGTACCCTCTTCGAACCTGGGTCTTAGGAGGCTATAGATTAGGGTTGTTTAGATTAGGGTTGTTTAATGTTTTAACCCTTTAAAGGACAATTTTAAAACTTGGTATTAAGAATGACCACTCACAATTGATACTTTTAATTTTTTTTATTGAAAGATTTTTTTGCGAATAGCAGAAATCGAATGAGGCTAGAATTCAGGTCTATTTTTAGTTTTGCCCTATAAAAGGCGTACCCTTACCTACGGCATTAAGTTTATCCATTATAAAACTGTAACTTTAACCAATATCAGCATTTTTTCCTTTAAGGTCATGTAAACCCTACTTAAAACGCCGGGCGATATGGAAAACTAAGGAAAACACGATTTGATTTACTTGTTTAGGAAAACCATACTTACAGCGAAATGAACCCATATGCAAATGTCCCTAGACACTCGTAATAGCACGGCTTACAGATACTCACAAATACTTACAAATACTTACAAAATAACACTTTGAAGCGTTTTCGCACCGCGAGAAAATACGATCCGAGAATATTGTATCTATTACAAAAAAAACCCGGGATTGTTTCTGCGCAGAAGTCGTGTTTTCCTATAGAACTGTAATTTTTTTACCTTCGATGTTTAAAGTCAGTCTTGAAATGTCAAGCTGCCCAGCCCCTTATTTCACCGTCTTGACAATGATAGGTGACAATTCGCTATTCATTGCAACTTTAACAAGCTTTCACATCAGTGGGATTCATATCAGCTGCGCTATGTACACTGAAATGCCACCTGTCATTGTCAGGGTGGTGAAATAGGGGGCAGGTTGTAGACTATTATAGTAGTAATATGTCAAAGAGTCAGAATTACCAGTTAGTACAACGTCAACATCTTAGAATGTCTTACTAGTAATACGTCAAGGTCTTAGAATGACCAGGTAGTGAAACTCCATCATAGTTTAAAGTCAAAGTCTTGAAATGTCGAGCTGTCTAGATCGTATAACATCGGGGTAATAAGCTTGACGTTGTAAGACCTTGACGTTGTACGACCTTGACGTTGTACGATCTTGACGTTGTACGACCTTGACGTTGTACCGACCTTGACGTTGTACGACCTTGACGTTGTACGACCTTGACGTTGTACGACCTTGACGTTGTACGACCTTAACGTTGTAAGACCTTGACATTCCACGCCAAGATTTTGACATCGTCCTATCTGGCCATAATTTAAGCACTTTAACTTGAAACGCTGGAGTGAATTTTATTAATTGATTATTTATTTAATCTTTATAGGTTACCCATTCATCGAATTCAATTTGAGCGAAAGCTATTTTATACTGAAACCATAATGTTTTCAGGTTAGGGGCTTATTATGACATACCTATGCAATTCATTTTACGGTGAGCGTAAAGGACAGAGCTATACCAGTTACATAGCCCTGTCCATTTCTCTCAGCGTAAACAGAACTGCATAGCTATGTCATAATAACCCCCTAGGTTACACTAACGCATGCGGCGAGAAATTGCCTTTTAATGAAATGAAAATTTTGCGAAATGTTACGTTCGTTTAAGGGCGTTTCGATAAAATAAACGTAACCCATCTTTATTGTATAGAAATAAATACACGTTTTTTTTAAATGCAGAAAACCGAGAACCTTTTTTATTAAACTCTTGACAGAAAAAATATTCTTACAATAATGTTCAGTTTTTCCCTTAAAGTTCTTAAAATGTACATTATTGCTTGACGATATGATAGGCATAGGCATCAATAAGATTTAAACTTATACTATTATTAGTATAAGTTTAAATCTTATTGATGCCTATGCCTGAAAACCTGCTTGCCTAAATATTGCATAACGCTCTCACAATCGCCTTCAATTTCTACCATTTTCAAAATGAAAGCGATTACGATTGCGAGTGCGTTAATCAATAGCCCCTTTGGAGGAAAAAGGTAAACATCATTTGGAGCATATTTTTTTTCTTGGAAATATAAATACCTATATGTAATCAATTAAATATCTTTTCCATTGTAAGAGATGTTTGTCGAAGGTGTCCAATTACCTGGGTTTATTCCACTCTTAGATATCCGAACTGTGCTTTTAATGGAGGCCTACTTTTACACCTGCACCGTGATGAATTTCTCATTGTTAAGTAAAAAGGAGTTCTGAAGATTCCTAATTTTTTTATCTGATGTTATGTAAAATACTGAGATAACAAAAATTACTAGCAAGTTTTTCTATTACATTGTCAATTCAATAAAGGGACGTTCATAAATAATAATCGAGAAATGTTTAAATTACTTCATCAATTGACACTGTGGCTTCGACATACATACATTTTACATATGTATAGTAATATAAACAACTTATATTATGTACTTACAAAAATAGTCATAAGTAGCCGTAAGCCAAACATACGAGTATTTGAGTATTTTTACCTTCTCGTATCGTTTTATGCAATGCCGGAATCCCAGAGTAATAAATAAATAAATAATAAATAACACATTTTTTGTTGTACATAAATACAAATAAGAACTAGGTAGATGATACCCATGCACTTAAAACATTGTCATAAGACATTTACACTGGTCCCTACACTAGGCGTGGCCTGTTCTTTAGGTAACCAATACAGAAATGAGTTTGCAGAAAGTTGCGAAAAGCTAATAAAATAAACAACACATAATTATATTTATATTATTATTATTGAAATAGTGTAATTAAGAAGCCGCCTACATATTTTGCCTACTTTTGCCAGGTTTTTACCAATTGTAGGTAAATATCATACCGAATATCGGATCCTTGCTTATGAGGACATTACTGAGTCGGTACAAGTTTTCTAACGTTCAAGTGAAAAACAGTATAAGTCTAAAGTACTCTGTATATGATGTAAACTCTTTCAATTACAAGCTAAGTCAACATGTATCAGTTTTTACTAATAACTATATTTGTTCACTGTGGATTGTTCGTCTACGAACGTTGCTCGACAAGTTTTGTGGCATTAACGCTCCTATAAAGCTATTCGGTGTGACGTCTTCCCGCCGAGTGTTTGTAGAGTGTTTACCAACGTCAGAAGCTCGTGTAACAGCTCCTCCAGACTCAAGACGAGTCGAGCGGTGATATCGCGATGTCTGGAGTGTTTTAATTGTGGGCTGCGAGAGAGCGGTTGGTCAATACGGGGGGTGATTAAGATTATTTTTAAAAGGACTTTGACACAAAGTAAAGTATGATTAAAAGTATTTACTACTAGGGTAAAGTCACCACCTCTCATATGAGTGTGAAGATGGAAAATATATGGGTGAATTGCAAAAATATTGTACATAGTTAAGGGCTCAATTAAAAAACCCTTAACAATCCTTAACTTTTTCCTTTGTGTAACGAAGATTAGTCATATAATCATATGCATAACTTTCGTTACACAAAGGAAAAACAATTGAAGAAAGTTAACGTTGCCTCAATTAAGCCCTTAACTATGTACAATATTTTTGCAATTCACCCATATATTTCGTACTCTTCCCACTCATACAAAGTATAGGCAGAGGTCGACTACAGGTCTCTGGCTGACAACTGGTGACTTTACCCTACTACTAGAACTAGAATTCAAAATATTAACATAAGCTGGCCGTTTTTTTTCTGCAAGATACTAGACTTTGTACATACATACATAAGCTGACGCCTTTATTCCCAGAGTGGAGTAGGCAGAGGTATAGTAGGAACTATTTAAAATCACGATTCCCACTTGAGAGCTTAACTGCCCGAACAATGGCATTGTTATCCTTTGTAAACCCAACCGTTAATTACCTGTGCAAAATAAATACCATAAATAACAAAAGATGTCGTATGAATAACAATAGTATTACTTCAAAAATAAGGTTCATATTGTCATAGCATAGACATGTCTGTCTATGTTTGTTACAGGTGATATTTTTATAAAAATGCTAAATGCTCGACCCGGTGGTCCTTATTATATGTCATTTCCAAAAGGATCTATGTGAAGTGTGTCCTATTCCAATTTGGACCTTATTCGCAAGACGGTAAAGTTGTAATTCATATTCATTTTTTTGTTATTGATGCATTTCATATTGTACAGGTAGTTAGCGGTTGCGTTTAACAAAAGATAACAATGCCATTCATCGCGGATAAGTTCTCAAGTGGGAATCGTGATTTTAAATAGTTCCTACTATACTAACAACTCTAAAAACTTGTTAGTAATTCTGTTACCACATTTTGCACAATTAGGCTAAGATGTTTACCAGTGTATTAGTGACAGGTTGCAAGCCCATCACCTAACAGTGCTACACAGCCTTCATTCCCTTAGTCGTCTCTTACGACATCCACGGGAGGACATGGAGTGGCACTATTCTAACCCGGCAGCCACGCGGGGAAACTACTAAACTAGACTTTGCTAACGGAAGAAACTGGGTTATGTGGAATTATCGTGAGCATGAATGGTGAATGGAGCTTGGAGGAGACCTATGAACAGTAACCCCAACCCCAATGTTAAGCACTTTAGTGCACTGTCATAATAAACTTCAAACTGAACATCAAATGGTAAGTAATGGCAATAAGAATGACAGTCACAATGACAGGGTTCTAAGCATGCTCAACCTTTTTATAGGGTGACTGTACGTAACTAAAGCGGACGTCTTTCAGCTAGAATAAAGATAATGATGATCATCAAAGGATACCCAAAAGAATTACTCCAAAATAGTTTCAAAGTAAACTTGTTTTAAACTATCCAATTGTATTCTTCCTTCAGTATAACAAGTTTTTCGTCTCATGACAACAACGATAACGTAAAAACCTTATAAGAATCCCCTTAACCATTTCCTGCCGTATCCCGCCATCGCATATTGAACACATAAATCTGCTGACTGTATGTTGAGTAGGTATTTACTTGCCGACGGCCGTCCATACATCACAAGGCCCGACCAATTTCTTGACCGAAAAATTTATAACCTCTTCGTGAATTTATTGGGGGACATTGTTATGTCTTCCGACGCATCACTCACGGGGCTAGGTGCGGGCCTGAGTGATTTTTTTGACCGGTCAAAACAAAAGGTTTGGAGAAAGGTCTGGGAAAAGGTCAGGCTATTTGCGTATTTTTGGAGACAATTTTTTCAAGGTAAGACCATTGTTTTTACTAATTTAATTTTGATGCGTTGAAGAAATCAGGTGCTCTTTTAAGTGTAATTGCTTGTGTATTACGTTGATTGAAAATTATAATTACAATTATTTATTAACATTTGGACTGTATACTATAAAGAGGAAAGATTTGATTGTATGTTTGTTTGTTTGAATTGAAGAGGCTCCGAAACTAACGGACCGATTTAAAAAAATATTTCACCATTACAATCCTACATTTATTTTGATGAACATAGGCTATGTTTTATTTTTCTGCGCAGACATCGTATAAAGTTAACGAAGATTAATTTGCAGCTGAAACATCATTATATTCCAAAGCATCATAATATCATATAGGTATATGGGTTCTCTGTCGTTTGCCTGAAAGTCATTTGCCATAATTCTATCACTTGCCATAATATTCGTTCGCCATAAAGGCATATTTTCTGAAATTGTGAACTATTTAGAATTGTTATAAAACAAACCTAACCTAACCTATTGGGCTCTATACGATGGCATGTAAAAAATACCTGAAAGTTTTACAGTTTCATATAAAATGCCTTTATGGCAAATTAACATTATGGCAAATGAAATTCGGGTAAACGAAGTGATCCGAGGTATATGATTACGAGATCAAGAAAAGATGCGACTAACCAAAGTAGATTTAAAATAAAACCAAATAGATTCAATTTGTCTTCCAACTAGTTAACTAAAGTGTGTGCGACACCTAAACCGAACTAACATACAGAAAAGCAATTCCAATAGTTGTAAATCTAGATTAAGCCGGTTTACCCTCAAACGAAATGCACTTTTCTTCTCGGCTCAAGTTGTTCGAATTCCGGTTTTATAAATAGTTTTCTCCTTTTTAAAGTGCATTTCCGTTTTCATAGTACTTTTACGGATAAATAAAAAAAAGGTTGAAGCGTTTTATTTTTTGAATATAGCGAAGGAATACAGACAAACCAGTGAACCCTTTTCTTATTTAGGTATGCAAATGTGATTTAGGAATTTTGACTTTAGCAAGTAAAACAATTGATTTGAATTGAATTGATTGACTGTTATCTAAAGTCAAACCCTACCTGGTCCATAAAGAAAAAAATATATTATAGTAAGTGATACTGTGTTGCATACTTTTGGGTTGATAAAATTATGCTTTGTTTCTCGGTAACTTTACATACCTGCCTACGTCATCCTCATCTACAAATTCATGAGCTAAAATTCATTGATTTAAAAAAAAATAGGCTTGGAGAAGGCGAGCATCCCACCGGATGGATAGTGGGATCTGTGACCCATAGACATTTGGATTCTCAAGACCACCTAAAATCTAAAGACTGATATCCTAAGATCGCAAATCCATTGCCCACCCTGAGCACTAAGATGGAATGCCTCTATGCCAAAAATTTCACGGGCTATCTTATCCCCAAACCTAAACAATTCAAGTATATGATGATGGTAGCGATATTGACGGACCTTGCAGAAGATCCTATCATATAGGTATAGCTCCCTCATTCATAGTGAAATGTGCTAATGCCCTAACTAATCCTTTATTTATTTTGTTTAATCGATCGTTGGCTGAAGGTTTGCTCCCTGAGAAGTGGAAACAGGCCCATATTATACCAATTTTTAAAAAAGGATCTCGTGTCAAAGCCGAGAACTATAGACCTATTTCGATCCTGAATATATTCGCTAAGCTATTAGAAAAGTTTATTTATGACGCAATCTATCAGACCATTTACTGTGGTGTACCGACTTACCAACACGGTTTTTTAAAGGGAAGATCAGCAACAAGTAATCTTGCACAGTTTATACAATACACTCTTAAAAATATGGATAGCGGTGGGCAGGTTGATGTGATTTACACTGATTTTGAAAAGGCTTTTGATCGTGTCGATCACGTCATCCTGCTCCATAAGCTTGAACACCTTGGAATACATGGAGATCTTCTTCGTTGGATTAAATCATATTTGGAAAACCGTTCGCAGGCAGTGGTTGTGGGTGGTTATAGATCAAACTTTATTAAAATCACATCAGGGGTGCCTCAGGGTTCACATCTGGGCCCCCTTCTCTATAATGCGTATCTATACGATATTTACACGTGTTTCAAAAGTTCATCTTTTCTACTCTATGCTGATGATACTAAAATTTATTATAAAATCAAAAACCAAGAAGACTGTAATCGATTACAAAGTGACCTAAATAACCTAGCTATTTACTACATAAATAATAATATATCTGTTAACGTTAATAAATGTAACGTTATATCATTTACTAGAAAAAGGAAACCAATTAACTACTATTATAACATAAATGGTGGATTTCTAGAAAGAACCACTACAATAAGGGATTTAGGTATCCTTCTTGATAGCAAACTGACGTTCAGTGAACATATCGATTTTATTACTAATAAGTCTTTTAGAAATTTAGGTTTTGTTATTCGTAACACCAAACAGTTTACAGATATAGGCTGCATTAAATCTTTATACTATGCTTTAGTTCGAAGCACTCTAGAATATAGCAGTTGTATTTGGTCACCACAATATATTATTTATAATGATAAAATAGAGCGTATACAACATAAATTTCTGAAGTTTCTTGATTATTAATCACATATTTTTAATAGGACATACCATGAACGATTAAAGCATTACCACTTCCTTAAGCTTAGCGAACGTAGAACTCTTCTAGATCTGGTTTGGTTTCATGACATTATCAATGGTAAACTTGACAACCCTGATTTGCTCTCTGAGCTGTACATGAATGCCTCAAAATTTCGTTCTAGAAACCCTAAAATGATGGCCAGCTTGCCTTCTGGGACAAATTACGCCCGTAATAGCACTGTGAACCGCATATGTAGCACCTACAACCAAAGCTTCTCAGTTATTGACCCGTTTTCCTCTTCCAGGCCTGTATTTCGTAAGCAAGTCATTAATGAATTAATGTCCTCACGGCTGAAGTGTCAGTCGTAAGTCGTAACCTTAATAATCTTATTATAGTAAAAGTGGCTTCGATTTCCTATTTTTATATTTGTTTTTATATTATCACTCATCATACACTCCCACACCCACACACACACTCACACACACACACACACTTACTCAGACACATGCCCAGACACGCATACATGCATACATAATACATACACTCACGTTTATGGTCACCATAGTGACTTTTTTGAGTTAATATTCTACTGTATTTTTTGTTTTCTAATTTAGTCCCTACTCTCAGTGTATAATGTTCTGTAAATTATAGGGAAACCTATTATTGGCCTATTTTAAGTTTCTAATGATTGTACTACTAACTATCAAATGTACGGCTGTTGGTTTCCTCAATAAATAAATAAATAAAATAAATAAATAAATCATCACTACTCATCAATAACTCCCATTTTTTTTAAAGTCAGCGCCTCTAAATTTATCTTATGTTAAAGCATCCAAATCGGTTCACAAGACATACATATTTTCTCTCTCACACACACACACAGATCATTAAAATGTAGAAACATAACTTTTCTCACACTCAACAAGCAACAAAGTACTTTCATACATATTTGGTTAACCCAACGTCCTTACCCGTACAATACTCGTATTTATAATGTACACAGTCTAGACCACGAGACGTTCCATTTATAAACAGAGCTAGGGTAATATTTAACGGGCTGTAGTACGAATGATACGTGAATTTTTCGATAATAATTCACTCGTGAAATACATAGGTCGATTGGGCAAAGTTTCTACTGCATTCGCTTGGTGCAAGTCACAAGCAGATCGCGCTATGTTTGCCAATAACATGGTTCCGTATCAGAACAAGACGTATCAAGGTAAAGTAAGGTATCGTAGCAATCCCAATTGACCGAAGTATTCCGGCACGTTTTTTTACTTATGTACAGTATTCCCATCTACTAAAAAGTTTTGGACTGGCTATCGCTATCACGCTTACACTCGCACCTGACAGTATATATGTGTCATTTGTGTGTAATAGAAAAAGGAATACTACCGATAGCTCTTAACAAAATGGTTGCTTGGACACTATCTAAGAGCTTGGAAATCGCTTACACTAAATGTCTAAGATGAGTAATTACTAATTACACTAAAGATCCAATAAGGTTTAAATTTAATCCGACAGAACTCATCTGTCTTTTTATCACTTTGGATAAAATATTTTAGACTGCGATAAGCGCAATCACAATTAATATATTTCAGTTCTTTAAGAGCTGCTAGTGAAAACAGGTGTTTCCCCGTGGTCAAACTATATTTGCCAAACCGCACGACGAGTACACCAAGATTTGATCACCAAATACGAATCATGGTTGAAAAAGTAGGTAGTTTAGGTTCGTTAGTTATCTTCAGATGTCCGAAGGCCAAAACCACCCAGAACCAGGAGCCCCGGCTGAGGCCAGTTTAAGGTCAGTTTGGCAAAATAGTTTGACCACGGGGAAACACCCGTGAAAATAAGATGCAACCACATTTTTTACTTTGATTAATTAAGCAGGGTTAGGTTAATACGTTAGTCTGGCTTACGTGACAACAAGCCGGTAGCAAGTCTATTATAATTTGTTTCCCGATGTAGATGAACGTGGATAAAACATATATCCTGCCACCGTGATAAAGGCATCCATAACACGGGTCCAGGATAACTTAATCTCGCCAGTTACTTGTCGACAAAAGGTTGTAAATTTAGCGGATGACTCGTGGTCACACCAGTTTGTCAGCCCAGTGCTATTCGCTTTAGTCGGTTATTCGTCAGAAATAATTTTTATTCCGCAAAAGTAGGTAGGTTAGGTTCGTTAGGTAACTTAAGATGGCCGAAGGGCAAATCGCTCAGAAATAGGAGCTCCGTCGAAAGGCCCTGGGGTGACAAACTGGGGTGACCACGAGTCTGCGCCCGTAAATTTCTTTACTTAGAACAGTTACTGGTAATTTCCCGCTCTTGCCTATAACTTGCGCCTGCACCAGCATCGACTCTGCGAGTTCTATAGCCCAGTATTAGCATACAAATTGCCCCTACATGCACTAGACTACACTTGAGCGAACTTGGCTGATTATAAAACTGCCCAACTTCTGTCGTCATGTCGAAGGGAGCTTGGCTTGCTTATAGAGTTCTGATATTCATGGTTTTTGACTATTCTTTTGAACGTAGATAATTTTTGAGAGCTCATTAATAAGCTTGCAGGGGCTCTGTTCCATTTAGTAAAATGATATCGCTTTTGACATGTTATTTTACTGTCACTTTAAAAAAATGTGATAAAAAAACATCGGGGGCTTTTTAAATTTTGAATATGTTATTTTATTTCCCGCTTTTTAAACTTTAAAGCTAAATATCTCTAAAACGGCTGAACCGATTTTGATAAAACATGTCTCCGACTAATTCACTTTTCGAGGGCTACGGTGCCACAGACAGACACACACACAGATACGTGAAACTTATAACACCCAGTCGTATTTTGCGTCGGGGGTAAAAAATAATACATTATAAGTACTTATTTTTCCCAGCTGCTTTAAGAAACATCATCATCATCGTTAAACTCAACTCCACACAAAGTCTCCGGAACCCTCCTCCCTCATGTATCAGAGCCGTTTGTGGAATCACTCGGTTTGAATCTATCACCTAGGAACATGAAAAAGACTGATAAGAATGAATAGGTAGGGTGGTAGAACGAGAAATGGACAAGAATCCAATGATAGACACTTATTCTTTTTTTACAGAAGATAAGGGTTACTCATTCGTTTAGCAACAACCAATGTAGAACCGTGTGAAATATAAATTGAAAGCGAAGTGTCCATTACTGGTGCCCGTCAGCTAAGTCTCCCTCATTGGTGCGTTCACCCTATGTCCTTCAAAAATAATTTTAAAGTTATCGCTTAACCACTAACAACTCACTTAGGTACTTTGGTAATAATTACTTATAAGGATAAAAGCTGGGATCGTAAAAGATAAAGATAAAAGATAAAAGATATTTATTCAGTAAGTAGGGCGCACGGGCACTTTTACACGTCAATAATCTACCAGTGCTTCCCAAGAGAAGAAGCTTTTTCACTGCTGAAAAGAAACGCCGCAAGAAACTCAGCAGTTAGTCGTTTTTTAACCATATTTAATACAACAATGATACTACTTAGTCTAGCATTATATAAAGCTATAAACATCTTATCTTATCTTATCTTTTGTATGGGGTCCTTACGGATACACTTCGACCCTATGGGATCTTTTGTGTAATTACCCCTCTTTTAGCTCTTACTCCAATGCAGCCTCCACCCCTTCCAAATAGCGGATAGTGGAGTGCAATGGCAGAGCCTTGAAATCGTTCGGTTCTGGGTAGCCACAACCGAGTATTTTCATTCTTACTCCGGCGAGTGCGTCACATTCACACAATAAGTGTTTCATTGTTTCCGCCTCCTCGCCGCACATTCTACAATCTGTGTTGTCATATAGGCCCATCTTTGCTAGGAGATGTTTAACCCCAAAGTGCCCTGTAAACACTCCGATAACGAATCGGAGTTGTCTTCTGCTGAGTTTCCAAAGCTTTTTGGTCCAGCTCTGGTCAACTCTTTCTATGAAGAGCTTTGCATGCCCTAAGCCTACCGCAGTTTTCCACTCCTTCTGGTGGTTTTCTAGGGTGTTATCGTTCAGGGCTGCTTTTATGGTGCCCGGCGAGGGTGCCACAAATGGTTCTGGTCCGACGTATGCGTCCTTGGACCCTTCCCTTGCCAGCTCATCCGCGGCTTCATTTCCGGGATAGCCTTCGTGTCCTGGAATCCACATCAGTTTCACTTTGTTGTGCCTACCAAGCCTGTTTAAGGCTTGGATTCCATTGTAGACTAGTTTCGAGTCTACTTTAGGCGCTGTCAGTGCCTTTAGTGCCGCTTGGCTGTCACTTAGAATGTAGATAGACGTGTCCTGTGGAGATCTACCTATATTCTCTTGCGTACAGGCAATTATCGCATACAACTCCGCCTGGAAGACCGTTGCATAGTTGCCCATACTAATGCTACTGTTATAGTCTTTGGCGTAAATACCCGCCCCCGTACCGGTGCTCATTTTTGAACCATCAGTGTACCATATCGCGTTGTCTTCCTCTGAAAGGTGCAACCCATCTTTCCATTCATCCCTGGTTGGGATGTGGACATTGAAGTTCCTCCGGAATACATACTTGGGCTGCATTTTATCGCAGCCCATCGTCAGTATTCTGTCTAGAACAACATTGTGTGCCAGTTTAGTGTGTCTGGTTCTAGGCGATGCGTCGCTCCACAGGCCCGTCTCTTTCAACCTCTGTAGCGACTTGCACGCCTCAGACTGAATGGCAATATGCAGTGGTGGCAGGTTTAGTAAGACCTCCATTGCCACCGTCGGCGTCGTTCTGAACGCCCCTGTTATAGCCATGCAAGCCACCCTCTGCACCTTAGTTAGAGAGTCCTTACACGTCCTTAGCGTTGTTCTTGGCCACCAGGCCAAGCAGCCATACATGATTATGGGTCTTACCATCATGGTATAGATCCACTTCAGAACTTTTGGGTTAAGGCCCCAAGTCTTTCCATATGCTGATCTGCACATTCCAAACACTCTCAACGCTTTTGTTAACGCGTTGTCTACGTGTTTCTTCCAAGTGAGCTCTTTATCTAGTATTATACCTAGATATTTCACCTCACTTGACAATTTTTAGTTCCTCGCCAAACAGTTTTAGCTGTTTAATATGTTTGAGGTCCCTTTTCTTAGTAAATGGAATTACTACAGTTTTGCTGGGATTGATGGATAGTTGGTGACTAATGCACCAGCTTTCCACCTTTTTCAGAGCTTTTCCCATGATTTCCGATACTGTATCCGGAAATTTCCCGTTGATAAGTATCACAAGATCATCTGCATACCCAACAGTGTGTATTGGACCAGTGTTGAGTTCCTCTAGGAGTGAGTTTACCACCAGGCTCCACAGAGTTGGTGAGAGAACCCCTCCCTGGGGACATCCTTTTGTCGTTGTGGCGTATAGGACGTCACCCAGAAGACTTGACTTTATTAGCCTACTGTTTAGCATGTTGCCTATCCATTTACATATGGTTGGTTCAATGCCATGCCTAGCAGCCGATGTGCTTATGGCTTCAAACGTAGTTCTGTCAAATGCTCCCTCCACATCGAGAAATGCCGCGAGACATATCTCTTTGTTCTCGAGTGCATTTTCAGCTTTATTCACTACAAAATGAATCGCAGTATCTGTGGATTTACCCGGTTGATATGCGCATTGCATTTTATGCAGTGGATACCGCCTTAGAGCTCCATCTCTTATGTGCCTGTCTACCAGTTTCTCTAGTGTTTTTAGAAAGAATGATGACAGGCTTATTGGCCTGTATGATTTGGCATCACTGTAATCTGCCTTGCCTGGTTTTGGCACGTAAATCACTTTAACGAGCTTCCACACGTGTGGCACGTGCCCGAAGGCTAAGCACGCTCTGTACAACCTGCTTAAGTGCGGGATAATTATATTTGCACCCTCTTGTAGTAGAATTGGATATACCTCGTCCGGTCCTGGCGCTTTGTATGGTTGGAAGGACGATAATGCCCATCTTATCCTGCTGTCGTCTACTACCTTTTTGGCAGTGTCCCAATTATATCTGGTTGTGCGTGCTGTCTGTTCTGACACACACATTGGTTCACTGTCTATTTCGCTCTCGCGTATGATCGAGCCGGGAAAGTGCGTGCTACACATCACTTTCAGGGTGTCTAAACCTGATTCTGTCATCCTTCCCCTATCGTCTTTTATTGACGTTAGCGGAGTTGACCTAGCTACTGCTAGTGCTTTTGAGAGCCTCATACCTTCTGGTATTGAGCCTATTTGGTTGCAGTGGTTCCGCCACGCACTCCTTTTTGCCTTTCTTACAGCTTTATTATACTCCGTGAGCTTGTGAGCGTAGTTGCTAAAGTTATTCGTCGCCTTCGCGTCATTGAAGATCGCCCTAGTTTCACTTCTGATTTTGGTTATCTCAGGGTTCCACCAGGGTATCTTCTTGGCTAGCACCCTTTTTTCTGGGCAATTATTGGTCCAAGCAGTGTGTATTGCTCGTACCATGTTGTCCGCTTCAAATTCAATATCAATAATAGAATTTAGCTTACCTTTCGGATCTCCTAGTTCTACCTTTAGGTCACGTTTGAAGGATGGCCAATCGGTGTTCCTAGGATTTCTTTTACGCACAGTTTCAATTGGTATATCGGTCCTGTACCTAAAGCATATATACCTGTGATCTGACAATGAGATTTCATTGGAAACATGCCAAGAGTGAATATAATCGTAAATGTGGTTAGACGCCACCGTTATGTCAATTACTTCTCCGCGCCTAGCATTGACAAAAGTTGGGCTGTTCCCTTTATTGAGTAATTGTAAAGAAGAGCTCACCAGAAAATCCAGTAACTTCTCTCCCCGTTTGTTGACATCCGAGCTGCCCCAGATGACGTGGTGTGCATTGGCGTCGCAGCCGATGATCAGGTCATCGGCTGCGACGCCAATGCACACCTATAAACATTAAATTAAATATAATATCAAATATCATGCGTAGTTCAGCAGGAAAACATGTCAAAAATATTACAAGAGATAATATAAAGGGAAAAAAGAAAAGCACAAGACAGCCACATAAAAGTTTTGATATGTTATCCTACATCAACGGTGTCCCCTAATTAATTGTAATTATAAGATGTCAAAACCTGCCAAGTTCCGGGCAATAAACAGGAAGAAGATATGTAACTTCTACACCCAATATCATCCTTAGCATGATAGGGAGCAGAGTAGACTGCCCTTACATGCGTCATTGTTGTTGGCTACATGCCCTTACAATTAGTGCAATTTGTAATTTGTTACTAACAATTAAGATAAAGGAACTACTAACAATATTACCTATGAGTGTAAATTTACTCGAAATAATTAAATAAATATAAGGGGACAATCTCAAACCAATTGACCTAGTCCCAAACTAAGCTCTAGGCTTGTACTACGGGTACTAGACAACGATATAAATACTTATATAGAGAAATATATACTTAAATACATAGAAAACATCCATGACTCAGAAACAAATATTCGAGCTCATCACACAAATATCTGCCCTTACCGGGATTCGAACCCAGGACCACCAGCTTCGTAGGCAGGCTCACTACCCACTAGGCCAGCGCGTCGTCAGATGATGAAATGATTCTATTCTATCCTATTCTATAGCGTCATCCCGTTCCACTTCATAACACGACCACTGTTGCATGTCAAATTGTTGGCGTAGCTAATGCTACTATTAAAACACAAAATCTCAAACGAGTTCCATAACGCAATACCTAATGACATTTCCACAAAAACATTCCTACAATCCCAGCTGCTATAACATCATAATGATCGTTAAATTCAACTCGACCAAAAATCCCCGGAAAACGTGTCGTATGACGAACAACCCCCCCCCCCCCCCCCCTCATGTTACAGATCCGTTTGCGGAATCACTCGGTTTGTTAAGGTAAGTATAGACGCGAGATTATGACGTCATCCCAAGTGCTCACTCGCGCGGGGCGGCCCGATAAGGGCGGGACACACTGTCGGGAATAATGGACAGCGTGTTGGAAATTTCTTTGCTGTAGATGTCATGAGATATTGTTGCTAAATTTTAGAGTTTGTGGCTTTGGAAGTATGTAATCAGGGGCAATTATTACACAGATTGATTTAATTCCAAAGTCAAAGTTTATTTGCATCTAGCTGTTCCCGTACCCACTTCGTTCGGCAATCAACATTTTTCTGTTTCCGTACTCACAAATAACACATATTTACCTCATTATAATATTAAGTATAGTTTAAGTTAAGTAAGTAAGTAGATAAGTTATGACTTGCTTAAACATTCGCTCGCATTCGCGCAAGTTGTAATGTTTAAAATTAACTCGGACGACCTCACATGGGCAAACGCGTGACAAAGTTCGGATAAGGCATCCGTCACCTTCTAACACGTAAATAAGTACGAGAGTGACGAATGCTTTATTCACATTTGATAGGCGATATAGTCGCAGCCTTACTAGGCCTGCTGGGGTATGATTCTGTAAATAAGCAAAGGTGAACGAATGCGCGAGTGATAACAAGCGGCGAGATTAAGTAGTCCCGTCAGTGCGAACAAAATACATTGTAGCGCGTGCATTTTCAATTAAGCAGCCTTATACGTTCGACCTATCGTGCTGCTAAATTGAAAATACACGCGCTACAATGTGTTTTGTTCGCAATGACGGGACTACTTAATCTCGCCGCTTGGTTTCACTCGACAGTCCGCACGACCGGCGTTGTTTACAGAATCACTACCCTGGACACGAGAGCCTACCCGAAAGCATAAATTTAGTCTCGCCTTTTCACTATTTATCCAGATAACTCTATTAGCTTCTATGCCTATCAAGGGCCTTCTATGAAATGTTTTACGATTTTGTAAATCGGACAAATTGCTCTGTAATGTATTTTTAGTATAACTTATACTTTACGAATTAAAAACTTTTGATAAACTTATTGTGGTGTGTTTAAAATTTCATAATCAAAGCAACTAATTTTTTTCACGTTTTGAATGTAGGTTATAAGCGTAGGCAATGTAAAGTACATTCTGTTATCATAAGAAAAGAGATTAGGGGTTTGTCCCTTTGGTGGTAGGAGTAAAAATAGTCATGTCAAATAGAAAATAAAAAAATATTTGCTCGCCACAGCGTACAACAGCGAGTAGCCACTGCAAATAGATGATGACTGAAATAACTCCATGTGTTAAAGCGCGTCGTTTGTCTCGGGCCCTCTATGGAGTGATCAGTCTTCCCCGCTACGCTGTGGCGAGCAGAGAGATAAGGCAAATGTACAGCTATTACTTAGAGATTTATTGTTATATTCATTATATAGATCGATCTTGACCGCTATAAAAACTAGTTTCGGGTATAAATGTTACATTTCTTATTACCTACAGGGCCTCTTTTCTACAGGGTAAATCAATTTATTGCATGAAATAATGTTACATAGATCTTAAAATTAATTATAACGGTTCATTACTTCGCCGTTAAGGCATTCAATTACTATACGAAGATAATAAATACACTAGCATCATAGTCTAGAATCGAGAAAATAAAATAAAATTAAAAATACAAAAGAATAATATTAGTATGATACATTACAATGATACATTATATTTCAGCTCTTAAGGGAAGTCTACATTTTGTACAAAGATGTGTAGAAAGCTATCAATTTATTAACTCTGGTAAAGAATTGATTATTTGGTAAATAAGTCCATGCAATAGGAAGTGAATTATAAATTGAATGGGTAAAACTATTATAGGTGAAAAACTAAAGTACCTCTTGCATATAGTGGTGTACAAAACTAACTAAGTAACGTTAAGGACGGAGCTATGGCAGTTACATAACTCTGTCCTTTTCTCTTAGCGTAAAATGGATGGCACAGATAGGTTATAATAACCCCACTGTTTGAAACCGTTATTCTAAATTCACAATTTAAAATCTTCTTGTTTCTCAGAACCAAAAATTTACTATAAACCAGGTCAATTCACGTAGAACCACGTTAAAACATTCCAAATAATTCATCAGCATTACTCACAGCTTCACACTTCCCGCACCACGTCCTAACATTTTAATTCCCCCTACATACTGAGGCGTGCCTGAATTGGCTCAAAGTAAGAGCGGCACGTGTCAAGTGCTGTGTCCGACACGGCAATTGACGGACACGAGCCGTGCAATGTCAATGGAAACGTTTAAGGTTTTTTCACTTTGGCGTAACTGGCAGCGGTAGCGTGATATTTGACATGCAGTTGAACCAGTTTAGTGCAGTTAACACTGTGTAAACATGTTTGAACATATTTTTTTTTGAAAAGATTTTGATTGAACCTTTGCTTTATTTTTGACGACGCGCTGGCCTAGTTGGTAGTGACCCTGCCTACGAAGCTAGCGGTCCTGGGTTCAAATCCCGGTAAGGGCAGATATTAGTGTGATGAGTGCGAATGTTTGTTCCTGAGTCATGGATGTTTTCTATACACGGTGGGAACGAGTAACCCGTCAAATTTTAACCATCGATTCTAGAGCCTATTTGGAGTACCTATATAATGTGGTATAACATGAATTCCAATAACGCATATCTAATTTCCGAGATTTTTATTATTTAAAAAACAATTCCATAGTTAATTTAATTTAAAGTCTGTTACCTTAATCTAAAGCATTATTTACTAAAATAGATTCATGTTGTAAGTAGCAAAATCATCAACGTACAACATAAATTAGTTTAATCAATATCTTAGTAAATAATGCTTTAGATTAAGGTAACAGACTTTAAATTAAATTAACTATGGAATTGTTTTTTTAAATAACAAAAATCTCGGAAATTATGCTTTATTGGACTTCATGTTACCAGATAATATACTCCAAATAGGCTCTAGAATAGATAATTAAAATTTGGCGGGTTACTCGTTCCCACCGTGTATATTTAAGTATATATTTATCTATGTAAGTATTTATATCGTTGTCTAGTACCCATAGTACAAGCCTTGAGCTTAGTTTGGGACTAGGTCAATTGGTGTGACATTGTCCCCTGATATTATTATTCTAGAAGCAAATAAAATTATGTACAGTCGGATAGAAATGTGGTCTCCATACGGTTGAATTTATTTGGACGTCATGATACAACAAGTTCGATTTTCTCTTGCAATAATATTATGACAGTGACAAGAGTCAACCTTAGTGATAATTAGATCTCGCAGAAATGTTTGTCAAAACTGGTAGACCTCTCTTGGCCGACCGTACGAGATGCAAATATCTAATAGGCTATTTATTTTTATTAGATGCTTGAAGGCGGTTGTAACCTTTTTATCTATTTCTCAACTCAGTCTTAACTTCAAAAACACGATGTTAAATTCTTTGCCTAGATCATTGTATCGTCAATAAAGAAAGTCTTTCATCACTTTTATTTGAACGTTAACGTTACACATTTTACAAAGGACATTTAATTAAATGTATTCTAAAAGTGGTATATTTAGGAGTTTCTTGGACAAAAAATATAATTGTAACAACTACCTCGTCTGTAATTTGCTTTAATAAATTAATCTAGACGTTCTATTTTCTATTAATAAAAGGCCTGAAATTCGATTTATTGTCTTTTTACATACAAACTAAAACATTTTACAAAGTAATTTTTATTTCCAAATGACCATAGTTGTGCAGAAAGAAACCAAGAATATGCAGATGCTATTTCTAGTTATTTTTATTTATTTTATTTATTATGTTTGCTTAAAAATAAATAACCGAAATTTGTAGAATACAGTTAAATGCAATTAAGTACATTGATGATAATGTCTCTTTAAAGTTAAAAGGAAATAATACAGTTTTACAAAACTATCAATCGACAAAAGTCCTTTAGTTTTCCTTTTTATAAAGTTCTCTTCTCCAGAAGTTTCCTTTCTCACATTTATTAACATTAATATCAATCGCAGATCGGGGAGACCGAGCAATGTCGGCCAGCAGAAGAAACTTGTTTTCCATTTCCCGTAGACTTATTCTGAGTACTTAGTTAAGTTTTAATGAGGGAACTTGAACAATTCGAACAAAAGCAAGCTTTAAAAACCGGGCAAGAGCATGTCGGACCATGCTCAGTGAAGGGTTCCGAAGCCGTTACGACAAACACAAAAAACTATCTCAAAAATCAACATGTATGAATAAATTCTCTATTTAAGACTGCGTCGAGCAAACGCCCAGCGTCCAGTGGCGCCCTCATTACTATTATTGTGTTTTCGAATTAACTAAAGAATTTCCTTGGAATCAGACGAAATATTTTTGTTGTGTAAGTAAAAACACAATACCCTTTGAGTAGTCAGCTTAAAGGGAAAAGGTGGCCGCTTTTTTCCGTTAAGTTAATAACTCGAAGGGGAATTGTTATTAAACTATATGATATAGGTACCCTATAAGTTGTATTTTCATTTGTAGTACAAAAACATTTCGTCCAATTTCAAGAAAATACTTTAGTTTAGTAGAAACCACAATAAAAGTAATGAGGGTGCCACTGTACATCCGGCGTACGCTCGGCGCAGTCTTAAAGTTATTTGGTGCTGCCTTAGATGATTTTAGTAGGTATTGTATAGCCTAATCTCGGAGTAAGTCTTCTTTCAGTTCGGTGAAATGCGGCCTAAGATGGAATGCGTTGATGCAAGTTCCCATCGTGTTATCCCCACACTGAAATACAAAAAAGCGAATAGCTGCTTGAAGGTAGCCTCGTTTGCATTCCGCGCATAAAAATGCACCAAAATTTTAAATTTCCTCGTCACAGTTAAAATCTCCCTCAGAATAACGCTGCGTCGAAGCGAGAATGCTTTTGTTTAGTTATTTTTAAACGCGGTTTCGATAAAATTAAATTTTATTTCGCCTCCTCTTTGTCTGGGGAATAATGGTATTTAATGCAGTCGAGTGGAAATAGACAAGGCGGTAGTTTTTAGAGTTCCGCGGGAAAACAAAGGAACCTTAGCCTCTATTCGTTTTTTTTTAATATGACGACGCGATAGCCAAGTTGGTAGTGACCCATCCTATGAAGCTAGTTGCAGTCTAAGGCCCGTATTATTTCTATCTCATTTTTAATGCTCGTCTCGGGATGTGTCAAAAGTGATAGTGTTCTATGGTTTGACGTTTAATTTGACGTATCTTGTGACGGGCACCTCAGCCAAGATGAGTTTATTAATACAGCCCTTAAGTTCAATTCTCGGTATGAGCAAATATTTGAGTGATGACCACGAGTATTTTTTTTGTCTTAGATGTTTGCTTTGTATTTAAGTATTTATCCCTTTATAAGTATTTATATGGTTAGATTGGGCCTAGGTCCATTTGTGTATTTTATTTATTATATTTTATTCGACGTGACTTTGGTTTAAACTAACCATATCATATTTAACCCTTAACTACCTACCTACTATTTTTATCACACAAGCACCTACCGCCCGTCCTTAGGACGGCTACATAATATCACCCTTATAAATTAAATGTTGTGGATTGTATAGGTAATTTGAAACAGAAACAACAAAATAGACAAAACAAATTATTAATTAACCTAATAATAACATCAAAAACATGAACATAACATACTTTGTTCTTAAATCATATGGCACCGGTCCTTAATTTTACTCTAGGAACTGTATATCCTTCGAAAGGTGAGATGAACTAAAATTTGAACTTTTTAAAAAGATCCAAGAAATAATTTCTTATTATTCAATAATCAACAAAGCTAAATAACAATATAACAATATGCAAAAGGCAGTATTTTTATAAAATTGCAGACTACTTAGTTACTGCTTTTCGCGGCAGTTAATGCACAATTTATTCGAAAATTCTTGGCAAATTGATATTTTGCTTTCGAAACACATGTACTGGGCTCAGCGTTTTTTCTTTGGGTCACAAGTGGACCAGGTTTTCCGTACTTCCAACCGTTCTTCAACACCACCAGTGCTTTGGAGTGCTGGTAAATGATCGTTGTTAATTACCTAACCACCTAACATCCGTCTCCGAGACCCCTAATAAAATAATACGTATGCACCTACCACCCGTCTCAGAGACGGTCGGATGCAGAAATATACTCACCAAAACTAAACGCGTGCACGACCGACGTCGGTGGGCGATGACGCAGCTCTGAGGCAGGAGGGGGAAAAGTACGAGCACACAGACGTTTCTAGGATGTTCGCACTTAGGTATAATACAGTTTTAAAATTTGAATGAGCCTGTGAGACGGGAGGTAGGTGGTTAAGGGTTATAACTGGTGTTATGTGGAGTCTACTTCAACTCGCTGGTAATTTTGTCGACGAATTATTTACCGAATTAAAAGCGAGTTTTTTGTACAATTCAAACTTTGTAGAGAATTGCATGCCCAAGCTTAAAGTTAAAAGGTAGATAATTTCATCGTATAAAAAACATGGTATCCCTTCGAAACGTTATACAATTGTATGTCCCAATGGTTTGCTTGGTCTTAAATCTTCTGGCGTAAAATCCTTTTAGAAGTTACAGAATTTACTAAACTTCAATTGTGTATGTATATTAGTTAGTTTTAAAATTAATTGATAATAATGCACATGTTTCATTTTTCAGTCATAAGTCTATCAATAAAAAATATTGCATTTCAACTTATAAGCCGTTGACATTTTGAGTTCGCTAGAGAGAAATAAACAGAAGGGCAATAATACTATTACTACTGTAAAGTACCTATTTAAAAAAAATTATAACATTACGATGATCGACATAAAGCACAGAAACATGTCATAACTCAATATCTCTTAACAAAATGTCGCTACAAAGCGTAGAAAGAACTCTACGACGTACGGCGTAGCAGCCGTAGCGTTACTTACATTAATCATTGTGTGATTTGTTTAATCCCCAGAATTTTCACAGTTTGGGAATTTATTCTATATTGATTTTAGTTAACAAATTTTATCTCTGTTTATTTTTTACATAAAAATTAAAAAACGACCCTATTGTGACGGCACCAATGATGGACACGTTTAGCTGACAGGCACCAGTAATAGACAGTTCACTCTTAGTTTAAATTGGTGCAAAACAAATGAAAATCTCTTATCTTCTGTAAAATAAGGATCAAGCGTCCATTATTGGTCCGTCCATTACTGGTTTCGTCGCCCTATGATTTTTATCATACTTTACGGTACTCTTAATTTTCATTAATCGTTAAAAAAAACTGTTGATACATGTTTATAGGTACGACTGTGTAGGTAAAATGAATGATGTTTGTATTTTTGTACGGAACTCTTCTCCATTGTAATTTTTTACTTAAAAGGTTTGTGCACAATATCACCAGAGTTTCTTTAAGGAAAATATCGCTATCGCCATTTTAAAACATTCTAATTGGTCGTTAGCGTTGTTTTGCTAAAAACTTTTGCGTTTCTTCGACGTTTTATCTAGTTTAGCTTCCATTTTATTCGCTGCAGTTTTTTTTTTATTTAACAAAGATCTGTTTCTGATACTAAAGGAAATTTCACAGAAAAGACGTCCCATTTTTCACTGAAAACTATACCGTGATTAAAAGTATTTTTATGTTCTTTTCCAGGGCTTGCGGTTATGCCAAATATCGTCAAAATCAGTTAAGCCGTTGTTTAAAACATAATCAACTAAGTAACTTTTGCGTTTACCTGTAGGTAATTTATGTATACATACATACATGTATGTATGTAAACTCTTTATTGCACAAAAATATAAATATTACAACATTGTTATTTAAGTAATGTACAGTCAAGGGCAAAAATATGTACACACTTTAGTACCTTGTCTATTTTCATCATATTTGAATGGCCATTATGTGAACTTTCACAGTGGTTAAAGTGACAAGGTACTAAAGTGTATACATATTTTTGCCCTTGACTGTACAAAGGCGAACTTATTCCTAAATTAATCTTATTAATAAAAAAATAAAAAAGTGATCACAGAACAAAGTTTGTCCAAGAGCTAATTAAAAAAATAGGACTTAAATCTAGGATACAAAATATTATATTAGACCAATCTGTGTTTAGTGATAAAAAAAAATATTTCGGAAAATGCATTTCGACGATGTCTGAACTAGTTTTAAAACCTCTAATGTATCTCACATAACAGTGCTCCTACAAAGTGACTTAAAATAACATACGTTAATTAATTATGCTACATTTTAAAGAATAACGACGTATAGACGCTCATGCCATTATTCGATGCAATACGTCACATCTCAACTAAAAAGACCCAACAAACATTTAATTGTCATTCCAATTTGCACCATATCACTATGACGGTGGGGTTTAAATTTGTGAATAACTGTGTTGGTGGTTAGTTGAAATTAAGTGATACACACAGCGTTAACGAGATCGCATTGTGGATGCTCATTAAAAAACCCGGCCATTAAGAAAGCTTCTATTATACGTGTTTTTTAGCTTTTAAGCTCTCTGGTTACACGTATAATAGTAAGTTGGTTTGTGGGTTCATACAAAATACAGAAATAATTTATGATAATAATATGTCAGTCAGCAAACCATTGATTTTATTTATAGGGTGTTGTTAATATTTAATTGGCAACTATTCATTATTTTTTCAAGATTTTTATGTGAACCAAAATATATTTTTTTGTGATTGAGTACCTGACAATTTTAGGTAAGTATTGTTTTTTTGCATAACAAAGAAAAGTGACGATTATATTCCAAGTCGTAGATTTTGAATATCGATTATTAATTGTGGGTCCATAATTTGGCTCATATAAAATTGGTCGTCCGAATTTTTATTCAAATACCGATTTGTGACTAATATTCATCATTACTCCGAAAAAATTTGCTCATACTTTTTTGTTCATACTTTTTTAAGTCAAAATCATCATTCGTGACTCATAATACATTTTTTCAGAAAACTGTTACGTTTTTTAGATTTTTATAAATTTAACCTAACCTAACCTAATTTTATCTACACGTAAGATATTTAAGAAATTCTGAAAATTGTACGGTTCCATGAATATTGACGGTATAAGTTCAGATGATAATATATTCCGATCGTTAGTATTAAAAAAAATTATGAAGAGTATGAAGAGTGGTCAATAGGTTGTAAAATTATATGAGATACATTTTCGGAGTGCCAATAATCTTATTTGCAATGTTATATGAACTTTGGCACACCCATTAATTGTATTAAAAAATTATAATGTAGGTTTACCGCAATTACCTTTGAATTGCATTTTTTTGAACCTGTACAAAATTAACCTTAAATCTGCATAAACGTTACCTTTGAAAAGTAGTTCAGTACATTATAATCTGAAACTACACCATGTAAATTCCACATACAAAATGAAACGTCGAAAAAGTACAGCAAATATCACTCGAAAAATGTCGCAATCGCGAAAAAGGTGGCGAAATTGACACGCCACTCGGAGGGGCAAAAATTAATCACCCTCGTTAGCCGACGGGGTGTATTATACGCCCAAATTGACTTATATCCGCGCCGGTACAAGATTAGCTAGGGTTGTCGACTTGGGAGGCCGGATTAAAGATAAAAATGTCGAGAATAAAGCTGGAAATGCCGATACGTCTTTTTTAGTAAAGAAAAATATAATTTAATTTAACGGCGAATGAATCTAACGATTTAAAGTAACGAAACTTTGCTACAGTCGGACAGTTTTGTTCATGTCGATGTATGTAAAAAAATACAGTTTGTTAATTGTCCGAATAAAATAGGTATTGGTTGTTCCAAAGATTTTGCCGTTCATAACTGTAATTTATACTCAAAGAATTGAAAATGACGTGTAACTTTATTATAATCACATTACTGAGGCCAAAATACGTTTATAGTATTGTACAGAATTATCAAAAAGTTTCTAGATTTGTTGGTAATTCTGTAGCTCTGCCTACCTCACTCTGGGAATAAAGGCGTTTTGTATGTCGTAGTATTGGAAAGCGAAACCAAAACTTGAGAAAGCTTGTAGTTCGAATTTATTAATCTTGAAACGTTCTCTGGTAACACCAGACCTGGATTTTTCTATCCATCTCTCAAATTAGATGACTAAAAAAAAAGGCGCAAAACTTTTTTATCATCATAATTCGACTTTTATTTATATGTAGGTAAATTAAAACCCTTGTTACTCTTTACGTTACGAAACTACATTAAATTTCTAGATTCAGAGGTTTGGGTGGTACGTTTATATGTTAGAAAGATTCTTCGTCTGAATAGGTTTTGGTAGGTTGTAGGTACAACCTAGGTTAAAATTATATTAACTAGATTTTTCCGGTTTCGTGCGTTAAAGCTCATTGATTGATTTTCTCTCTGAAACATTATCACTACATAGTATTAAACAAAGTCGCTTTCCGCTGTCTGTCCCTATGTATGCTTAGATCTTTAAAACTACGCAACGGATTTTGATGCGGTTTTTTTTTAAAGATAGAGTGATTCAAGAGGAAGGTTTATAATGTATAATAAATTCTTTTTTTATGTACGGGTGTTACAGAAAACTCTTATAAACCGAAGCGAAGCGAGGGCGGGTCGCTAGTTCCAAATAAAAAGTACTCTGTCCGAGTTTAAACATAGTTTAAGTGCGTATTACTTTGATTCTCCTTCACACTGCAATGGGTGGACAGATTTGGATGAAATTTGGATTGGAGTTCCCAAGTGAATAGCGGTAACATGGAACGGCCGAATAGCTAGGGTGACGGTACCAATGATCGACACTTTTAGGTGACCGGCACCAGTAATGGACACTTCACTCTTAATTCAAATTTCATACACAGATGAATAACCTTCATCTTCTGTGAAATAAGAATCAAGTATCTATTGATTGTCCATTATTGTTTGTGTTTATGGATCAAAGTTGTCTGAAAATAAAGAGCGGAGAAGCTAGCATTGAATATTTCGAATAGCAGCGAAAATAGTTTAAAAACCACATCAGAGTCAACCCTACAAGAGCTGGCGGGCAATTGGCGGCCATTTTCGAGCCGTTTCTAACCGTTCGGACTGTATGCAAATCCGGTCCGACGGCGGCGGAAGGGTTTTGTTTTTACCGAAGGACATCGTTCTGACCGGGATTACATTCCGCTTTGAATCTCAGTTGTACAGTCGACTACAAGGAGATGGATCCAATTTTGGAGCTTATTACATTGCATTAAGGTAAAAAAGTGGAAATATTTCTTTGGGTAATGTCTTACCAAATCTTTTTAATCTTCTTTCATTTCGCAAAGAGATACTTACCGTCGGATTGTTTTATATTTTTTGTGGTCAAAAGTCTAACCTAACCTATTTTTTTTAATAAGCCCATGTATTCTCTTTATAATAATATGTTAAGGGTTTAAGCAAAAAGACGTGCGAAATGTAAGTTTGTAAAATGATATAGTTTGTCAAATGATGATTTGGTCAAAAGTCAGGATAGCGTTTCTTTACAGTTGACTGTACAGGGTTTTGTAGGGTTATTCTTTTGGGCAAGTCGCTGGCGGATTCATCTACGAAGTTACACTTGTTTACCTGTCAACGCGTACAGGTGTGTTTTTTTTCTAGTGTTTTTTTTTAATGATATTGAAGTTATTGATGACGTTTGGGTAAAATTATATATGACAAAGACGCACAGATCATCCTGATGTTTAAAGGGATTTCTGAGATCCATAGACATTTGCATTCTCACTAATACAATCTTAACACTGTAATCTTAAGATCGCAAATGTAAATGGCAACCTTGAGGCTTAAGATGGAATACTTCTATGTAGGAGCACTGGCAGTTTTACGGCGTGTGACCTGCTTACTAAATAAATATATATAATATATAAACTCACGCCTTTATTCCAAAGCGGGGTAGGCAACTTGTTCATAAATTCTGAATAAATATCTTTTTGTTTATCTTTTATGCTAGTTAATATTTTTATTATCATTACTTATTTTTTCTTTACGTTAATGGTAAGTCTAATAAGCAGTACCATATAATTTGTTTTTAGTCAAAATCAAAAAAGAATTCTTATTACACAAAAATATCTACGCTTACTTAAATTTACTGTTTATTTGACACAATTTATTTTCACTTAAGTGCAACGCTAAAATTTAGTAAATACAGGATGTACTCCGCCATTATAATAAACACTCGTAATACGTCATTCTCTCAAAAGCGAACACCCTCTAATTAAGGTCGTATGGAAGTAGGACTCGGACAATTTGCTACGTTAATTCACTAAGCGGTGCTGAATGCATTAACGCATAGAGCCCGGAATAAATAATAGCACAAGTACCGGAGGCTTTTTTTTTTAATAAAGATGAAGTATAGAAAAATTACATAAAATCTGGCAAACTCTCATTACTACACCAGCTATCTTTGTAAAAAACTACGTCCGAATAGGGCTATCTATTAAAATTTTAAGCTTAATAATATTATTTAAATGATGGCTTCGAAAACAGTCTTAATATTTGAGCATAAAATAACCTACTTTATACCAGGCTAGAATATATTTACAGTTAAAATTTCAACACATTTAGTTAATGCGTACAAACATAAACTTACGTCTTTGTTTCCAGAGTTACAGAATTACTTTTTTTATTTTTTAAAGTTATATGTTTACAATTCATTTCGCACAATTGAATTACGGCTTTACCAGTGATGTACGGACACGAGCGTTAATTTGGGACCCATTTCAAGCCAAATATGCTTGAAATCAATGTCACTAGAGAGATGTCAAGTCATGTGTAACCTTTAGGGAAACTCAGTTTTATTGTTGTAGAATTTCAGATTGCCTTTGGCCCTAAGGTGGGTACCAAATTAAATCGCGTGATCGAGATGTTTAACAGTTAGTGAGTTGTTTAAAAATCACTTGGCTATTCCAAAACTTGATACGTTACAATACAAAATGTATTGTGAATCACCCTTTACATAAAAATGTCACTTGACTTTTTAATATGATATCGCGTGCAAGTAGCGTTCCAAGGACGGCAAAAACTTATACAGAAAGTCCACGTTTAAGCGAAAAATACATTATTTACGACGTGAACGCGGACAAGGGGAACTAGATAATGCACATATTACGTACACTTACGTTTGATCAAGGTTCGCTCTAGGAACATGAATACAATATTTCCCTACGGAGGACTAAGCAGGGGCCAGCGAAACCAGACCACTGCTGTCCTCACTCGACTCATTTTAAAAGGGACTCCGTAGAGCTCTAGTTACACTGGTACCATGATCTTCCATGAGCTTTGAAAGATGATAGGAGTGTATATATAAATAGAATGGGTTTGCAAAGGTTCTTCCGTAAAAAACGGTCGGTCGTGCCGTTGAGGATAAAGTAATATAATTACACTTGTATGTTTGGTAAGGTATTATTTTTTAAATCCACGTAAGTAACGGGATATTATTTTGCATTTCATGATTAGGTTTTTAGTTAAGTTTATTTATTCATTCATCAATGTAATATTACAATATTAATTGCATTGCATGTCAGAAATACGAAATTACATTGAGATCGTCAAACATAAATCTTTTAATCAAAGAATACAAAAATAAATAATAATTATAACAACAACAATTACACATGTAATAAATGGTCACTCGTCCGATGTCAATTATAATGTACGAGAATTGTTAAAGTCAACACAATAATAAAATAAATTTACATTTCCAGTTCCATTATAGTCATCCACGGAGTATAATGGATTTTCCAATAAAAGGTTTCTCAACAGATTTTTGTGAGTAAGTAGGTGTATATAGGGACTACTTTTAATATTATGTTTTATAGTTATTCACCATTATCATATAATAATATTATTATGTTAGACATACGTACTTAATGTATTTAAATATTGTACAACATGACTTTTATTATATTAGTGCGTTATGCATATAGTTATTATGCACTTAAAATTATGGATTCAACGCATTATTTTGTTTTTATGCATTTTAATTACACCCTTTGATCATTATACAAATCAGAACTATGTAAATTGTGGTATGCAGAATGAAAATTAGACTATTTCTTTTTATAATAAACATTACACACCCCTTTTATTGTCTGCCGCAGATAAATAATTGTTTCACAAAGCATTATTACGTAGTTTTTTAAATACATTTATTTCTGCTTTGGTTTATAGTAAAGTTATCCCACGTAAGTATCGAAAAACACTTTCAACCGCTGGCGGTATAGCCAATTTTTTCGCGAATTCTGTTTGAAAACGAAATATATCACCCTGTACGCGAGGTCCAATTTACACTTGACCTAGCAGCCAAAAAATACTACCTGTATAAAACCGAATCGACACGGATATTTGATGATTCCGTTTATTAACGGCAGGTCTGATCGCAAACGCAAACAAAAAGGCGATAAAACCATTATAAATGTGCAGTTTTTATAGTTAGGACGATTGGCAAACAAAGAAAACTCAGCTTAAATGAAATAATAAAAATTAGGTCTCTTTTACACGTTGGTAGTGAGTAAATCCACTAGCTACATACCTACCAATTCATTTATTTGGCCAAAATTGTGTATTATACATGGTGATATTATTTTAAAATAATTAGTCACTAACATTTCACAAGTTTGGTGTAGCAAGTAGAAAATAAAATAAAATAAAATCCTTTGGCATGAAATTTTGATTTATTTGTAAATACATGTCCCTCCGTGTTGTTGCGGGGTTAGAAAAGTGCCGCTCCATGTCTTCCCGTGGATGTCGTAAGAGACGACTAAGGGAATATATAGGCTTGTTGTACTGTTAGGCGATGGGCTTGCAACCTGTCCTGTCCTGTTGCGTAATACGCTGTTAAACATCTTAGCCTATTTGCGCAAAACGAGGTTTTTAAAGTTGTAGGTAATTCTGTAGCACTGCCAGCCCCACTCTGCGATTACAGGCCTGAAGGTATATGTAAATATAATAATATGAAAGAAGAAAATAATGCAGTCAATTTTAAATTTAAAGTAACCATGAATCAAGTACCTTATAAAGACTTCATTTAAAATGGCGTCGCATTCTTTACATTGGCAACGTGCCTGTGGCATCTCTAAAATTCCACAGTTTTATTAAAACGCTGTTTAACGGCAGATAGCTTTAGTCATATGCTAATAAGGGATTCTGTCTGTCATTGTTCAAACGAACTTGTCTGTCCGTAACCAATGTATCGAGTAGGTACTCGTATCGCCTTTCAACTCGACGCACCTAACATAAACCGGCAAGTTTATGTTGTCCCGTCAGAGTGCACAAAATACACTTTAGGGCGTGTATACTCAATAGGTAGCTGATCATTGTCCTGCCTATATAAATGCGTTGTGCCTTACGAGCTCACGCGGTTTCTATTTTATCTTTCAGTTGTATAATAAATAAAAGCTTCTATACGAGTATTCAAAGTCAATAAATCATTTTAATTGCAGCGTTATAAAACTCTCCAACCGTTTTTAGGGTTCCGTAGTCAAACTAGGAACCCTTATAGTTTCGCCATGTCCGTCCGTCCGTCCGTCCGTCCGTCCGTCCCCAGTCTAGCTCAGAGACTCATAGTACTAGAAAGCTGTAATTTGACATGAATGTACATATTAGTCACGCCAACAAAGTAATAAAATAAAATTTTGAAAAATATTTTTTTTTAATGCACCTCCCCTACACGTAACGTGGGGATGTCTTTTTTTTTTCTTGCCTACCCCATAGTGTGGGGTGTCGTTGGATAGGTCTTTCAAAAATATTGCGGGTTTATGCATACAATTTTTCGATTAAGGGATCCGTTTATGAAATATTAAGCTTTAAAGCGCTATTTTTTATTTTTTTTTTGAGTCAAGTGTCCCCCCCGCCCCCCTACAGCCAAAACTACAAGTACTAAAAATCTGAAAAAAATCTTCAACGAAAGCGCATATAACGAATTTTAAAGGAAAACTATCACGGCTAAGTAGACATGATTAGTTCCTGAGATACAGGCGATTAACGGGTTTATACCTACTAAAAATCATCTAAGACAGCGCCAAATAACTTTAAATAGAAAATTGTTTCATACATGTTGATTTTTGAGATAGTTTTTTGTGTTTGTCGTTACGGCTTCGGAACCCTACACTGAGCATGGTCCGACATGCTCTTGTTTTTGGATCGTTCGTTTAATGGTATGTCCATGTACAATTTTAATTAGGTACAGCAAGGAAACATAACATCTGGGGCCTAATATGGCTGCGTTCATCACGTGATAAAATTAGGATAACGCATCCGTCACTCTCGTACTTCTCATTTTGTCGTGACTACGTGATTACATACGTGTCAAAAAGTGACGGACGTTATATCCTCATTTTATCACGCAATAAACTAACATATTATGCCCCCTGGAGTTCTATTCAATGTGGTGAAACCTATAAGTATGTTGCTTTTATTGGGTTAGTACTATCTCTTGTAAAACGACCAATTGCGTTTTAGACCATTCTATTTGGATGACTTGATAATACTGGTTTATATTATTATGAGTTCCTTTTTAGGCCGCTTCCTGCCGTAGAGAAATAGGCTATCTCGCTGAATGTTAGCATATTGATATAAAACGTGAATGTTAGCATAATTATGATACATACCCTTACATTCACGTTTTATATCTTCGTTGTTATTTTAGTTTTTTGCTGGATTCAAATCCGAAGAGGCTTGACTCCATGTCAATTTTATATTTGCCAAGTAAAGAGTTAAACCGTATTTTTATGTATATTGAAATTTTCACTCTGTATATTCGTAATGCCTTTTCTATAGCCAGAGCTAATGTGATGTCAGAACTCATGTGCTGACCGAACAAGTTAGAACTATCGCGCAAACAGACAACTTAGCGCGGTGGATAGAGCGGGACGGTAATAAAAAATCGGTTTCGGCGGAAACTGAATAATGTTATGAAAATCTAGCTTTTCGCGTCTGCGTACAAGTCACTCATCGCTTCGATCGGGAACTGTCCAATATTGCAGGGTAAAAAGTAGCCTATGTGTTACTCTAGAACTAAAATCTATGTCAGTTCAAAATTCTATCCAATTGGAATTGTTCATATTTTTACAATTAGGGTCGAGTGTTCAACAATGAAACAGTCGTACACAATGAAACTGCGTACTATTTCTGTAATGCGACGTTGCCAGATAGTGCAGTACGCCTCGTCCTAAAGGCCTCGTACACCTCCCGCTCCTCCCCAGTTTTCGTGCTCGCCACTTGTGAAAGGACGTGTCTGTGGAGCTTTTTCGGTTTTTTGGTCAAAAAAGTAAGTATTTTTCTCAGTTTTATTTGTTTTTTCACGTAAATACTATAGTGATATTCATTTCCCTCAGTATTAAGTTGCTATGTACATGCATCATAGATTCACGTGGACTAGATTACCTATTAAATTGTTCGATTTTAGTAGGTTATATTTCAAGGTTATTCTAAAATACCCTCGGTGTCCAACAATGACACAATTCATAGGAGGACACAATGAAACAATGTTAAAAAAAATATTATAAGACATTATTGCTAATATACGAATTGTTGATTGTAAGATGTTATTACCTGTGGAATTACCTAATGCCTATTTGTGATTTTGGTATTTTTGCCAATATAAATCTATATTAATGACCGCGTTTCATTGTTGGACACGGTTGATTCAGGTAAAGAGTCGTATTACCTCGTATTTGTGATTTTTGTAGTTTTGAGACTGATTAAACTTTAAGTCGGTATGTTTCTAAAGAATTTTAGACATTATGGCCTAAAACTGTTGACTGTAAATCGTTATTTCTTGTTATAAGTAACTAGATTTTTGTTGTTGTGCGACTGACAAAACTTTAATATTGTTAAATAAAATAATTATAAGACATTATTGATAACATACGAATTGTTGAATGCAAGACGTTATTGCCTGTTAAATTAGCTAATGCCTATTTGTGATTTTTGTATTTTTGCCAATATATGTGAATAATCATAACCGCGTTTCATTGTTGGACACAAGGCGTGTCATTGTGTACATATGGGTGTACACAATGAAACAATTCTCATTTTTTTTTAAATCCTTATTATTGGTAATATGTCTGCGTTATTAAGGAAACAATTAATGTCATATTACACCTACTTAAATAGACTACCTTCCTCTTAAAAACGGAATCCATGTTTGCAAAAATGAGAGAAATATGAGACTCTGAATTTTTGGTGTTCCATTGTTGAACACTGCACCCTACTTCAATTCGAAAACCATTTCGAGGAATAGGGATTGAAATCCGTTTTGCATTATTAAGTTCTTGAAATATTCATTTATTTTGGATATTTTGGCGAAAGTATATTTAACCTTTGTTTGACTTTCGTTTTTGGCTTGAAGCCCTCCTAGGTGTATCTTACAGGTTAGGCGAAAATAGTATGTTTTAATACACTATTACAATAACTTTTTTTCATTAGATTAATTAGACATAGCGAAACTATTAAGAGTTCCTAGTTTAACTATGGAACCCTAAAATCTGTATAAACAACGTATTATTATCACATTTTTTAACCCCGGACCCAAAAAGAGGGGTGTTATAAATATGTGTGTCTATTTATGTGTGTGAGTCTGTCTATAGCACCGTAGCTCTTAAATTGGAAAACCCATTCGAATGTATTTTTAAATTAAAAGCTGTTTTTTTTAGCGGTGGTTCGTAGCTACATTTTTTTTAAATTGATTGCGCCGTTTAAGGGATATCAGCTCTGGAAGAAGCTTATTTATTCCGTGGTCGTGTGTGTGGGTCTGTCTTCCTTTTTAATAACATCATAAATACTTTTTATTTTACTATAGTTAATCACTTTAAAAAACCTTTCAATTTAAATTTTGTTTGAATTCTTATAAATTAATAATGGAACCAATGTTTTCATAATATCCGAAAAGTATACTTATAGGGTGCGTATCTACTGACATAACTTTTTAAGTCCTATTATCGGAAGTCCGAAAATGTTTCTCATACCATTTTACATCATAATGATCACTCTTCATAATCTTTATATTTTTTTTTAGTACTAACGGTCGGAACTCCTAATCATCTGAATTCATAACGCCAATATTAATGAAGCCGTACACTTTTTACAATTTCTTAAATATCTTACGTGTAATACGCTAGGTTAGGTTAGGTTAGATTTATAAAAAATCTCAAAAAGTAATAGTTTCTTTAAGAAAAATGCATTATGAATTGCGATAATTATGACTTCAAAAGTATGAACAAAAAAGTATGAGGAAAAAAATTATGAAGAGTGATTATTATGAATACAAATCGGTAGTAAAACAAAAAATAGGAATAAGAATTTTATGTGAGTCAATATGGACCCATACTTATATACTTGGATGAAAAACATCAGTTTTAGGAATATCTAAATACTCGAACTCAGAATTGTTAGCTTAGCTTCGTAGGTTGGGGCACTACCAATTAGGCTAACTAAGTCTTATTTTAAGGAAATATGAAATAATATTAAATGTCGATATTGAACATCATAAAATGTATTTATAAATTAGTACCTAATGTAAATTATAAAATAGAATTTGTAAATTATGAAATAGAATTTGTATATAGCTACGACTAACATTTGTACGCATGCTTGCATGCTGAATACAAGTGCATAAATAATTATAACACCATGTAATACTGTATTCTGCTAAATAAATTATTTTGATTTGATTTGATTTGATTTGATTTACAATACGTTGTGTAAATTAGTTAATAACACTTTGAACACTTTGAACTACTACAGGCTGCTTCAAAACCGGACAAAACCAAATCAGTTTCGGCGAAATAATCACACCCGCTAGTTTCGGCTGCCAGCCTACAACCATATTCGGCGAAGGCAACATCAAAGTCTCGTTTAACAAAACTGTTACGAACAAACGGCTACAGTTAAAACGTTTTGTTAAAAGTTGCGGTATGAATTCGTGTTCAACTCCAGTTTTGGCCGCTGTGTTACACAGTCAACGCGCCGTTTGAATACAATGTATCGTTCAACTTTTAAAGCGTGGTTGTTAATTTGATAAAGAATACGCAAATTCAATACGGGCTTGTCAAGGGACATTGAAATTGGCCTATCGTTAAAAATGGCCGAAATTATAGAAATTGAAAATATATACAGGGTGTAACTAAACCCTCTTTAGTAAAATAATGGTTTCACTTTAGCTAGCCTAATCGAAGTAAATCCTTAAAAAAATACTTCTGACAGTTGAAACGTTACAAACGCATGATGTAAAAACGATATTTTATGCTCCATGTAAGTTAGATAAACACCATAGGATCAAAAACGAAAAAAAAACAAGCAAAGTACCCTATAAATTTTTAATTCCCTGTAGTGTTGAACTCGAAATATACGTTTTTTGAGGCAAAAACGGAGTTTGTGCGTTAACATAGAAGTTTGTTTTTTTCACAAATTACCTACCTTTAGACGTTCCCTAAATAAAAGGTCTTGACAGACAGACGGACAGATGGACAACGAATTGACCTATAAGGGTTCCGTTTTTACTTCTTGAGGTACGAAACCTTAAAAATTTTAGAATCAAAGACCTTTCCATTTTATTAATAATCATACAAAATGTGTGTAAGAACCTTTAAAAATAACCAAAACCTAAAAACAGCGTCATCCATTTTGGAAATCGGTTAAAAGGCAAACAGACGGGGATCGGGCGGACATATAAACAGCTCCGGCTTTGTCATGCAAATGGCCCTCGAGCTGAGAATTTTAGCGTGACGCACAGTAAACGTAGAATAACAGTATAACAGAGAAACAGAACTAAGGGTCACTAAAGGTCACTGCTCTTGATTTTGGTTCTGCAATTCCTCTCTTGCTGTTGCAGACGTCCATGGGCTTAGCAACACATAATGCAGTACTAAGTTTCCAATCTACAGATGGTAGTCTTGCAAATGATCTCAGACCGCATTTACCATCAGCTGGCTGGAACGCTTGTTACCTTTTTCCTGCCATAAAACGGTGTTGCCTTAAACTTAAGGTTGAAGGTTAGTCCTTGAACGTCAAATATAACACATAGATACATACATAAACTCAAGCCTTCGTTCCCAGAGTGGGGTACGCAGTGCTACAGAATTAACAACAACTCTTAAAACTTGTTGATAGTTCTGTAACCACATTTTACACAATCAGTCTAAGATGTTTACCAGCGCATTACTTAGTGACAGGTTGCAAGCCTATCGCCTAACAGTACTACACAGCCTTTATTCCCTTAGTCGCCACTTACATCCATGGGAAGACATGGAATATCACTATTCTAACCCGGCAACCACACGGGTCGGTCGATTTATGTGAAATGGTGATTGATTGATTTTTTCATTATTTTATTACAATTTAAAAACAAATTCGGTATTTTACAAAATCAATGAATAATCAGTAGCTACCTATACTTAAAATATCGAAGCTTTACATTGCAATAAATTCTGAAGAATATTACCGTATTTTTTTAAATCTAAATCGTTAAATAACTGCGATACATACATACATACACATACATAAACTCACGCCTTTATTCCCAGAGTGGGGTAGGCAGAGCTACACAATTTCCAACAACTATAAAAACTTTTTGATAATTCTGTAAACACATTTTGCACACTTAGGCGAAGATGTTTACCAGTGTATTAGTGACAGGTTGCAAGCCCATCGCCTAACAGTACTACACGCCTTTATTGCCTTAGTCGGTTTTTACGACATCCACGGAAAGATACGGAGTGGCACTATACTAATCCGGCTACTACACGGGGAACCTCAATGTACTATGAAAACGCTATTATGATTAGTAAAAAAAACACGAAAATTACAAATCAAGCTTACTGTTAACTAATCTTCTACTGTGTATACCGAGATAGCTGAAAAAGGCGCTCTTCACACGACGCGCGCGGAATATTTAGCAGTCCTGTTTAAAATATCTGTCTTAACGTTGTCGGGGACTTCGCTATGGAAATCACTTACTCTTAAATATCTCTTGTTGTGTGGTGTCGCCTTTTATTATAGGGCCTCGTTTTAAGAGGTATAAATTATCTTGTGTGACTTTCAACGTCTTTGAAGTGTTCATTTTAAGACCAGGGGGGTTATTATGACATTGCTGAGCAGTTCATTTTACGGTGAGCGTAAAGGACAGAGCTATAGCGTTTATATAGCTCTGTCCTTTTCTCTCACCGTAAAAAATATTGCTTAATAATCTCATAATAACCCTCCAGAAGCAGAGCTGAAGAATTGGTATTTGAAGTTTGACGCTCATTTATCTTTGTAAATGTGTATGTTTGTATATCTGTAGCGTCGTAGTTTCTTAAGGGATGAATTGACTTCATACAGGAAAAAAACGAAACTGAGGCTCTATTATACTTGGTAAAATAGTATTGCCTTTCATATTATTAATAACAATAATAAGGCAGTACTTCTTAACACGGCACGTAATTGTGAGGAGGTTCGTCTCTCTTTAGCCCTAGTGTACAAGCGACAAGAGGTCTGTCATCGGCAAGACACGAATGCATATTATCTACAGATGTATGGGTGTTTCGGTACATTTCGACCTTTTAAAGCCTAAAAGCCTTAATGCTTTAGTGTAAACCCTCTTAGGCAGTCAGCTGTGTGTGTGCACATGTCCTCACGATGTTTTTCTTTCACCATAAGAGCAGGTAATTAAGTAAAAAAACAATGAATGAGACACGGCATATTTGTAAACAATTTCAATCTCATTTACTCAATTTTACACATAGCACCATAATTAAATAGTAATTTACATAAATACATATACTCATACTTACGTCCCGCGGGAGAGGTAGGGTCAGAATTACTTACAACTCTAAAAGCATGTTAAGAATTATGATTTTCTAAAAACTTGTTGATAAAGCGTTGCAACACTAACAAGTGTTTATTTACAGAATAGCTGCGTTGTCTAGATTGTGTGTGAGAGCAACCGATGTGTAGCGCCTATTCCTAGAATATACAGTTAGTAGTTATTTTTTTGGCAATGCTTAATCTTTGTGCCAAGTACAGGCCAGCATTTTTGTCACGGGGGAGCGGATAGCTAGTAAATTATATATCTTTAATAATTGTGATACATATCAATAGTTCGTAAATTAAATACAAGTTTTTTTTTTATATTGCCACTGTTCAGACTGTGAAGGTCATTCTTTTTGAAATTGCAGTTTTTTTTTAATGAAAGTTTGTCTAAAATTTTTATGATCATTAGACGACGAGATTAGCGTGATGGGTTATTGCCTAACGAATTCGCAATCGCAAATTCATTTTGAAAATCGAACGCTTGTCTGCATACAAAATGAAAACAATTATTCCACTTTGAAGTCGATTGCGATTGCGAATGCGTTAGTCAATAGCCGCTCTGGTTGGTAGCGACTATGCCCGACTCAAACCATGCGAGTGGTTCTGGATTCGATTCCGGGTAATATTTTTGTGACAGGATTAAAAACGTTGTTTTACTGTTTTTTCAATATTTTCTGTATACACAGTAAGTAGTTTTACAAACAATAAGGCCCTGTTGTTTGATTAGTAGTTAAACTAACTAATTGTTAAAATTCGAAAAAGAAACTGAAAATTTGACACATTTCCTTGAGTTAGTTTAACTTCTGATCAAACAACAGGCCCTAGTTTCTTATCGTAGCCTGGTAGCCACATATACTTGTAGTACGGTCGGCCAAGAATTTGGTCTACCAGTTTGGACAAAAGTATCTAGGGGTATTTGACAAGAGTGAAATTAAATTGGTTTTTCATTAACAACAGATAACCATTATAAAAATACTACGAAAAAATCTTTTATTTATGTTTGCTATTTTAAGATTTTTAAATTCATAAAATCTAACAATAACGCTGTTTGATTGTGACGTCACAAGATAGTAATCCCTATTTTCATAGTAACAACGGAGCGTTTTTGATGTTTCATAAAAAGAAGATGATTTGACTTTTGTCAAATACCGTATTATCGCTAAGGTCGACACTTGTCACTGTCATAATAATTATTGCAAGAGAAAATCGAACTGGTTGTACTGTCATGACGTTTTTTTTTTTTTTTTTTTTTTTATGGCACTGAGAAGACAAACGAGCACACAGGCTACCTGATGGAAAGTAGAAACTGTGACCCATAGACATTCGCATTCATAAGACTGCAATGCAATCCTAAGACTGCAAATGCGTTGCCAACCCTGAGGACTAAGATGGAATGCCTCTATGCTAGTCATTTCACCGGCTGTCTTATCCCCAAACCGGAACACAACAATGCGAACACTGCTGTTTGGCGGTAGGTTAATGGATAACGTGCACAACTAGTTCGTTCGCGACTAGTATATTTAATGTGTATTAATTTTTACAGTATTTTAGTTTGGTATTACAGTTCCAACTCAATCATGATGAATTTATTATTCTAAAAAGAATAAAACGTTAAATAAACATATTTTTTGTACGTCAATATGTCTTCAACACGCCTAGTATGGCTGCGTCTATATCACGTGTCAAACGTAGATATAGCATTCGTACCTCTCGTACTTATCAGAAGTACGTGTCAGAAGGTGACGGATGCCTTATCCAAACTTTATCTCACGATAAACGTGTACTTTTTGTTTCTGAAATGTAATCATTTAACAATTGACGACTAAACCATACTTCTTCATTGTATTTTTATTAATAATACCACCTCTTTAGCCGTTATAAATTGCGTCACAAAATCTCAGTTCCCTGACTGTAAACAAAAAGGAAAGAAGGTGAATTAATTCTGAACGCGCTCTTTGACGAGGCCTTCAGCCATTTCTTATGGAAAATTAACGCTTTCAGGTGAAAATTGCTCGCTGAATTTAATCACGCACGTTTAGAGAGGGTGACGAAGTCGTCGCGGGATCGTGACGGAGTCGTGGTGCCATTAGTGTAAAGCAAAGGACATTAAGTCAAGATGAAACGATGTTGTATTTAAAAATTTAAATTAATTTAACCGGGGGAATTTTTGTCATTGATTGACCTAGACCCAAACTATATGCTCTAGGCTTGAACTATGGGTACTAGACAAATATAAATACTTACACATACATGCAGACCTTCAAGACCCCAGATATACAGTGTGTTACCGGCATGCGGGCATTTATTAAAACTGCCGATAATATGTTGCTTTAACAAGTGTTTGCACGTATTATCAATTAAAAAATAATTAAAATAACTTCACAATTAATTTTCTTAGATACTGTCCATTTTTAATGAAGTGCTTGTGCTGCGTGTTCATCGTTATCAGTATCGCTGTTGCTTGGTACAGGGCATGTCTTGGTACGGGGGCAGATCATAATAATCAAAGTAGCCGTCGACTGTCATTTACACATGTCAAATTGCCGTGCTTTACATTGCTGGCAATTAACATTTTGTTAGAAAGTTAACAAAGCCTGAAAAGTTGTTTATTAATTAAATTAATGTCATAGTTACGTTACAGATATACGTTATTTTAACCTACTTTAAAAAAAGCCAGGGTGCTGGTAACACACTGTATAGGCCCTAAGTCTCAGAGCTGACATCTCTTAAGCAGCCAAATTATCAAACCTAGCTAAGAACTATGGTAATTAAAAAAACCGCATATGGATCAGTCCACCCGTTGAGGAGTTACTATACAACTAAATTATTTTTACTAAATTAAAAGTTCTTTTTTAAATTATTATTTGTATTTAACTAGCTGCCCGTCAGCCGCTTCGCTCCACTCTAAATTTTTTTTGTGATACAAACCTTGTCCTCACTCTTGTCCACACAAAAAAAAAACAATTTAGCGCAGTCATACAACTCAACTCATAATGTCATTGCTTAAATACTAAAGGGCCACAAAGCAAAATGTGTTTGTGTTGCATTTCAATTCGGAATGCTATATACTTTAACTTTCAAATCAAACTATATCTGTTTTTGTTTTGTGCCGCTTTTGTATTTAAGCAGCGATGTATCCACAGCTTATGACGACCGTATTCTCATTTCTTTTTAAACCCGGTACAAAATGAAAATTAAACAAGGGTGTTTGTGAAAGCCGTGATATGATATTCTCGGCACGCGTGTATGGCACAGATAAAACTAAACAAACAATACCTAACTTCGCAGACAAGGGAAAGAACCACCCTTTTAGGTTGTAGTTGGGTGACGGGAGGAGCGGGAGGCGGAGCGGAAAGCGGTGCGGTGAGTTGTACTATTTGTAGGGTGACAGAACCATGGACGAGGACCAATGACGGACACTTGATTCTAATTTTACAGAAAATAAGGGTTATTCCTTTGTTTTGCAACAATCAATTTAAATTTTAAATTTAGAGTTAAGTGTTCATAACTGTCAGCTAAGTGTTCAACACTGGTGCCATCACCCTATGTTTGTAAACTTTTTATCCTACATCGAATTTACATTAAGTCTTTTATTTATTACAGAAATGAAGTGACGTTCAATTATTGATTGGAAGTTATTTAGAATAACTAAAGTTATCCTATATTTATTCATCTTGATACAGATGTAGTGAATAATCCTTTCCCATCGTTTTTGGTCGGATAACTTCGAATTTATCTTGCTTTCTCAGTTGGCTTATTGATATGTCCTGAAACTACTTGAGAAAGCTAGATAAATATGAACTAATCCGACGAAAACGATGGGAAAGGATTATTCACTACATCTATACACTGTTTATCCGAAGCGGTATATACTGTGTATAAGGCACGGTCTATCAAAAACCGAAACTGTAATTTTATATAAGAATTAAATTCAGTAGGTTTTTATTCAAAAACTTAACTTATTTTTTTTTTAAGTTTGGCGCCAATATATTATTATAAAGCATGTATAATGCTACCATTTTCCTAATAACAATCGACAATCTTCGTTGTTGCATGACACACGAGTGACAAATATACTGTCAGTTGCCAGTGCAAGCATGACAGCGATAGCTAACTGAATGCTATTGAAGCTGGGAAAACTGTAGAGTTTTTTCATTTTACATATATCAAAACGGATCTGAAAACTTACAAACAATAAAGGACTATCTCAGGACAGGTTTCAGTTTTAGTTCTGAACAAATACTTCATGAAATGAAATGAATTTGTCCAAAACAGCTGAATTAATTTTCGGTTGACCGCCTATTTATGTTTGACAACCAATACCGGTCACTTTTATCGCGTTAGATAAAGCATCTGTCACCCTCGCACTAATATACTGGTCAGAAAGTGACAGTTGTTTTATCCACGCTTATCCACATCAATAAACACGACCATAATTTTATTGTAATAACGCTCAATTTTAAAATCTTTTACTAAATAGTGAATGTGTATAAGACCGGACTTTTAACAATTTTGTTACGTTTCTTAGTTGGTTTAAAAATATATATCGAACTATCGGAAAGCACCAAATCCTCACCTTAATAGGGCAGTGTGTTATAACATCAGTAAAACAACACGCCATCTGTTGCTGAAGCGCGGAACTGTTATCGCGTCTACCGGGGTACTGAGGAAACTTGAATATGAAACAAGGTTATTTCAAAATTATCACTGTTACGGCCATGAAACTGATTTTGAATGAGATGCTAGGTTCAAGACACTTCAGATATACGTATAAATATGACAGTTTGCTATGAATTGATGTTTACTTGGATAAAATATTGAGATATTGGGCGTCCCACTCAAGTTATTAGTGAAATAATAGTTTATTAATACGGTCCGTAGTTATCAAGACACTAGTAAGGAAAATAAAACTGTTTATTAAAAAAAATACAAGACTTGTCATTTTATTACGATATAAATACTTTTGCCAGTAAAAAGCCTCTTCCATCTTTTAATTGACCTTTTCAAAAACTTAAAGTTCTTGGAGGTTTTTCTTTAGGATCATAATAATTGTCTTTTTCTTTACTAATTGCAAAATAATAAACAAAAATATTTTTTTATAGACAACTCAAAGATGAAACAAGAATTCACACCAACGAAACACACAATTTGCAGATAATTTAATTTTCGAATCCTTTAATAAAGCAGATGGACTTTAAATTCATAAAGTAAAGTATACGAGTATTATAATTAGTATAGATCAATAATAACTACGGCTGAAACTCTAATCCCTGAAGACTGACAAACTTTTAATATCGATTATAACTCTCTAGAGGAGCTTAATGACAAAACGGTAGCCAGGGAGTAATTAGGGTTACTGGTGAAAGATTGATTCATGATTCAGTTCATATTTCAACACGGACGAAAATACTTTATCATCAACGAGGCTTATAAAATTGTAATTCAGTCCCTTAGTAATGATTATTGTGAATCTGTTTCTCAAAAATGTTTTCCAAAAAGACCGTGACCAGTTTCAATAATTTGATATATTTAGAGTGCTTCATATGCATTAATCGTTCTTACTTGATAGATAACAACAGAGTCAGAAGCATTTGCAACTTCATTTACTTCTTCATTGTTTTCTCTATCATTTGTTACACTATTTACGACTTTCCTTACGATTCTAATATAGATTTCAACATATTAATCTTTCAAGCTGTTTTCACTGTTGAATTAGTAGGACTGTCGGTTGCTGCTTGTTGTTTAAGAAAGCAATATAAAGCGTTACAAAAGCTTGATGAGAAATTTGGTTTGGATGGTGATTACGTTAAAATTCTAAAAGGAGAAGCTGATGTTGCTACTATAACTACAATTGCATCAATGATTGTTGATATTTCTGGAATGATCTTTTTGACGGCAAAACGTAGCTCGATGATAATCATCTGTCTAGGAACAGCAGCTCATGATGCTGAATTGGCTTTTATTTCCTTGTTTATCAAAGTCGTAAATATTAGATTGGAGAAGTCTATCACAGAAAGTCCTGGATATGGTTGTACGGTGTACAGGCATATTCTAATTGCCGCTTCATATTTTAATGAAGGATTTCAGTTTAGCGTAAGTGTCTTTTATCCTATTTATGGTAATGCATGTAAACACCTGTTATATTACAAGTTAAGTAAGTTACTTTGTATTGAATAAATCATTGCAGGTATTTCTCATAATGCTTGTGACCTTGCTGACCAGTATTATTTATGGATTTGTCGTCGTGCTATTGGATTCTGATATGGTATGTTTTATCGCTATATATTTTTTTATCATTCCTTTGGCCACAATATGTAAGCGACCCTCCACTCTATTTTATGGTTCCGTACCCAAAAAGCGCCAGTGGTACCCTATTATCAAGCCGCCGCTGTAATAATCATGGATCGTTGTAGGTAGAAAGTTGGTTTTTATACCGAGTGTATATTACATTATATAAATAAATGTAAAGACGTACACACAATAGTACTGCTATACAAAAAAATAAACGGCTGTGTTTTAGTTACCTTTATTTATCAAAAATAATCTTCAATTCCATTCTAAAATTATATTTTGCTTCTCATTAAACAGTTTCAAACCGTGACATACCAATCAAGTCTGAACATTACTAAAATTGCTGCACTTCCAGTTTTTACATCCCTTAACAATATGGTAACTTTTCAAAAGTCATAACCTGCTTGGTAACATTCCAGGCAGCTCTCACGGTGAGTTTCCTGGCATGGCGTGAGTTCAAATCGCTCTACTCCCTGTGGGCGGTGTGCTCCGCCGCGCACCGGACCGAGGGTATCTGCCGACAACTGGCTTGGCATTTGACTTCCAAATTAGTTTTAGAACCGAAAACAGCAAACTGTGAGTGTGTACCTTTATTATTCACTTTTTGTTCATTATTGTTATCGACTATAGTTTTTTCCAAATAAATAACAATTATATCTAAATTCGTCAATGTACATTACCAATTTGAATCATAAGCCATTATGGAGCTTTGTCTAAGTGATGTTACATCACTTTGACATAGTTCCATAGTGATTATACACCGTGGGCCCGAATAACCCGAGGGATTTTAACCATCGATTTTAGAGCCCAATTGGAGTATATAAAGTAGTATAACATGTAGTCCAATAACGCACGATTCCCGAGATTTTTATTATTTAAAAATCAATTCCATAGTTAATTTAATTTGAACTCTTGTCACCTTAGCTTAAAACATTATTTACTAAGAAAGATTCATGTTGTAAGTAGCACTATCATCAACATACAACATAAATTAATTAATCGATTTCTTAGTAAATAATGCTTTAGATTAAGGTGACAGAGTTCAAATTAAATTAACTATGGAATTGATTTTTAAATAATAAAAATCGCGGGAATCGTGCGTTATTGGACTACATGTTATACTACTTTATATACTCCAATTGGGCTCTAAAATCGATGGTTAAAATCCCTCGGGTTATTCGGGCCCACGGTGTATAAAGTCTGTTTACGAAGAAAATTGGCAACTATTACATAGTCAAATTATTAAAGCCACTTAAGTAACGCAAAATGTATTTATACACCGTGGGAACGAGGAATCCGACAAACTTTAACCATCGATTCTAGAGCCAATTTGTAGTTTATAATGTGATAATAATATAACATGTAGTCCAATAACGCATAATTTCCAAAATATTTATTATTAAAAAAAATATTCCATAATTAATTGAATTTAAACTCGTGTCACCTTAACGTAAAGCAATATTTTCTAAGAAAGATTCATCTTGTAAATAGCAATGTCATCAACGTACAACGTAAATTAATTTAATCATAGTAAATAATGCTTTAGGTATAGGTGACAAAGTTCAAATTAAATTAAATGTTGAATATTTTTTTTTATAATAAATAGGTACCTATCTTGGAAATTATGCGTTATTGGACTACATGTTATATCACATTATATACTACAAATTGGCTCTAAAATCGATGGTTAAAGTTTGTCGGATTCCTCGTTCCCACGGTGTATATTTTTTAAGGCCCGTTTTTTTTGGCGGGATTTTAGATTAAAACCATCAAGATGTGACTGTTTTTAAGAAAAAGACACCTACAGCTCTATTGTACTCAGTAAAACCATATTGCTTTAGACATATCGTATTGTCAGCGATATGATACATTAATTGTATTGTTTTTAAACGGCCGAGTTAAAACCAATACAATAACATGTCATGAAAAAAGCAATATGGTATGGTTAAAATTTGATTACGCTGTAATCACATCGTGTAATGACATTGAATACACGATATCGCAAGTTTAGTTAGATAATGGTATTATGATACAGTACCTACATATATTTTAGTTCGGTCATTTGGAAAGGATGGATGAAAGAAGATTGATGAAAGAGATATACAGATCGAAAGTGAGTGGACGAGTCGGAAGGGGCCTCCCTAGGCGTACTTTTTCGAGTCAAATCGGAGAAATACTTGAAAAGGGCCAAATCTTAAGTACCCGAAACCGACGTGCTCGATGTATGAATGTAGAAGAAGCGAAAGAAATTTGTCAAGATCGTAGCAAGTGGAAAGAAGTGGTCTCTGCCTACCCCTCTGGGAAACAGGCGTGATTTAATGTATGTATGTATACATATATTTTTAAGTTTTTTTTATTTGTAACATACCTAAATAGAAACCACACTAGCCGCCTTTATGCCATGCTTTGTCCTTATCTGTCATTGTCACATTTTAATTAGACAGGTTTACACGTAATGCGGTAGGACTTTACTTCAAACTCACAATTCAAATATTTAATTTCCAGCTAATTCAAAATCTTTTGCTGTTCTAAAACGTTGGCACGCCAGCGTGATGGCGATGCAGCCGCGATTCACTGCAGGACAGGGCATTGCACTCAACCTGAGCATACCGCTTGTAATAGTTGACGTCAGTATCAACTATCTGTTGCTGGTGATACAGGTAATATATTATTTAATAGTAAACGTCAATGTTTATCGAAGAAGTGGACTAACGAAAAGAACAGGGGGGTTATTATGACCTAGATATGCAGTTCACTTTACGTTCAGCGTAAAGGACAGAGCTATAGCAGTTATTATAGCACTGGGGGGTTATTATGACATAGCTATGTTAGTTAATTTTACGGTGAGCGTAAAGGACGGTGCTGTAGCAGTTAAATAACTCTGTCCTTTTCTCTTAGCGTAAAATGAATGGCACAGATAGGTCATAATAACCCCACTGTCCTTTTCTCTCAGCGTAAACCAAATGGCATTGCTATGCCATAATAACCCCCCAGCACTGTTCTTCAACCTTTGTTTGCTTAAGTATCTATCTAATTTAAGCTTTAAACGAGCAATTCTTAGTATATTCTGAATCTCGGAAAAAGCTCCAACGATTTTCATGAATAAAATGAAATGAAAAAATGCATACGCAGGGGTTTTTGGAGGCGATAAGATTTGATCTAGCTAGGTTTCATTAAAGAAAACTTACAAAAAAATATATCGAGCAAAGCTCGGTTATCCAGATAATTAAATATTTAATTTTACTTCTATAGTTTTCTTAAAATAACAATTCGGCAATTTATACTGGTTATTGAAACCTTTGGAGACGAATTATCAACGTTATAATTGTAATATTTTTATAAACTTTACCAAACTATGAAGCTTTCAACCAAGAATTTTTATGTTGACTTAATTTTAGGCTGATCTTATCTAATTTGGATAATTCTCTTACAGTTCTATATGGCCTATCAATGAAGAATTTCTCAACAAAAGTCAAGACCAACGTGCTGAAGCATATCTGTTTTTTTTTTTTAAATCACTTCAAGTATAACCAAAATTTTTTTTTGTAATACTAACCAGTTGTATAATACTCTACATTATTAGTTTTATATTTTTTTGTATCAAGTGTAATTAGTTTACATTGTTCTATCTTTTTATTTCATGCCTTGTATTTTTACTACTTTGAAGATAAATTTAATTGTAGAATTGTGGTAGTGGTGAAAGAGGTAAATAACGTTGACTTTGACGTTGTGACGTAAATTTAAAGAAAGTAATTGGTGTTACACAATCATTTTAAGAACCTATGATTTATTTGAGTTTTTAATAGCGCGTAGCACGCAATAGTGTAATCAATTGATAATTGGTGGTTCGTTCAATTAGTTAAATTGTTCCATTCAATTAGTAAAGTCAGCTTTACAAGGGTTTATTTCATAGTTGTATAGATTCAGTAGTGTCAGTTTGTGAGTTTTTATTAAGTTATAATGAGACATTAAATACACTAATGCATATTTTATAAATACATAATTTCAGATTATATCCTTGAACTAAACGATTCGGTTTTTTTAGCAATAAGTACCACCTTCTTTTGAGTAGGTAAATTAGCTTATTCAAATTTTATGTCAATACACAGAAACCTCAAAATAAAAATTACATTTGGTAATCTATTACTTTGGTAATTAGTTAATTAAATGTAGATGTTATAGAAGAATATATTTATTTTGTTGATAATTATACATTCAAATTATTTGCAGACACAAATCAATGTAGAGAATTGTAATTAAAATTTCTAGATATTATCTTAAGCTAAAATAAAAAGACGAGTTACTTGAAATTTTATTATCATTGTTTTATACTCTGAAAGTAGGTATTGTTTATCTTAGGAGCTAAGCGGGTTGAAAGTGATGCATATCAACCCTAGGGAAGAAAAGTAATTGGACAAAATATCCGTCAATGGATTTGTGCAGTAGCAGAAACCTCTACAGCCTCTCTGTATTAAAACCATTAAAATACATCTAAAATAAAAAAAATATATTTATTAAACAATTACAGGACAAATAAATGCTTATGTAAATAGTTATGCCTTCGGGATAACTATTTACTTAGGGAGTTTTAGTTTGATCGACTCAGTTTGTGTTCGACTCTGATGAAAGTCACTATTATTCTTTCACATTCGAAATATAATAATAAAATTATTTATCCTTGTTTAACATATCCACGTTTTCATCTCAAACTTCTTCCATAATTCTAAACAAATCACACATAATTCAATATTCATGCTCCTTAAAACCGAAGGTTCCAACAAAAACCAGCGATATTGAGATGTCACCCGTAAGCATCCGTATCTTGCTCTCTGTTTGAGGATCATTTGGGGCGTTATTCATCAAGACATATTATGGTGGCATGGAGGGCGTCATTTGTCTTGTCACCCTGTCCGATGACAGCGTGGAAGTGACAATAGGGGTGACAGGGCAGGAGAAATATAATAAGGAAAAGTTGAATTTAGGAGTAGCCCTGGGGTTTATTTTAATAATCACGCCTGTAATAGACAGCTTGGGGATAATGTTTGGTTCTTTACAGGGATCTGGAGCAGATACTTAAGTTATTTGGTAACTTTAAAGATTTAATATTTAATATGTTTGTAATTTTTAATTTAATTTGTCGTGTAAATAAATAATGTCAGGCGGACAATGTCACACCAATTCGTTCATTGAATACAAAACGGACACATTCCAAAATGAGTCAGTGTTGCATTTTAAAATTAGAATCTGTTCGTATAAGGAGGACAAATTATTTTGGAATGTATCCATTTTGCATTCAATGAGCGAATTGACCTAGTCCCAAACCTAGCTCTAAGCTTGTACTAAATAGACAACGTTCATGACTCAGGAACAAACATTTAAGCTAATCACACTTATGTGCCCTTATCGGGATTTGTACCCAGGAACCCGCTAGCTTCGTAGGCAGGGCCACAACCAACTAGGCCAGTACATCATCAAGTGTGAAAAGTTCGATATGATGTAGGTTAATAGTAGTTAGGTTAGACGACGCGTTGGCCTAGTTGGTAGTGACCCTGCTTACAAAGCTACCGGTCCCGGGTTTGACTCCCAGGGTGATTTCTTAACCATATTTTTAACCAAATTCATACTACAATGATACTACTTTGTCTAGCATTATTTAAAGCTATAAAATATTAAATTAAATATAATATCAAATATCGTGCGTAGTTCAGCAGGACGACAAGTCAAAAATATTACGAGAGAGATATAGTGAGAAAATGGAAAAAGAAAAAGAAAACACAAGACAACCATATAAAAGATTCGATAATGTTTTTCTACATCAACAGTGTCCCCTAGACAAACAGCTTTGCAATTGCACAAATTGTTAATGACTTAGTCTCGGTTTAGGCCAAGCATTTTTGTCTGTTAGATAGTCCTCGACCATATAGGGTAAAGTCGCCAGTGGTCAGCCAGAGACCAGTTAGTCGACCTTATATGAGTGCGAAGAGTGGGTAATCTTATCTTATCTTTCGGACTCTTCCTACTCATACAAAGTATAGGCAGAGGCCGACTACAGGTCTCTGGCCACTGGTGACTTTACCCTAGTACGTTTTAGACATTAACGACTTTTTAAGTCCTCGAAAGGATAACGTTAAAACAAGAAGGTTCTGCTTTTCCTCTAATAAATAAAACGTCTTAAGTTGAAGTCATTGTTGACATCTAATACATACTCGTAACGCTAAAGTGTTTCCGGGAAAATTGCTACGCAGACAACTGTAATCTTTCTCCCTCTTAAATTATTCATACCGTCTTTCCTCTGTTGTAACTCTTGAAGCCTTAGTTTGACAACTAAATTCTGCTAAGAAAACTTCCTCGTACAATTATAATCGCTTTTGAAATGGTTGACTGAAATAACTGTTCTATTATGTATTGTTTTGGATTTTGTGACCACGGGAATTTTTTAAATCTTCGATCAATATTATATACAATTTTGGCAAACGTGGTGAAACATTATGATATATTTGAATCGACGAAACTGTTTTAATGGAAAACGTCTTGTCACAATTTTGGTTGGAATTTGTCGAAAATTCATTAAATCATGATTGATGACACAGTTATAGCCTAATATTGACTAATTCAAATAATGGAAATAGATTTAAAAAGTGGTTAAATCTTCTTTTTTTTTAGTTTAGCAAATAACTTAAGTTGTGTTTTTTTTCATCAGAATAAGACAAGTGATATCCTCATGCATTGTAGTAATTTCAAATACAGGTTTTTTCTTCAAATCAAAAATAACTAAATTCATTTGAACCTATCAGAAGGCGTAACTTTCATAAGATGGCTGTCATTATAGTCTAGTAAAAAATATTTGAAATAAAAAAATGGTTACACTGTAGTGTCATCTCTTTCAAATCAATCTAAGAAAAAAGGGACGACACTAAAAATTTGGTCAAGTATTCATACAAACATGACAGGTTAATCAAACACATCCAAAACCAGATTTAAATACAATTTTTGTACAAAAACTATTTGCTTTTACTAAAATCTAATAGGTTTTCGATTTTCAAGTCATTCTTCATATTAAAATACCTTTCTCAATACCCCCTTAGGTAATAAAATCAGAATTAAAAAATGTTTTTTTTAAATTAAAATTCGTTATAGTCAGCCACGTTTGATATGTACACATATAGACACAAATGTAACATAACGTAGGACGAAAACTGTTTAATTTTATACCTACCTATATGAAATCTCATCTCCTCTTTTTCCATTTTATTTCATTGTCTCACCGCCAGAGGGCACTGAACAAAGCCCCAATCAGCTGGCCCTTGACACAGAATCTGAGTGAACGCTTTTTTTTAAGGAAACCAAAGCGGCTCATTACCGTGACCCGGGGTGACGAGGAAATTAACCCTTTAGCCGCCGAGGGAGAAAGAATTCTGTGGATTCTAGTATCAAGAATTAAAATATAGAAATTTTTAAAGTGGCAGTGTCTTAGACAAGTTTTTTAGTATGGTAGCCTAATCCTGATGACTAAGAACTTTGTATAATATCAATGTCTGTATTCTAATAACTTTAGCCTTTGTCTTCTTCTCATACCGGAACACAACAATGCAAAATCAACTGTGTGACGGTAGGTATGGTGGTGGTGGTAGTCGGCCAAAATGTGAGGTCTACCACCCTACGGTTGAAGTTCATTTGCGCGTCATGATCCCTATAAATTCCATAGTAACGGAGCGTTTTTGATGTTTCATAAAAAGAAGCTGATTTGACTTTTGTCAAATACCGTATTATAGGGTTGACGACGTAAGCTGCCGAACGGTGCCGTCGAGCAGTTGTGTCAATACGAGTACTTACCATACAATTGACAGATTTCGAAAACCGTTACATGTACACTCGCGGTCAAATAATTCGGGTCAGAGTGCGTTTTTCATACAAACGAGGCTATTTCGAAGCCTTGGTCCCTAGCCAGGGGTTGTTTTGAGTGAGGTTTAATAGTGGATACTCCAAGGTTCAATAGAGGAGGTCAAAAGTTCTTAAGATACCTAACTGATAGCACAATCAATTGACACCACAGCCAGAGAGTTTGGGTCAGCATTTGGATTTCCTTACATTTTATTGTCATTTTAGATGTTTTTCTGAACATGCACAATTCCGGCGTTAGCCGCAGATTTAATCAGTTGGGTGTCCTAGGCACTCTGGAAGTCCTGTATCGATGCTCGGGGTATCCATCATCAGATTTCACTACAAGCATCCCCTGGCGAGGAACCAAGGCTTCGAAATAGCCTCGTTTGTATGAAAAACGCACTCTGACCCGAATTATTTGACCGCGAGTGTAGTTAGTGTAAAAGAACTTGTTAAGGCTCCCTAGACTCCTAAAATTACAGGCTCAGCCTAGTTTGAAGTCAGCTGAATATTAACCGGGAAAACAGGTCATATTGTATCATTTCTGAAAAAAAAAAAATATATATTTGAAAGTTCCGGAAACCTACTCCACTAAGCTTTTATCCTTTTAACGAGGCTTAAAAAAGTGTACGTCCGTATTATTTAATTTCTTTAGAACTTATTAAAGTTAAAGTCTTATCTTCCATTAAGCTGTCGCTCCCCATTAAGCCTATATTACCGTTTATAAATGAAGCTCTAATGGCCGCTCTTTGTTTCTTCCATCGCTCACCTTTCGTTCAAATGGACAATTAAATAATTAAGAACACATTTTGCATTTTACTGTGACCTTTTTAATGACCATTGTAAAAACTAAGTTTTCTTTTAGATCTAAATAAATATTTGAACAATCTTATTAAAAAAAATACTTTTACTTTTTTACATTACGCCTAAAAAGTGTATAAATTTTGTTTGTAATAATGTAAAAATGTCTACATAAGCACTAAGTAGAACATTTTTTATAACAGCGCCATCTATGCGATGTTGATGGAACTACGTGGAACAGTGAGAACCTTGGCTTGTTTCGCCCGACTAGAGAAGGGTTAACGATTTTATAGCCACGTGGCGTTTATGCTTCGGTGATGTCAGTTAGTAAAACATGATAAAAGTCGTTCTGTTGTTTATAGTGTCAAAAGTTACGCTGACATGAAAAATGAATTACTTAGAATCATGTTTTTTTATTTTCTTTCTCTTCGAGTACAACTTCAATTGTTTTATTTTTAAATATATATGTTGATTTCACTGTCGTGGCCAAATTAGCTACTTTAATATAAATTGATCTGACAAAGATAAAGAATTAAATAGATTTTATAAAAATCGTATAATTAATAATGAAGGTTTAATTTATATTTCCGGATAACATCTGTTATGACATACTTACTTAATAATACACACCTTTCATCTATAACAGACAAACAAAGCAATTATTAACCTTGGTAAATAAATCTAGCGACACATCTAAGCATGGGTTGGGTTACATTATTTATACCAAGGTATATTATTATAATGTTATCTACAAGTATTTTCATTGTGTGTTTCTGAAGTTTTAAAAGTAAAATTAAATACAGTAGAACCCGCTTAATACGATCACGTTTAATACGATTTCCCGCATAATACGCCATTTTCTGCCGGTCCCTGCAACTTAAGGCCTGTTTTCATACGTTTTTTCACGGTTAATACGACTCGCGTCCCGCTTAAAACTTCTTATAAAAACCATAATACGAAGTTATGAACGCGGGTGAAAAAGAGCATATCGTACTAAGGGATGCGATTCTAGCGACACCTCCGCCTGTCCAGGTGTAAGTTTGTGTGTTGTGACGACTAAAGCGATCGGCTAATTGGTGGGTAGGAGTTGAACTAAAGAATATCAAGCTTGTTTTCTTACTTCCAAATGCGACGAGCAAGTTGCAACCAATGGATCAGGGCATTATAAAGGTCCTTGAACAAGGTTATAGAGCACGACTGATAAATCGCTATTTAATGGAAATGGCAACCCTGACAGCAAACGACCACTGAAAGTTCATGACGTGTGTACATGAAATATTACTACTCGTAGTTTTATTTTCACGTTTAATACGATTTCCCGTTTAAGACACTTTTTTTGCTAGGTCCCCTCAGAATCGTCTTAAGCGGGTTCTACTGTAGTTAGTATAACTTATTACATTAAAAAAGCAATGGACAATAATAAAATAAATGGATCTATTCCATTCTAAGGACATTACATTGAGTAAATAAATGGATTCTAAATTTTATTAATCCTTTTCTATATATTTTTTAACAAAATATTAATAAGTACTTTTGTTTGAAGACGTCAAGATGCATTAAAAGTTGTAACCCCTTTCTTATAAACGTGGAATAAGCTTGGAATAGTTTTTGCCATGCTTTGTCCTTATCCTGTAATTATGACATATGCATCTGACAGAAAGTGACTGAAGACACTAACCCCTTACTAATAAACGTGGAATACGCTTGGAATAGTTTATGCCATGCTTTGTCACTTTCTGTCAGATACAAATGTCACTATTATAGATAAGGACGAAGCATGGCATAAACTATTCCAAGCTTATTCCACATTTATAAGTAAGGGGATTAGTGTCTACCACACAAGTAACCGTAGATCTAAATATCAAATAATATTATTACTATTAGAATAAGTATCTAAATATAATTATACCGTTATTTCCGGACAGTAACATGAAGGTAAGCCTGTGTTTATTTTGATTATAATTATTATAACTTACGCTTATTTTGTATGATAATATTATAACTTAATTTGAATACATTTTGCTAGGTGGTTTCACCAGCTATTGGTTTCTGTGAAACACTTACCTCTAATACAGCGAACGATTTAATGAAAAGGTTGATTTTCAGAAGGATTACGAAGCTGAAAATTTCGATACAAAATGCTTTAACGTTTTTGTTTTCTTTGAAACCTGGTCCAATTTTTACGATTTTTGAATATATTGTACATATTAAAAATTAGGTCGGTACTTTTTCCTTTATGTACAAAACTACTTACAATACAATATGAGAAACGTTATTGCCCAGAGCTTTTTTTTTGCTAGCTACACGACTAAAGCATTATACACAAACCTCTTAATTATAAAGTATTGATAGTACTCGGCTACACATCTCTTTCACACTCTCTGGTTTACAAATTATAGTGACAATAACTTACCCAGGGCTTAGAAATCTGGTTCATATTTTTAACTAGCTCATCAGAAATACCATACATTTTAAATAGAGCATATTTTCATTTCGATTCCGTTCGAACAGAATCTCTATTACCTATTCCGGTTCTGGGTAGTGATTCTGTAAACAACGCCGGTCGTGCAGACTGTCGAGTGATATCCAAGCGGCGAGATTAAGTAGTCCCATCAGTGCAAACAAAACACATTGTAGCGCGTGCATTTTCAATTTAGCAGCACGATGGGTCGAACGTATAAGGCTGCTTAATTGAAAATGCACGCGCTACAATGTGTTTTGTTCGCACTGACGGAATACTTAATCTTGCCGCTTTGATATCACTCGACAGTCCGCACTACGACCGGGGTTGTTTACAGAATCACTACCTTGATCAAAGAGCAAAATAAAACTGTTCTGAAATAACTGCTAATTTCGCTCCCTAATCTGTTTGCACAGCCCACGTTTTCTCGTATTTCTTACCCTGTAAAATAGCTCTTTAGGTGCCTTTTCGCTTGCTCAGTGTTCGTTGTCTGTAACTCATAGTAAGGGCATGGCTTGGGAATGGTTCGAAAAATACCGGTTAATTATGGTTCTTAACCAGGTTTTTCGTAAACACTCGCTCGGATCGGAATCGATTCGCGAGCGTTATAGAATAGAATAGAATTAACTTTATTTCAGACAACAAGGCCCATATTTACAAATACATTAAAGACTAACATATAATAGTTAGACAGGAAAAGCACTCGTGTTCTCTACAGAATAAAGACTAATTTTCTATTTAACTATTCTATCTGATACGAGGTTGAGAAAGTAAAGTTACGATATACAACGTGTTACAAAATACCCCGTAAAAAATCTTATAAATTATGAAAGCCTAAAATATTGTCAACCCTAGTAAGCTGTCATGTCAGAGAACCGGAGTTAGCATAGATTATTTTAACAGAGAGGCCTACCTACCAATTTAATAATTTTTCAACTTAAATGGGTTTAAAACCATATCCCGACGAGCGAGGTTGTGCATTGTACAAGGCAGAGCTCACTTTGAGCCGTTCCCGTAATTTTGACGTTCTTTACGAAAAAGTAAGTGCTAGTTTAGGTTTTTTCGTAAGTAGTTTAGGTCTTTTAAAATCTTTCAAAACTCGACTTGTAATATCTATGTAATCGAATTCTGTACATTTTGTTAGTATGTCTCTTAATCATTTCACGAATTAGGTAAAAATCTACATAAACAATCTGCGTAGTTTACTCTTTAATTTTACTCAAGTAGGGTTTTCACATCAATGAAAGCAATAATGGTTTTCTTTTTTTTTGCCGGTAAGTCATGCGGTGGTAGTACGGTTCTCAAATATTGTAAATGGACTTATTATAAGGTACCATTTAACCCCCTTTCGGCTTTACGGGTATTTTTGTAACACCTTGTATATGTTATGGTCGCTGGGATAGTCGTGGTATTTCTGGTTTTTGATTCTTCCTGCAGTTGGATGGCGTCGATACTAAAATGATAAGGTGGCCTTATCCATAAAGCTCGCGAATCGATTCCGCTTCGAGTGAGTCATAAAGTTTCGATGAGGCAACTGTCACCTTTTGACACGTAGGTAACTAAGTACGAGAGTGACGGATGCTTTATCCAAAGGAGGGTGGGCTAATTGGCCTAATGACCAATAAGGACAAGCTATATGTCCCCGAATAGGTAATTCTAAGTTGTTAAACTATTACTATGACAGGTGGTTCGAAATCTTTGTGTGAAAAAAGTTATTGCCATGCAAAGACCGCGGTTTTTCCAAGTAATTATTCTAACGTCGTCTATGTAGGCGTCCCGATGTTCCAGATTTTTTAATATTTCACACAGCGATTTAAGATTTCCCGCCATACAAAAAGTTGTAGAATATGAAAAACTCTTTCAAAGGACATATTGCTTGCCATAATTGGTTTTTAGGCCAGTGTCCATACAAAACTGACCATCATCCTTCGACACGGGATATAGACGCAGCCATACTCGTACTTGTCCCGCTGATGTTAAAGAATGTGACAGCTATTAGACAACCGAGTTATTATTCTGGATTAACCGAAGCTTGTTTTGTCCTTGAACTGGATTCATCATGAATATTACATTATTCTCTATGTTCTCTCGCCAGACAAGGACATTATTCTAAAATGTGCTTACACATACGTTCATTGAATACAAAACGGACACATTCCAAAATGGGTCAGTGTTGCATATTAAAATTAGAATCTATTCGTATAATTTTTTTAATGCTAGAACAAATTATTTTGGATTGTGTCCGTTTGGCATTCAATGAGCGATATTATTGCCAAGTTAATAACAGCCCTACGATAGCAATAAGGGAAAACATGTAGAATAAGGCACCTGATCTTTGAAACATCTTTCCAAAGCACGGAGGTTAAAATAAAAAAATAACCACCTTTTTTATATGTCATAGAGAAGACAAACGAGCACACAGGTCACCTGATGGTAAGCGGAAACTGTGACCCATAGACATTCGCATTCACAGGACTGCGATGCAATCCTAAGACTGCAAATGCGTTGCCAACCCTGAGGACTAAGATGGAATGCCTCTATGCTAGTCTTTTTAAATTACACGTAGAGTAGAGTAGAGCATGCCATTAGGCCTTAAGTGCACCTTTTAAACTTAATTGTATTATTGTGCAATAAATAAATATAATTATGGTGATCGGAATCCTTTATAATGTTCAAAACAAACTTTAACCATACTTAGGAAGTGATTAAGTACACAATTAATTTTAACTTAAGTGGACTTTACACTACCCAAAGTCCACTTACGTTAAAGTGTTTACACATTCACTGCCAAGAACCCAGGGCGTAGTCTCGTAGCAGATTTTCATAAGCAGCGAAATAACCGTGCTACGAGCTACGGCGTAGCATTCATAGCGCTACTTGGTAGTAAATACAGGATGATTAGAACTGTGTAATGCATTCTATCAGAATGCAAAAAAAACATAGTAAAGTATGGTAAACGTCCGAGTGCTCGACATGTCAACAGAAAATATTTGTTTACGTCGTGTTATTATAATATGTTAATTTATACATTTTACACAAAACATTTTCATGTGATTTGGGAGATGAGACCTTTACTTTTGTTAAATGGAATTTATTTTAATGGAAATTTTTCAAAATGAAAAATAATGTTAGCCAATCGGATTGTATGAGTAAATGTCGGGTGCTTTTACTGGCAGTCCTGTTCTTTATTTAAAAATTGGCGTGTGAATTATAAAAGCCACAAACCTTTCTCATCGCTACAATATGAGGTGGTGACAAAAGTAATATTAATCTTATTTTGTTAGTTGCAATTCAAAGTATGGGGACAAATACTAGTACAGCGACGAGCAGTCGGACGTTTACCTTATTATATTTATAATTTAAGATTTTAGAGTTGGTGGTCATTCTGTAGCTCTGCCTACTCCACTCTGGCAATGAAGGCGTAAAGGTATGTATGTATGTAAGAAACTGTAAATTTTTGAACAAGGCAGTCTTGAACTTTCGCAAGGAAGGACTACTAAACAAAAATATACGTTAACAGGCTTCAGCGAACACTGTTGTTTAGACATGGGTGTCACAGTAAGGATAAAGCTATAAGATCTTGTGTAGACTTGCTGTAATTATCACTATTTTAACTCACAAAACTGTCCTGGGGTTCGCTGGTGGGGTTTTACCGAGTGGAATAAAGGCTCTGGTTAAGTTATTTAATACTTTTATTAAAACAGTCACAATCACCTTAATATCACTAAGTACAGTCAGTCGAGTTTTGTCTTACCTTAACAAAACTTACTTAATTTTGCTTACAACATAGTTAAACAACAAGATCTTTAACAGTAATATTTTCATAATCTCTTTTATTTCAGGCATCCTAAAATTGTTCAATTCTTAACATTTGGACTGATTTCCTATCTAGAAGTGTAAAACAAACATATTTAATATTTATTGTTGCAGATTTACATGGCAATAATTAACAAAATACAACCTAGGTTTTACTTAAAATTAATTGATAGGCGGCCATGTTTTTAATTTGGTATTTTTAAAACATATCTTAGTTACATAATCAATTAGTTGGTTGCCTTTTCTGGTAACAATAAAACATTACGTCACTGCACTTGCAAAACATACTGTTTTTGTGTTCAAATAATGGATTTCGAAATTTGATTCAATTGTTTATGAATTAAAATGCTCCTTATTAAAAAGAACACAGTGACTTTCGCACAAAAGCGATTACGACATTTGGACATTAGGTATTTTATTTATCCAGAAAGTCTTTCAACATCTGGAACATCGCATTACATCGTTGACGTGTTAATTAAACACCCATTTGTGTAACAGATGTCTTGTTACGTCTGAAGGTCTTTGTAAGTGTACTTTAGACTTACACGTGTAAATCTTATTTATATGTCATTTATACTTGTTATTCATAACGAATATGTGCACTAAATTCATAAGAAATGAGAGATATTTGAGAATAAATTTAACGAGTTCTTCTCATTTCTCATTTTGAAATAAAATTAACGAACAGTTTTATGCTGTTTACAACACTAACGATTTTTTTTTATTTGTTTGCGATAGTTAAAATAGCATTAACATTACAATTATATAAGTATATTCAGCCCAACTCATTTTCCAATTTTAAATTTTCTCATATTTTGTGTAGGTATAATAACATATAGATAGGCCCAATCATTCCTACATCCATGCAAACTTTTACAGAAAACGACCACATTTTCAAAAGTCTTACACACTTTTGCAAATCGCGCATTGCTGAATTTCAATAATTTGCACAATTTTTCAAATAATTGCTCAATTGTAACAACTTAACACCGTTTTTCAAATTCAAATGCAGCTCTCTTTGACTCTCCGGCTGGTGGTGACCACTTCTGGACGAAATCTCGCCGTGTTGATGTCAGCGCTGCGAGCGGTCACCCCTCTGTTTACCACTGATATGCTGTGAGACGACTGTAACATAAAAAAAACTTTAAGGCTACCGAATTTCGGGACTTACATGAAATCAAAATTTGGTAGAATCTTACAATATTGTTGGAAAAAGACGATATAATTCTCAACGACCCTAACCAGATATAAGATTTATCGACTAAGCTCTTAAATTACAAATTTACTTGTCAGTGATAGTTACTATGACGACAAAAGCAGATGATCGAGATAGAAGTAGGATTGGTTAAATACTTCGCATCTTTAGAATTATAGTGACCTAATAAACAAATTTTGAATTTCGAGTTAGGTCTCTATAGTAATAAATTTATGACTCGAAGTCGAAAGAAATAAATTTTGAAGGTCACTATAATTTCTAAAGGTGCGACTTGTCCCTTACTAATATTAAAACCGCGGATATATTTGGTTACCTCAGATCTATATAATGACACTTTTGAGCAGATTGAATATTGGCAACTAGCAAGAAACAATTTAGAATTACACCTCCGTAGCAGAGCAAACTATAGCACGAATATTTTAACCGTACGTCACGTCTTCGAATTACCTTTACTTCAAAATCTATCGGTAGTAAAACCCCTAAATAAGACTCACGTTTCCATACATTTTACGTTTACTATTCGATAAATAAACGAGAGTCAATGTCAATATCAACGTACAATATTCAATTCAATTCGTGATTCTTGGTGGATTAACGTTTACGTCACGGTTTTTTTTTGTGACGTTATTTATAATATATTATTACTAAAACGTTAGTTAAGTGAACATAAAAGAGTCCCGTAAACGTAAAAGGTTGATAAATGGAGAAGATTGAAAGTTGCATTTTTAGACACCAGTGCACCGGCACCTGGCGTTACATACTCTCTGCCTACCCCATTGGTAGACAGATGTGAAGGTATGTATGTATGTTTAAAATTGTAACTATAGCAAAGTACTCTCTTCAAAAACTTGCATGTGCTAGTTGGATTTTATTGTAAATACAGACTAAAGAAATGACGATTTTGAACCGCTTCGTATGCAAATGTATTAAAATGAAGTCGTTTTTGCTAGTTACGGACTGACCAAGGACAAGATATTATGTCTACTTGTCTCTTGATATTCGCAAATCAACAAAAAACTTCGTTGTTTCTAAAGACACTAACTTGAGGACGAAAGTTTACCTTAAACGAGTAGGGTAAAATCACTAAACTAGTGGTCAGCCAGGGACCTGCGGGCTTATTGTCTAACGCTCTCGCAATCACGATCGTTTTCATTTTGAAAATCGAAGGTTTGTCTGCATACAAAATGAAAACAATTGTTCGACTTTGAAGCCGGCTGCGATTGCAAGTGCGCTTAGACAATAGCCCCTCAGGTAGTCGACCATATAAGTCATATAAGTTATATAAGTGCCAAGAGTGGGAAATATAATTCATACAAAGTATAGGCAGAGGCCGACTACAGGTCTCGCTAACGCTGGTAATTTTACCCTAAGGGGAACGTTAACGTATCGACATCGAGAAAATGTTTATTGCGATTGATATCAGCGCCCTCTAGTATGTATTTAGTACTTAAATTTTAGAGCAAGCTGACATTCACGTTTACTCTCGTATCGTAATCAAGTAGTAAAGATAAAGGACAAGTCAAATACTTTATAAAAACATGAGAGTTTATTTTAGGAGTTCATTAGTTAATTTATTTAAATTTATTATGCCAAGGATACACCTTGAAAAAACATTAAAAATAGTTTCGCCAAACTGCAAAGCAGTTTGTTGGCGAAGACAGCACTCTTTTTTACATTTTTACTTTAAATTAAATAAGATAAGTAAGCACCAGGTTTGTGCGACTTATTACCAATTTTACCAAACGATGTAAAATGTTAACCAATAGAAAGTTCGTGCTATAGATAGTCAGACAGGTTTAGAATACATTTTTGAATAGTAAATGCTTTTTGAAAACGTGTAAGGTCAGTCGGGGCTTTTGCGTTTATTGTAATTTTTCATCCTAATTTTAAAAGTAGAACCTGTCTTAGTATGAAAAGTTACAATAGCCCCTCAGACGCAATAACCCTGCCTAACCTTACGTATTATTGAAATATTCGTGACGTGACGTGTGTCAGTGGCTCGAGCACGAATAGTGTTTGTGTATTTTATATAAGTGGCAATTGGAAAATAATTTGGCTGTCAAAACATAGGAGAAGTTTAGTACAGGGGCCCCTTGACCGTCTGATACGTAAATAATCACGAAAGTGACGGATGCTTTATCCACATTTGACACGCAATACACACACAGGCACTAGGCCTGCTGGACGTCAATACAATTTTATTGAATAAAAAATTCTATAACTGTTTTCTTATGTTATTTATAGCTAGAAGAAAACACGCGAGCGTGCAAACCACTTGATGGTAACGAGATCTGAGACCCATAGACATTTAAATTGTCATGACTGGGATCCTAGAACTGTATTAATAAACTGTGAGATGCCCGTTCCAAGAGACAGATGTAGTGAATAATCCTTTCCCACCGTTTTTGGTCGGATAACTTCGTATTTATCTTGCTTTCTCAGTTGGCTTATTGATGAGTACTAAAGCTAATTGAGAAAGCTAGATAAATACGAACATATCCGACAAAAAACGATGGGAAAGGATTATTAACTACATCTGTACGTCACAGTAAACGTAAAGCCATAGAAAACTGACTGATGCATCTTGAGATGAGCATTAAACCGAAATACTGCTTCTTGGCGATAGGTTAAACGATAAAATGCAAGCCCTGGGGGGTTATTATGACATAGCTATGCAGTTCATTTTACGGTGAGCGTAAAGGACAGAGCTATGGCATTTCCATAACTCTGTCCTTTTCTCTCAGCGTAAAATTAATGGCACAGATAGGTCATAATAACCCCACAGGAAGGACCCTGCACGAGGTCATACCACTAATTAAGTTATTGAACTTTGTGGTATGAAACCTTAAAACTAGAATAGAATAGAACCTTATGGCCGAGGGTAGAAGGTACACGATGTATGGACAAGTCATTATAGAGGGCTGGAGGAAACAGTTTAATATTACCCAGTACTCTCCAGTGTACGAGTCCGTTAATTGCACTCTCTGCTGAGGCAGATATATCGCTTTTCTCAACTACTGCGAGGAAATAAAACATTTTTGTTATTTATATTTAGGTACGTAATTTATTTGATTATTTTTGTGATACGATTTTTTTTTACATAGGGAAGACAATCGAGCACACAGGCCACCTGATGGTGGATGATGCGTATTCACAAGACTGCAATGCAATCCTAAGACTGCAAATGCGATACCAACCCTGAGGACTAAGATGGAATGCCTATATGTCATGTAAAAGTGTTGTTTTGTGACCAGACCAAAAATGTTCATATTTCCGAGCAGTGTTGAGAAAACTAAATTAAATCAGCGTATTTTCACACACTCCAGGCAACATCATTTTCCAACACCATTTACCGAGTGATGTATGAGCATAATGGTTTTTGTTCTCGGGCGGACATAATCGGGTTTCCTTTGTGATCCACGAAATTATTATGTAACGTGGTTTTCCATTATAACATTCTTCCTATCCACGCTTACATCGGGCACCTAGAAGGCATTTCATCTTTCAATGTCACCAGACACCAAAGTCGAATAATATATATTTTTTTATTTGTTATTGTAACTGGCAAAAAAACGATTGAAGTTCTTAGAAAGTAATAAATAATCGAACATGTCAGATAAAGATAAATGTACAAGAAGGGAAAAAATACTTCTTTAAATGGTTTTTGTGAGATTACCGTGAAACGGGGTGAGTAGGGACCCAACCTAAAATGAAGCATAATGTTACTAATTATAAAACTGAAATGATTTCCAATAGATCTAACATTGTTGTCCATTTAATAAATTGTTCTTATTTCCCTTTCCGTCTTTACTCACCCTGTTATACGGTATTGAAGTAAAATTCGAAAATTTACTCTGTTAAACTCGTGTGTATGGCGTATTTATATGTGATAATGCAATTTTTTGTCATAGTCTACTGTAACCTTGTTCACTTGCGCAACGTGCTATATAATAAATAAACAATTAAATTATTTACGTAAAACACTTGCACCAAATGCATAGAAATTTATTAGATTAAGACAAAAATACACCCAATTTCACTTCAGTCATTTAGCTAAAAGGAAATAATGCAATGTTGCCCGCATAGCTTTCGAAAGTCGACTGTTATAAAACTTACCATACTAAGAGGCAATGGATGGTCGCTGTATTCTCTCAGGATTTCCCTCTCGGAGTCAGGAAGAGGCAATTTGTTGTAGTCGACACATTTTCTATCTGCGACCAAAACGTATACAAATAAATTTAGAATGTGTTTTGCGGGCAGTAGGACCTTGTGCAGGGTCCGTCCGGATCGCTACCACCGTCTTATCCATTAACCTACCGCCAAACAGCAGTGTTCGCATTGTTGTGTTCCGGTTTGGGTATAAGACAGCCGGTGAAATGACTAGCATAGAGGCATTCCATCTTAGTCCTCAGGGTTGGCAACGCATTTGCAGTCTTAGGATTGCTCTGCAGTCTTGTGAATGCGTATGTCTATGGGTCACAGTTTCCACTTACCATCAGGTGGCCTGTGTGCTCGATTGTCATCTCTATGCCATAAAAAAAAAAAAAAAAACTTAAAAATTTAAGGTAACAAAAATCAAATTGAACTGAGCATAAAACTTTGAGGCAACATGCGGCAAACCTTCAATATCGTTTTTGAATAGGAACAGAATATTAAATCAAAGATTTTTGTTTAATATTATTTCAAATAAAGCACATTCATAAAATTTGTACAGAGCATTGAAATAACTGTAAACTTTGAATGCTATTTAAACATTTTCAAATTAATTAATAAATGTTTACAACCAAATTTAAATGCATTGAAAATGGAAGTTGTTTAGTCGGAAGTATTTTCTGTGATGGCGTTTTGGAGTTTTTATTGACGGTATATTTTATTTATTTAAAATTACATATTTTTGATAAAAAAAAATTATAAAATCTTGTTATTTTTAACGTTGTCAGCTTAAACAATTCATACTGATTGATCTGTCGTAAGATTTCTTCGTAACTTACGAGGAAATGACTACTCTTTAATCTGCAAACAACAAAGAAATAGAGCGCTGAAGATAAAACAAAGGAACCACTAATTGCTGTCCCAACCCGAAGTCATAGCGAAACGAGGACAAACATAATAAATTATAGCACAAAATGAAATCCAATGACTCATCATTCGATTTTATTCCTTCATTACATTACCATAACTTCTCAAAGTTACGGTTCCGCATTGAAAACATATTAATTCTGAGTCAATCTATCATAAAACATGTTATTTAGAACTTAATTTTCAACTGAGCGGACAAATATTATTAACCTACCAGTTAAAATTGTCCTGTTAAAGTATACAAACAATATTTTAGATCGTGCATTCGCTCATTCGATCGTCCGATTGACAACCTTTGAAGAAATTATAATGTCTTTCTCAACTTAAATTTAAAAAAAAGAAGTTGTGGGTAGTTTTATTATTGCTCTGCCCACCCCACTCTGGGATAACAGGCGTAAAGGTATGTATTAACTAACAAATAATGATAAACATCAGATTTAAAAAATGCTATTTTTTTTTTAGTAGGTTAGCCTAGTGAACATTTTGAGCCTTCTTAGAAATTAAAAAGATAAAGGGTAGAAAAATTATCATTGTACATTTACCATAATGACACGGAATGATATCAGGATCGGACTCCTCCAAATCTCCCTCGATCTTGAGCTCGTACTGGCTACAGTAGTCAAGTTTAGGCGTCGCGGTGTAGGTGTTCAGGCTATCTGGCTTTGAGAACGACTCCATACTCCGCTGCATGTAGAGTGCGCTGCTGTGAAGAAGAATTTTTACGTTAGTATAAGAGAAGCAGCAATGGATATAAAACAAATGTATTCAACAACAAATCAGCCATCGGATCTTTTAAGACTTTAAACTAGTAAAGATGAGGTACTCAATCCGTCGCGTTTGTATTTTTTACATAATTATACAGGGTGAGCAAACCAAATGGAGGGTTGAGAATTTGGAAAAACATTCTAATGAACCAAGGCTTCAGTTATAGAAAAAAGATTTGGAACCGGCAACCGACAAGAATTTAGCATCGTCACCCAAACCAAAACCAAACCTTTTTTACGACTTAAAACTATTAATTTAAAAAAAAACGTTAGGTAACTTACGCAGAAGGTGGATGCTTATCCAAGTCGTGTCTCCTTGAAAGATGTCGTCGATACAGCGCAGTAATGACTCCACAGAGAGCCATGCAGAGCAGCGCTGTCAGTGCTACCAGAGACACCAACATCGGTGATAATGGCAGCGATGTGCTCGGACCTGGGTAGATAACTTAACGATAAAATCAAGATGATAAAGGACACATACACCGGAGATGGTCGGACGATATCCACAAGACGGCAGGGCCGAAGTGAACTAGAATCGCCGCATCAAGGACGTCATAGAACTCCATGGAGAGTATTATGCTGAGAAGAAGAAGACAAAGAAAAAGCTGAAGAGAGTAACAAACTATAAAATGCTAAAGAGGAAGGAAAACAAATGGACTTTATAGATGAAACATGAAAGGAGAAATATGAAGCTTACATTTTGGTGACGCCGACATGAGCATGGTTCTCTAATAAGAAGAGAGACAGGGTGACAGAAAGTTTTAGGATATAATGGTATCACGGATGAGGACAAAAAGATAGTGATGACCTGGCACAAAGCACAAGCGGCCAGATGACAAGATAAAAGAAGTAAAGGGTTATTATGTGATGCAAGCGTAAATATTACTTAACACCGGTTAGTAGTCAGCAGTCTAAGGGCCACTAAGAATCTGATCTCGAACGTATTGCTCGTCTCAAGATGTGTCAAACATATAACTGTTTTAGTGATTTACGTTTATTTTGACGTATCTTGTGACAGGTCTCTCGGTCAAGATGAGTGTTTTAATAAGTTGAACTTGGCTGAGATACCCATAAGTCAAAATCCATAAATAAGTCAAAATCAACGTCAAGTCACAGAAGACAATAATTTCTGACACGTCACGAGTAATCAGTTCACTAATACGATCGTAACGCATTGCATTTTGCAGTTCGCTCAACATTTTATTGAAAATTTTAACGTTTACGTAAAATACGAAAAAACGACGATCCCAACACTTAGAAATGATTAAATCTGAGGTATATTTTCCAAAGAGCCAGATCGTCAATCCAAACTTTGTGGAAAAATGGGTCGAAAGTCGGAAGCCCATTAATTTTCCGGGTTCAAACAGAATGCTTTACTGTCATCCGGAAATTACGCGTAACTGTAACTTGGAGGGTTCTGACCTGAAAAGGGGTAAAAATTAATTTTCGATTATTTCTCGCGATGGAATTAGATAAAAACTTGTAACTAAAGACAATTTAGCTCGCTCAACGAATTAGTTTAGCCATTCACCGAGGGTGCTGCCAGCATCTTTGGTACAATGCCGCAGAGCCCATTCTTAGTGTTTAATTTAATTTTATATCTTTGATTTATTTTTATTATAACTTGGTTTAAGTTAAAAAATGTACTTAATTTTTTTTATATCGTTATTGTTAAATAAATACTAAGGGGTTTGGAAAAAAGTGTTGCCATTTGTAAAAGTCATACATTTTCTATGAGGGTACAAGTGCATCGAAGCTGTGATATTTAATACTTTTAGTACCAAAAACTGAACACTTAAATCTTAAATATTTCGGCTCCGATATTATTAAACGCCATAAAATTTATATGTCTATGTGTATTTCTAGGTCCTCTAAATAACTATGTTAAGATCGTCAGTGACCGCTGAAAAATAAATGACAATATTCTTCAAACTTTACCCTATGCCCTTTGACAAATTGTATTTAATTACATTCTTTGAACTGATTTTAGATCTTTAAACGTAAGTAATAAATAAGCTATCGCAGATGTGATTATTGATTTATGTAAAAGATTTCCGTGTAAAAGTTTGCACTCGTTAAAATAAGTGGTTTTTATGCGCATCTATCATTCCTACGGGTCCGAACATCTGAGCTCTAACTAGATTGATGGACTTGCTGCACATAATAAAGCAAGCCTTGAATACCTCGGTAGCACCAGGACTCACGAAATTCTAATATTTTTTAGCATTTCTTGAGTGAATACCTATCCAACACTTTAATAGCCGTCAAGCCCTTTAGCCTAATAGGAGATAACAAACAAAAATGGCTGAAAATTGAAAATGTGCGTGCGTGTGTGTGTGAATGTGTGTGGGTGTGTGTATATGTGTATTAACGTAGGTATAAATTAGTAGTTGTGTTTTCTTTATAGAAATTTAAATTTCACCCTCCATTGTAGGTAGAGCGGTAAAAAAGAAGGTAAAATGTGAGAACTTACCAGTAAATTTATCCGGAGATCTTATAGGTACTGTGTATAATATAACTTCTTCACTCCTTCCCTTCGCGTTGGAGGCGTATATCTTGAGGGCATAACTGGATCTGCCTTCTAGATCACGGACGTCAAATACTGAAGTGTTGGATGAAACGTTGGCTCGGATCTAAGACATAAACAAGGACAATATTGAATAGAAAATGCAATTTAACCGGTTATTGGCCGTTATTGTATGAAAATAACCGATTAAAACCAGTTATAACCAGTTATTTGCATTTCCTAGTATTGAAGTCGACGTTTATAACATTCATTGAGAGATAAAATCACTACCGTAAAATTTAGTTACTTAAAATATTTTGTAGAAATAAATCTCCTAAAACACCTTGAATTTATTATAAAATAAAGTAACTTAAAGTAAATAGGGTTTAATTACGGTAAATAATACCAGGGCTCGGAACCGGCTTCAAGATAGCGGTTTATATCGTTTTTAAATCCGGTATAATTTTGTTCATACCTTTTCATAAAAACATAGGTAAAAAAGACAAAATTATTAAGAACTGCTCTGAACAAGTACTAACCGGTTAAACATAGACTCAAGTCATGACGCCTCATCGACCTTGAGCTTTGAGTTACATAAAGTAACGTAAAATTGCAAAAAATGGAGCTACGTTCTATTTATAAATACTGCAGGGTCAAGTTCAAATTAATCGGTTAGTTTCCGGACCGTTTCGTAAATCGGTAACTCCAACCCAAGTCGTAATCGGTTCAGGTTTAGTGTCCATAACCGAAACCAGATCTTAATTCTATGGAGCCTCTTTGATTTTTTTCCTTCCCGCTACAAGTCAAAGTTGGTGTATTTTTTTTTCAAAAGTAATTAGTTTATTTCTTTATTGTTGCACAAGCGTTTAACAAAACCTACAAATGATATTTAGAAAATGTAAGTAAAATATTGACTTTTTTCTCAAACTATCTGTAAAACACTACTTGTAAAGCATAATTAATACTTTTGACGCATTTTTGTCTTAAATTTATGAATAAATATATTTTTTACGTAGTATCTTCCACTTACCAACAAAGAAGGTAACTCCAGCACCTCCAAGAAGAAAGCCTGGGGCAGTCCACCGTCGAAGCCTTCGAGGCACTCTACCTGCAGACCCATTGCGCTCTGGTTCGTCACTGAGCAGTTCTGAAGGGACATCGGCTTTCCTGTTCAGAAATACCCATTCTTTACACTACCACCCAGCGGATGTGTTTACATTATACCGTTGTGAAGACAAGAGAACAGGTAAAAAATACTAGCAAAAAGACGTTCCCTCTATTTAATGATCGGCAATGGATTTGCAGTCTCGTCCTGGTAATTTCGATCTGAGACCAACGTTGCTATTGCCTAACGAACTCGCAATCTCAATTGGCTTTAAAGCGAAACAATTGCTTTCAATTTGTATGCAGACAAGCCTTCGACTTTCAAAATAAAAACGATTGCGATTGCGAGTGTGATAAGCAATTGCCCCTCTGAAGACATTCGCATTCTCAAGACCGCAACTTTAAAACCTGGAGACAGGTGTACAACAATACAACGCTAGTGCTCGGCAGTAGGTTAAAGTATTTATAAGACGATGGTAGCGAGTCCCCGTGTGGTTGCTGGGTAAAAATAGTGCCACTCCATATCTTCCCGTGGATGTCGTAAGAGCCGACTAGAGAATAAAAGCGTGTAGTACTGTTGGGCGATGGACTTGTAACCTGTCACTAATACACTGGTAAACATCTTAGCCTAAGTGTGCAAAATGTGGTAACAGAATTGTCAACAGGTTTTTGGAGTTGTTGGAGATTCTGTGGCTCTGCCTACCCCATTCTAGGAATAAAGGCGTGAGTTTATGTATGTATGTGTGATGGTAGCGATCCGGGTGGACCATGCTCAGGGTCTTACACGTACGGCACAAAGAGATTGCAAGTGTCTATGGGTCAGATTAGGTACTAGTACCATCACGTAACCAGGGTCGAAAACCTGGTTATTTTTTATTTTTCATTTTAATTTTCATTTCGATTTTGCTTGAACAGAATCTATATTATTTCGATTCTGAACAAAGAGCAAAAACGACAGTTCCTGCTCGAAATAACTGTTAATTTCGCTCAGTAATTTGTTCGCACTACCGCCATTGTTCTCTTGTCTTGCATTTCCTACTTGAAGGCAAGCCGGTCTTATAATTTCAAAACACCATAGTCGCCACCCCATACAACTGCAGGAATAATCATACATACCTACATACATAAACTCACGCCTTCGCTCCCAGAGTAGAGTAGAAGGCAGAGCTACAGAATTACCTTCAACTCTAAAAACTTGTTGATAATTCTGTATCCACATTTCGCACAATGAGGCATGCAGGAATAAACAAAACCCAAAAATACTGAGTTAATCCCAGAGATCATAACGCTCGCGAATCGATTCCGCTCCGAGAGAACGTTGACACAAAATCCGGTTAAAAATCCTAATTAACCGGTATTTTTCGAACCGTGCCTCTGCTTTTCCATTTTTTTTCCTCTCCCCCCAAAAACATCAAACAAAATTATTAAAAAAGTATACCAATGTCATAAATGGGACGTACACATGTATTCACGTTACCGTTAGAGGCCGTATGCCTAAAATTAGGTCACTTTGAAGCAGGGACATTTAAAAATGTCGAAACATTTTTTTAATTGCCATAAAAACGCCGTAGTTGAGTGTTTCTCCTTAAAATGTTCAGTAACCGGAAAAAATAAATGGACGTTACGAAACTGAAAAGGTGTCAAGTGCAATTTTTTGGGTATTTTAGTCAAATTAATTACAATTTTATTTTTTTACAATTTCTCGACGCCTTGTGTTTAGAAGCCCTCGACAAGATGTTTTGTGAGAGCGTTATCGTATAAGATTGACGTAAGGTCCCAGACGGTCGCGTCAAGTGCTTATGTCTATTTCATACATTTAAACAGGTTTCGAATATTGATTACAGTATTCAGCTTCTTAATAGCTTTCCTCTTGGTTATCGCTATGACGCTATCAACTGACATTATATCTGTCACTCGCGTGTCATAGAAAAACGAAGATTACCGATCGCTATAAAGGAAGATCGCTAAAATGTTAGCATTGTACGTCAGCGTTATGTACGAGTATCTTTCCTAGAGTCTCCGATGACATAATATTAACTTGTTATAATTGGTTGTGTTTCTGGTGTTATTTTGAATTATCTAAGACTCAAAAACGGAATTTATAATTTTGAAATAGTAGTTTATGCAACAGTTGTATATGAGATGTCATTAAAGACGAGTGGTGTGTGTTAGGAAGACGCCACAAGACGCATACAATATTTTTTCTACGCCCACTACGTAGTTTCAAATAAAATGCAAAATTAAACGAAAAAACGTACGAAGCAACGAACGAAGCACAGACCAACAACCGAGTGGGAAACATGAAAATGGCAAAATATGTGTCTATGGTTAACTTTGTTTTTAAACTAACGTGCACTTGCCAGGTTTTATATTTAAAAAGTGTTTTCGTAAGTGATGCATCGGTATCATTTTTTTATTTACAAAAACTATCATTGTGTGGTTTGTTACGTTGGTAAAAAATAATTTTGTTTGTAAAGTTTGTGTTTATCGGTTAATACTTTAACGTACCTCTGGCTCAAAAAAGCACAAGTGCAAATAGGCTTTTCTGCATTATTCTGCGGATATAAGTATTATGTATGTTCTTATATAAGTGTTCGTGGCTATATAAATGGCAGATAAAAGTACAGGAATAAGAAAAGTTTACAAATTACTCTCGCAAACCACCCAAGTTAAAGGGGTTTGGGTAAAAGTGTTGTCATTTGTAAAAGTCATACATTTTCATGGTGAACGGCCATCAGTAAAAGTGGTAAATTATGATAGAATAATTTAAAATAAACATGTTTTGTTATGTAATGTTATACTCTTAAGCGCATCAGAGCCGACATATTTAATATACCTGGGCTTACTTTTAGTACCAAAAACTGAACACTTAAATCTTAAATATCTCGGCTCCCATATTATTAAACGCCATAAATTATATATATCTATGTGTATTTTGAGGTCCTGTAAATAACTATGAAATAATCATACGTGGCTGCTGAAAAAAAAAGATAATATTCTTCAAACAAATTTACCCAATGCCCTTATCAACTGATTGTATACACTGTATTTCAAAGGTTGTGTTTGTGTGTTACCTAAGAAGTCAGTGACTGGCAAGAATCAGGTCGCATCGCTACGCTAACTCGCCGGCGTGGCTTGGATATCGCTCTGCTAGATCAAAATAGTATCAACTCAAAATCCTTGTTAGTTTTATTTCAAGCTCATAGAAGTTGCAGTAAAGTTGATTTTAGAATACAGTCATATTTTGAGTTACTACTGTTTTGATCTAGCAGTGGGTATATTTCATGTATGATTCAGTTCACGTTTTTATTTGATGAAGGTACAAAATAGGAAACACTGGTTTCTATTTTATTTTCCTTATGTTTTCGATGATAGTTTTCTTTACAAAGTTGTATTATAGTTTACGTGTTGGTTTTATTGTCAGTGTGTTTAGTTTATTTCTTGCAAGGCTATTTTGAATTAGTTCCGTTTTTGAAATAAGAAATAGTTTCAAAACTATTCATGCTTGTATTTATACAAATGAAAGTAAATAAACTACAGCCACGAGCGTTAATTTAGGACCCATTTCAAGAAAAATATGCTTGAAGTCGTCAATGTCATTTGGTCAAGTCATTTGTAACTTTTAGGAAACTCAACCTTATTTTTGTAGAATGTCAGATAGACTTTGGACCTAAGGTGGGTACCAAATTAAATCTCGTGACTGTACTTTAATACTGTACTGTAATGCGGCTGCATCGGCCCGGATAACCAGAAGAGATGTAGGTTCGAACCCTACCTAAGACCGACGATTTTTTTTTCGCTTTAGTATGGTTCTTTAACTATAAATACTCTCGAAAAATAAAATCGGAAAATACCCCTTCTGACAGAGTCAAGAAATTTAATCAATGTACAATGGAAACAAACCTGCGGCGACAACTTTATAGACACAGGGCGCTTCCTGTCGTCCCACCGAGTTGACTGCCATGCACGACACCGTGCCGAAATCCAAGTCTGTCGTCGGGGTGTACTGGAGCGTCGAGGTGAACCCAGAATTAGCATAGGACCTGAAGGAAAATAGAATGTTAATCTTTTTATCTACATTTTTTTTTGTGGCTTAGAGATGATAAACGAGCACACAGGCCACCTGATGGTAAGTGGAAACTGTGACCCATTGACATTCGCATTCACAAGACTGCAGAGCAATCCTAAGACTGCAAATGCGTTGCCAACCCTGAGGACTAAGATGGAATGGCTCTATGCTAGTCATTTCACCGGCTGTCTTATCCCCAAACCGGAATACAACAATGCGAACACTGCTGTTTGGCGGTAGGTTAATGGATAAGACGGTGGTAGCGATCCGGACGGACCCTGCACAAGGTCCTACCACCCGCAATCCAATAACACATCCGTATCATAACTTTCTTATAATATGTTTAGAAACGATAAGCCTATGTTACCGGTATAAGAAACCTTTATCGCTTTCATAGACGACGTTAGCATAATTACTTTGAGATACCGCTGTCTTTTCAGGGCGATAACTTTTTTCACACATTTATTTCGAATTAGCTGACATAGAATGTATATGTATATATACACTTTATTGTACAAAAAACAGAAAATCAAATACAATCTAAATAGAACATTCTACCTCGAAAATACGTAACTTAAACATGGCAACAACAAAAGTAAGACACTTAAAATACCTAACCTTAGTTTGACACAAGGTATTCTGTCCACCGAAACACGGAAACGCTTTTAGCACAGCGCTCGTCTATCGACCTCAATTAGGTGTCCAGGCGGACAGGCGTCTTTCAATTCAAGAATAACTACAATTTAAATACTAAATACACTTTAATAATATTAAGAATCACTAATAAATTCAACGATACTAACCCTTATTCATAAACGTACAATAAACTCATTTATGTTGAAGTTCCCTTTGTCTTTTGTTAAATTCAAATGTCACAAAGGAAGATTAGAAACCATAGTTATATGAAGCATACTTTAGTGGTCGGGTGTTTATGATTCAGATATAGGTACCATCAGCTTCTGAAGATTTAGGGTAGTATCGCTGAGACCCACACAAAGGATTTTTTTTAAATATTTAATTTAATACTTTAATAAAATTACAGGAAGATCAGAATAAAAATAAAATAACTTAACTTAAAGAAGCACCAAGACACGAGATTCCGTGTCTGGTTGTATTTGATTTTTTTCTGGAGAGAAGGATCGATATCCGAATAGAACATAGTAAATATTGAATTTTAAAAGATTTAGATCGAAATGAATGAGTGGCCAGGAACGCAAACAAAGGAGGTTGTAACAACCTCGTTACAACCTCGTTTTGCGGGTGGTAGGACCTTGTGCAGGGTCCGTCCGGATCGCTACCACCATCTTATCCATTAACCTACCGCCAAACAGCAGTGTTCGCATTGTTGTGTTCCGGTTTGGGGATAAGACAGCCGGTGAAATGACTAGCATAGAGGCATTCCATCTTAGCCTCAGGGTTGGCAACGCATTTGCAGTCTTAAGATTGCATTGCATTCTTGTGAATGCGAATGTCTATGGGTCACAGTTTCCACTTACCATCAGGTGGCCTGTGTGCTCGTTTGTCTACTCTATGACATAAAAAAAAAAAAAAAAAAAAAAAAAAACTTAATGGAACTCTGACCCACCATAATATAAGGTGCTAGCAAATTAGTCACGGATATTTTTACAGCTACTCGGTTCTCGGAGTACATTTAATTACGAAACGTCATAGGTTTTCCTATGTATTTTTGGAGAAAACTAGGAAACAAATTTGCTACGTTAAAACACCCTGTTAATAAGATAGTTAAATGAGACCTCTTTAGACATTCCAGAACCTATTTAAACTATCATTCAGACGCTAGTATTTAATAACCTACAGTTTTCCCGCCGAATCATAATGACATATTTTTGAAAAACAAGTTTTGACAAATAGTGTTAAACATCTTGACAGGTACATAATAGCGGTGATTATTTTAAAGATTAATTACAATTTATGTTTTTTGTTCGGTAAATTAAAATAACAAAATGATATACAAAGGTTCCTTAATTACAGTTAAAAGTTAATTGTTTTAATGCAATGTATTATCTCTTAAAATATCCGTGACTAATTTGTTAGCACCTTATATACTTTTGTCAAAATATCCGACATAGATAAATATTTAAAACCCTATTCCTCAAAATGGATTTTTGTACGGTAGTGTGGTATTGGTCGTGTGAAGGCCGACTCACACTGACCTATTCTTGCGTATACGTCTTACCCAGCAGCAATTTGCGTCTGCTCCCCAGAGCTGTTGAAGATCCAGATGAAGTCGTTAGGAGCGGGGTTAGAGTCCACGAGGCACTGCAGCACCACAGTCTCCTGCTTCAATGCACCATAAACCTCGCTGTCCACCGACAGCCTGCACACTGGTGCATCTGAATGAATTGACAACATTTCATTTTGGTGGCAAATTACTAAACGAATCGAAAGGGTTTTGCCTCCTGAACACGGCAAAATATTTACTAAGTTCTTTTTTTTTACAAAATTACAAGTAAGTTATTAAAAATATCGAGTTTTACCAATACTATGCCTGAATAGATATAATACCATTGCCTTTTTCACGAGAAAAAAAGCTGTCATACTTCAAATTTGACATTGACACTATTGACAGATTGATAGATACTTAAAGAATTATCGGTTGACATGATACTTTTTTATATACAGATTGGACTAACGTAATATGTGCATTGTGTCGTAGAAATGAAGTTACGCCCTTTCAGAAAAAGTACATCTTAATGTTTATTATTAGTTTTAATAATAAAATAATTATTCATTCTAGAGAAAATTTAAAACTATTAGTGTCTTCCTCCTTCCAAACAGTATCTATAAAACGAATAAAATTAAAGTATTGAAAATATGAAATCTTGTCAAAATAATGTTTTTTTGTTTGTTATGATGAAATAATGACATTTGAGGAACATGACCAAGGTCACGGAACATGGAACAAAACAAGGCTTTGATGTTCTAAATTAAGAATTAAGTCTGAGGAAAAATCTCAGTATAAAAGGGCGCTTGAATACATTTGAATGATATTATTCATGTATCATGAGGATTTTAGGATTTGGTGACACAAGTTAAGAAAAAAATATAGAATTTGTGAAATGGATGTTACTTTAATAAGTAACCTTAATAGGTTCGTTATATCATACCTATCATTAATTTAAATTAGCTGATTGGATTTTTGATAAAATATGGGTTTTTATTGCGGATATTTACTATGCAAAACGTGGTTACAGAAATATCAACAAATTTTGGGAGTTGTTCGTAATTCTGTAGCTCTGTCTTTAAGACTGCGCCGAGCATACGCCGGATGTACAGTGGCGCCCTCGTTACTTTTATTGTGTTTTCTAATAAACTAAAGTATTTTCTTGAAATTGGACGAAATGTTTTTGTACTACAAATAAAAACACAACTTATAGGGTACATCATATAGTTTAATAACAATTCACCTTCGAGTTATTAACTTAACGGATAAAAGTGGCCACCTTTTCCCGTTAAGCTGACTACTCAAAGAGTAATTGTTATTAAAGCTTGTTACGTATCCCATAAATTGTGTTTTTACTTGCACTAAAAAAACATTTCGTCTGATTCCAAGGAAATTCTTTAGTTAATTAGAAAACACAATAATAGTAATGAGGGCGCCACTGGACGCTCGGCGTTTGCTCGGCGCAGTCTTAAATAGGGTCATAACCTCAAATTACTCATAGGTAACTTGTTAGAAACTTGTTTTTAAACGCTTTTTAAACGCTTAAATATTCTCCCATTGCCCTGCTTATATGTAAGAGAAATCTGTCTTTTTGTCATATCTCACCCATCATATTTTAAGAAGCGAAGCGAAGCCTTGCATAGACAGACTAGGGAAAAGATTATGAACCTTTTATATAAACCTCCAGCTCGCAAGTGCTTTTATAAAAGAAATGTTTTTAATATGTGCATTGCGATATTTAACAAACTACCTATTAACCTGAAGTCATTAGAAGGTAACGACTTTAAGCGGTCGCTCACAAAATGGCTTCTGGACAACTGTTTTTATAGTGTTAAGATGTACCTCGAGCATGATAGGAATTAAGTTGACATTTTATTTTAATTTTACTATCACATTTTATAATTATTATTTTTTCAAGTATAATTTTTGACATTATAAATTCATGTTATTATGAATATTTTGCACGCCTGCATGCAGGCTGGATACACTGTACCCTAATATATGTAACACCTTTATAACTGTATTCCAGCAAATAAACGCATTTTGATTTTTGATTTTTTTGATTTTTGAAAATAAGAACAAGTATTAAAAGGAAAATAATGTTACCTCTATTAGAAATAACTTCAGTCTTATGATTAGTAACATATGCTACATTTTAGGTTGTGTCCCTACTTATCCCTTAATCCCTATTTACCCCGTTTAACGGTAACTTAACTGTTGATATTAATAACAGAATTAAAACTAATAAAACATCACAATGAATATATTCTTACATCTCACTTGCAGAGAAACAGGATTGCTGGCCGCACTGCCTTCGGTGTTAGACGCGAGACAGCTATAGTCCCCTGCAGCTGTCCTATTCACGTTCTGTAGCACCAGACTCTGATCACTAAGAATAACTCCGGAACTCGCGTTGTGGTTGATTTCTTGTTGCTAAAATAACGTTGTTTTTTGAAACTGATCCTTTAGCTTTACTCTAAATGTAGGGCCAGAGGGCCCAGACAAGATGCATTACGCTAACTATCGTTTCTATTCGTTTAGTTTTTAAACCAATCGCGTCACTGGCACATCACGTGACTTTTTGTATCACGTCATGTACCAGGGACGCGATTGGTTTAAAAACTAAACGAAGAGAAACGCTAGCTAGCAGCGTAGTCCATCTTGTCTGGGCCTTCTGTACCTACCCTTACCATGAGCTACCATTAACGTACGCGCTAGCGAGTCACATGCTCTGTCCCTTTATTATTATAGAGTGAGGGACAGAGCTTTTGACTCGCTAGCGAGTACGGTAATTGGGATTGACCAAAAAAAAATACTCACCGTTTTTACTTTCTCAGTCGAAAGAATAGGAAATTTTAAGACACCAATTTAATTAATTTTGTATTTGACCCAATAGTTTTGTTTTAATATCTTTATTTATTTAGCAGACATTTTATGGATGACATGATTATTTTAAATTTGGGATGGCATTTTCTAATAAATTACAACAATTAAAGGATATCCAATTAAAAAAAGTGATTGTAATAGTGTATTTAAATATACTATTTCAAGCTATTTTCGCCTAACCCGTAAGATACACCTAGGAGGGCTTCAAGCCGAAAACGAAAGTCAAACAAAAGGTTAAATATACTTTTGACGAAATATCCAAAATAGATAAATATTTCAAAAACTTAATAATGCAGAACGGCTTTAAAACCCTATTCCTCGAAATAGTTTTCGAATTGGAGTAGTTGTAAAAATATGAACCATTCCAATTGTCACTCATGGTAGGGTTACTGAAGGAAGTTATGATAGTGATGACCAAAGCCCGGATTTTATTTGCGGCGAAACAAAAACGCGGAAATGTAGCTAGTTTTAGATTTTTTTTAAAATGGTATAGCAATATATGTAATTTCTACTTCGAAATTCACGTCAGTACCTACACGCAGCAGCCCATGACGGAGTCGATAATTTTCTGAACTGTATTATTTTCAATGAGGTAGTATAGTCACTTCATTAAAACTTTTACCTCTTAGTTACCCGACCGGTTATTTTATTACTTGATATGATAAAGTAAGAGTTAAGATTTAAATGGAATAACACATATAAAACGACTGTCGCGATTGACTATAAAATAATTTAAAAATATCTGCTTGTTTTTTGAATATCGTAATAAATACTCGATATCGATAAAAAAGAGTTTATACACTAGTTAAATTGCGTCTGTCTTTTGTTTTGCCGCGAAAAATCCGGTCTCTGGTGATGACTATACTCATTTTCCACTTACTCCTTTGTTCCACGTCAGCCGGTGGCTCTTCGGGTTGGCTTTCACACTGCATTCGAAGTAAACGTCGTCTCCTTCCTTTATATGTCCCGGATTCAAACTGGACCCCATCCTCAAGGTCACTACAGGAACGTCTGCCAATAGAATAATTTAGTATATGTTCATGAAAAAAAAACGGGAACAGTTAAAAATTCCGAATAAAATTTTCAAGTTTTCATTTTCCAAAAGCAATGTTGAGTTAATTTTGTCATACGTAGGGTAAGTTAGGTTTGATTAATAAGCAATAAGCGATAAAAAATTGCGTTCGAAATTATGAATATTCGCCGAAAAGTACCCACTGTTTTGGATAATAAATTATTCTTATTATTTAATACTTATTTGTTTTTGTTGGGTACACTACATAATTCCGAAGAGTCATAATTCCTGAAGCTTGTTGAACATTTTCTTTTAAAACAGGCTTTTTGTAGTGTTAAGGAATTTTATAATAAATAATTTAGTTTATATGAGTATAAGGGGACATGTTTGATTTAATAATAGTGTTTTTGTTTTAGGATTAAGAATTCAGTTTTTTGATAATTTGTTTTTAGTTTTTGATAATTATTTTACCTATTTTATTTTTAATGTATTTTTTTGACGTGTGTTTTTATGCAATTAATATTTTGATTTGATTTGATTTATTTGACAACGGGTCCAAAACAAGACTGAGGTTTTATCTTGGGCATCAGGGGAGTGAAGTTGGCAAGAAGTAATTAATCATTTTTACATACGGACAAAATACTAAATAAAATAACTTAAATTTCACCGAAGTAACAAGTCTAACAAGCTTAGGGGGGTTACTATGCCATAGCTATGCATTTCAGTTTACGCTCAGAGAAAAGGACGGTTATATAACTGCTAAAGAGGGGTTATTATGACATAGCTATGCAGTTCACTTTACGGCGAGCGTAAAGGATAGAGCTAATAGCAGTTATATAGCTCTGTCCTTTCCTCTCATCGTGAATTGAACTGCAAAGCATTTTTTTTTTTTATGGCATAGAGTAGACAAACGAGCACAGGCCACCTGATGGTAAGTGGAAACTGTGACCCATAGACATTCGCATTCACAAGAATGCAATGCAATCTTAAGACTGTAAATGGGTTGCCAACCCTGAGGACTAAGATGGAATGCCTCTATGCTAGTCATTTCACCGGCTGTCTTATCCCCGAACCGGAACACAGCAATGCAAACACTGCTGTTTGGCGGTAGGTTAATGGATAACATGGTGGTAGCGGTCCGGACGGACCCTGCACAAGGTCCTACCACCCGCAAAATCAATCAATCGCTATGTCATAATAACCCCCCAGTTCTGTCCTATATGCTCGGCATGTCATAGACCCAGGACTTATTATGAAGACTCCATCCTGACACATTGAACAACCATTGAGTTTTTGAATATTGTAAATAATGACAGGAGTAAAAGAATGCTGTGAATACTATTTCTTCACTCGCAAGAAATTGCTTTTGCTTTTTTATCAATGTTTAAAAACTTCATGGTTGTGCAATGCTGCAGGATTAAGTTCTCATCTGCCTAGTACCGTAAGGAGGTTTTAACATAGCTAATGAAACTCCTTGGGTGAATGCCAAAGTAACGATACCCTGCATTTAAATTCCTTCAAGTCTAGCCTTCGTAACATAAAAATACGTGGATAGATAGGATAGGAGGTAGTAGGAGCCCTGAAAGACTAAACTTTTCTTTGGTATTAGGGTATGCGAAACTTTGTTAAGAGTGCATTCGAACAAACTCTTATTTAATACGCGCATATTAACTACTCTATACATTACACTATTTTATTCTCAAGTAAACCAATGGTCGTTTTACCATGCAATCCAAGGTATAGTTATACTTAGAATTACTAAACTAGAATAATAGAGTGAAGGATGAACGAATGTACCGGCAAAAGAAACTTGCAGTACAACGGAATGATGTCAACTTACTATTATAATATAGTGCTATTCCAAGAATAATTTAATGTAGCTCATAGCATGATTTACAAAAAAGTGTTACTTGCATTTGTATACGTCACTTTATTTCAGAAAGTAGCAGGAATTTCCGCATGAAATTTGTGTGGGAGGTAAATATTAAGTATTATAGGCATAAAAATGCAAAAAAACGAAAATCGCAAAAATGTCACTTGCACCAGTATACTTAGGAGGTGTCGATATCTTGTTTTGTGTTGTCAGACCTGTCATTATCAACTTCATACACATTATGTAAGGATTTTTATTTATCAGTCCTATATTTATAGCATAGGTCTGAAAAATCATTATCATTATAATAGAAGACTAAAAAATTTAAGGTGTGGACGCCATTAAATTATTCTTAGAATAACTCTATTAATCCACGCAAAATGATGCTTTAGTTATTATTCCCGAATAGGTTAGGATTATCTTTGGTAAAACGAAAGCTGATTTAGTCTCGAACCGGTTTTTTGTAAGAATAAAACTTACTCTCGCTTGGTCGAATGCGCCTCAAGTATATCGTTCACTACTCCGGGTATTTTCATTTAATTTAGTTTACGAGGATAGCAAATTGAGCTATCAACGTCAAGTTTATTTGAAACCGTATAATTAAGTTTATTTTAGTTTGCTTTAGGCATTCGAAGAATTTTAGTAAGTTTTATTAGTGCGACACTTCCCGCCTGATTGAATAAAACTAGCGTTTACGTATTTTCCTAAATTAAATTTAGAATTCAATTTAGATTTAATATTTAAGCTGGGGATAAGTTTAATGGATCACTCACCTTAATCTGTTGAGGATTCTTTGTGGATAAAAAAGGGGAATTGGAAATAGACAAGAAAATTTACATAGAGTTTTAAACTTGAAAGAGAAGATAGATAATAAGAGTATACATTTTTTGACATACAAACAAGGACTCCTTTCTTTTTGGTAATTCTATATTCATTTTGACATGACATCGAACTGTTAATGTTTGGCAGCAATAGGGATAGACCAAATAAAAAAATTGGGACCATCTTTATTAATTTTGTATTTGATCCAATACATAGATCTGTGTTAATATCTTTATTTATTTAGCAAACATTTTATGGATGACATGATTATGTTAAAATTGGGATTGCATTTTCTAATAAATAAGAACAATGAATGACTACTAATCTTAAAAAGTTATTGTAATCGTTTATTAAACTATACAATTTCAAGCGGTTTTCACCTATCCCGAAAGATAGCAGGTCTTCAAACCAAAAACCGAAAACGGAAGCCAAACTAAGGTTAAAATAAATATACTTTAACATAATAATATAACATAAAATAACCATTAAGTAATGAAGCGGTTATGGAATCCTCAGGCACCATTACTTCTTATCATGTGAACACCTAAAAGCTATCATATCATAAAATTAAATGTACACAATACGAAAACATGTGAAACGGAATTAAATTTTACCAAGTAGAATACTGCCCTCCGTTGAAAAAATGGCGTATGTCTCAGAGAACCGCGTATATATTAGTGACCTTATTTCTTAAGGGGGGTTAAGTTTGCTTTGACTTTCAAATTGCTTATGCGTTCTTTATATTTCGGAGGGCAGAATAGAACCCCATAGGGTTGTATGGTGGCTCAACAGTTAAGGTAGTTGACTGTAGAAAAAATAGTATGGATTCCAGTCTTACAGTGAACGTTGAGCATCCAGGAGTCTTCTACCACAGCATCAGCTAATCGAGGGTTCTCCGATCGGCAGACCAGGCTCGTCGCATGGTCTTCGGCTTCAGGGACGAAGGTCAGGGCACTGATGGTTGCGTTGGTCTCCGAAAACTGTTAAGGATATAGATTTCTACAGTTGACATTCGTCGTGTGTTTCGAGTGCAGTGTTATTAAAATTTAATACAAGACTGATGATTGATCAAAATAAATAAATAAATAAATATAAGGGGACAATCTCACACCAACATATTATCTATAATGAATGAGGTATTATAAATTGGCAAGTTTTATAAGCGCCCCAACGAAAATAAAATTTCGACGAGTTAAACGTCGAGGTAAATGTTATATTCTGCCAGCAATTTCTAAAGTGTGTTTCCGCGGTACACTCGAGTTCATAAATATGTAGGGTAAAAGTGGGATAGTTGCCCCAAGAGGATAGATGCCCCGAATTTAAAATCAAAATTTACAAACATTACACAGCCTCAGCGAATACTTTTAAGTAAAGGTCGCCCCCCCGCCCCGCCAATATGCGTTTGGCAGCCGCGTGCAACGGTCGATTCGCGCGTAATAAATAAAAGTTCGATGCTTCGCTCAGGGTCGCGGCGGATAACGATATTGAAGGATTTTTGGAAGTGTGTAACTTTTAATAGTGTGAAGTAAGTATATTTTATTTTATCGTTATTTGCAAGTGTATGGTTCAAATATGACCTATAAGTACAGGTTTGGAAATTTTACTAACAATATTATTATTTTTTAAATAGGGGCATCTATGCCTATCAAAAAGGATAGATGCCTCGATGCCCTGTGAGTATAGATGCCCTTAAGGGCATCTATCCCCATAGGGTTTAAGGTGAAGCTTGCATGGCCTTTAATTTTATTAACGCTTGGTTTTAGCATGCCTCGTAAATATCAGAGGAAGGCTGGCGCTCGTGCACGTGGCCAATGGAGGCAAGAGACCTTAATGGCCGTTTTGGATGAGATATCGAAAGACAACATGGGAATGGGGAAAACATTAAGGAGAAGATTTTTAAACAAAAATACTGAAAAAAAAAACACTGGGTAAGCAAAAATAATGAAACTGAGATTACCTATAAGTACTGTTTTTTTTTTCAGGAAAACTTCCTATTCTTGATTTTGCAAACGAAAAACGTTTGGTAGCGCACTTCCGGAAATTGGAAAAAGCTGGTTTGTTATAATTTTAACTACAGCCTTATGTGACATTTAAACAGATTAAAATAAAACATATTAATTATACTTGGCTTTAATTAATCCCAAAGGGCAACTATCCTCATAGTGATAAAAGCATCAGGGCATCTAACCCATACAATAGGCATCTATCCTCACAACTAGAACTCTGAAAATATTTTTTTTTTAAATATTATTGTTATTTTTTTACGCAATTGCTCTTAACCAAGTAGTAACTAATAGACATGGTTTTCATTACAAATAATATTCTGTTGATTTATTATTGTATTATCAGAAATAATTGACATTTTCAAAATGTGGGGCAACTATCCCACTTTTACCCTATACCTACACTTTAGTAGATACGTTGTCACTTTGATCGTTGTGATAATTCGTATACGGCAGTTTAAATGTGACATTAAATAGATAAGATCGTTGCTTAAATTCGGAATGTATACAGGGTGTCTTGAAATCAATCGAAGAAATTTTAACCGTAGATAGGGTGGATGATTTGGATCATCTCTACATTGGTAACTTTTTTTAAAGTTAATATTTGACTGAGTTACAGACTGATTTATCCTGACGATGCTCTCAGTGTGCTCCATCTTAACTAATTCATTCATAACCCATACACCGGATTGACGGGGGCAAATATGTACCAGTGCTATTGATTCATTAAATATCGATTAAGTTTATCGACAATTTCTTTCGTGACATATGGATCTTCAATTACTTATCAAATAAAGTTGTAAATACCTTTATCTTCTATATCTAAATGATCAGCTTTCCATGAAGATAAACGATCTTTTTCTTTCGAATCATTTTTAACCGACTTAAAAAACTAAATGGTTCTCAATTCGTCGGAATGCTAAAGAATATTGTCGTACTGAATTAATTTGTTATTCAATGTAATTTCAACGGTTGTCAAAAGTGACTCGAGTCCAGAGTCAATGTCAGATACCGGTTGTTTGTATTATAAGAGGTTTGCACATAATTAAAAGTCATTCAAACTAGGCCATTACTTATTTTAATGATGATCAAAAATTGCTTTATATCGTTGTCGATAAATTTTGTCGATATTGAATCACTAGCACTGCTACATTTTTGACCCCGTCAAACCGGTGTATGACATAACATGTGTCACAACGTAATGTAAATAAACAAGTTGTTCCATATCAACAAACTTTCTAATCACGGTCAAAAGCTCCACGGTGTTTAGAAAACTGAAAATAGACTGAAACTGAACTATAATATGAATGAAAAGAATAATCTCTGATAAGGGCTATTATGTGAAATAATTTAAAAATGTAACTTACGATTACGATGTTTACTCACACTCTTCCCACACTCGCACAGGTAAAATAGCACTTGTACTCGTAGGTACATTAAAGTTATTTTATTAGATCATGAATCATGGATTTATTTCATTGATTTCTACCACCATCAGGGATAACTATGAATACAACACACAATAATTAAAACGAATCAATAAGTTGTTATTGTCCTTTGACAGTTCAGCATAGTATTTTTTTAAATCTTGTACCATTGAATACTCTTTATGAAAAGAGGTTTAGGTTTAGGTTTTGTAAAAATAAAATAGTTTAGTTTTGTTTCATTTATTTTTAAGAAATACCTAATCTAAAACGCAGAGAAGAAAATCTGGTGCGAAGTTCATCATACCACTTTGATTTAAATCTATCCGGAGTCCTAATATGGCTGCGTTTATCGCGTGACAAAATTTGGATAAGGCATCCGTCACCTTCTGACACGTAATACAAGTACGAGAGTGACGGTTTTTTTTTTTTTTTTTTATGTCATAGAGAAGACAAACGAGCACACAGGCCACCTGATGGTAAGTGGAAACTGTGACCCATAGACATTCGCATTCACAGGACTGCGATGCAATCCTAAGACTGCAAATGCGTTGCCAACCCTGAGGACTAAGATGGAATGCCTCTTTGCTAGTCATTTCACCGGCTGTCTTATCCCCAAACCGGAACACAACAATACGAACACTGCTGTTTGGCGGTAGGTTAATGGATAAGATGGTGGTAGCGATCCGGACGGGCCCTGCACAAGGTCCTACCACCCGCAAACCGCACCCACCCACCCGCTGCTTTATCCACATTTGACGCGCGATATGGACGGAGTCATATTAGGCCCTAAGCGAAGCAGAGTTTGTCAATAGGATTAATCTTTGAGGCCATAAACACATCAAATTCGAAAATCTTGTATTGAATTTTTTGCACTCTTACACGGCTATAGCTATAGCAAGGTATTTTTTGAAACTTTTTATTGCGAAAACGAGTAAGATAATGAAAGGTTAGCCTAATAAATTGTGCAATATGTGGTTACGGAATTATCAACAACTTTTTTTAGAGTTGAAGGTAATTAGGCCTACCCCACTCTGAGAACGAAGGGGTGAGTTTATGTATGTGTACGTATGTGTAATGATTATTGACGTAAGATTTATTTGGAAGTGTGTTAGATCTTTTATTTTTATCTTACGTTTCGGCAGAAGGGAAAGTTTGTGTATGACGGAATGAATATGTTCAGTCTGTGAGCACTTAGAAGGTGCTTCGGGTTTGAACTTGTCTCTCACTCGCTACCATAAGCACTTGTTAAGAGCGAGTGAGAGAGAAGGACAAATCCGAAGGACCTAAGAGCTATCGCGCTATACGCTGCTACGCTGCACGTAAGTTTATCCATTCCATGGCCTAGGAAAGGTTGGTATTTTTTGTTCTCTATGGTAAGTGTGACATCATAATAAATTATAATCAATTATGCGACGGCCTTTATATCCATGGACAAAATATTTTACATTCGGGCTGTTGGCTACTGCCACAAATACCACGCAGATCAATACGGAGGGCAATAATCGGATCGTTCAATCCATGTCTATCTGAACTCTATGTCAGAGTCTATGAATTTATGGCTGTCATTATAATATTATGTCATTGTTATGTTATTTTGAGATATTCAAGTCGTAATTATTTTTGCTGTAAACCGGTTATACGGGCCACTTTAGAACAGAAAAGAAAGGTAAATGGTTAGATCTCGACAATACCTAATATAAGAAGGACGATAATATTACGATCAGTCTTGGCGAAGCGTGAACAAGAGATCTACTGAATTCACATTTAAAACCAGCTAGTGTTCAAATTGCAAAAATGAAAATACAGTAAGTTGCACTAATGAAAATACAGTAAGTTGCACTAAAATTTATAACTATTTAAAATGTTAGTCAGATTTCTGCTTACATGGAACGAACTGTTTGTTTACATACCATGTAAACAACGTATGGTGTCAGGTCATTGACCTTTAGAATTTTGACGTTAGTTACTACGAACGTTTGTAGTAGTATAGTATCAGCGTCAAAATGTCAAGGTCGAGATATCGGCTGCGATACATCAAGTAACAAAATTAATATAATTAATCCTTCTTTTTTTTTTACATTAACAGAAACAAAAATGAACCATACCCCCGTGATCAGAATCGTGCGAACTATTACCCCGCCAAATATCTCTTATTCAATCCAAGACACCCTGTATACTTTAAGTTTTAAATCAAAGTATATCTTTTTTTGTTTTGTGGCACTTTTGCATTTAAGCAGCGGGTATTAAAGTGTAAATGTATACACGACGATTTATGGACTCAACTGGACTAAGGATTTCGTGGATAAGTTATTAGGGTTCCATGAAACGACGACAACTACAGCTAAGATAAAAATACTCATCATGTAGACCTATTTTAATTCTTCACGATAAAGGTTAAGACTGCGCCGAGCAAACGCCGAGCGTCCAGTGGCGCCCTCATTACTATTATTGGGTTTTCTAATTAACTAAAGAATTTCCTTGGAACCAAACAAAATGTGTTTGTAGTAAGTATAAACACAATTTATGGGATACGTAGGTAACAAACTTTAATAACAATTACCCTTTGAGTAGTCAGCTTAACGGAAAAAGGTAACCACGTTTTTCCGTTAAGTTGATAACTCGAAGGTGAATTATTACTTAACTATGCGATATACCCTATTAGTTGTGTTTTTATTTGTAGTACAAAAAACACACCATCTAATTTTAAGAAAATACTTTAGTTCATTAGAAAACATAATAATAGTGATGAGGGCGCCACTGTTTATCCGGCGTACGCTCGGCGCAGTCTTAACTGAAGACATTAACTTTTAAAATTATTTATAAAACAAGATTTCTTATTTAATTTGCAGTGTCAGGAGTTTGGGAATTCCTGTGGTATAAGTAAAGTTGTGTTATATTTTCTTGTAAACTCAATTCGTCCTTAAATCGAATAACTTAAATTAGACATGTAGATGACCCCGGCGCAGAGAATTCTAATAAGTTAGGGAAACGCTCCTTACAAATGTAAAAGGTCGAGTAATGCCCAATGTATTTTTTTAAATTGCTTTTTATAACGTTTTGTGTTTGTAACAAACTTTTAATAGCTCCATGACATTTTCTCCGAAACGAGTTATTAAAATGGAGGAAGAGTAAACGTTATACCATCACATGGTTGTGTTCCGGTGTAGGGTTAAGACAACGGGTGAAATTACTAGCATAGAGGCATTCCCTCTTAGTCCTTAGGGTTGGCAATGCTTTTGCAGTCTTAGGACCGTATTAATAAACTCATCTTGGCTGTGATGCCCGTCACATGATATGTCAAAGTTAACGTCAAACCATAGAACACTGTCATTTTTGACGCATCTCGAGATGAGCATTAGAGTTGAGATTAGTTTATTAATGCGACCCGTTAAGATTGCAGTCTTAAGATTGCAATCTTTAGGGTGTGTTTTTGATAATGTAAATATCTATGTCTCTTAGATCCCACTTACCATATGAGTGTGTGTAGTGTAGTAACGTGTGTGTATGGTATATAATTTGACTACTCAAAAGGAACCCTTACCATAATCCTCAATACTCGTTACAACACAACAATACTAACCCAAAAATAAAATTACGGAACACCTAACGATAACTAAAACTAAAGCTTCGATACCGAACCGCTTCTGAATACAAATTCAATACAAATACAACACAAATACCATTTGCAACAGGTACAATTACGTTTTTACGAAACCCGAGGGATTACCAGGGAATGTTTTCGTGAACAATAGTTATTGTTTGAATAGAGAACAGGAAGCGATAGAAATCAATCGATGATATTTATACTTGTTTGGCAGAGGAAAGGAAAGTAGGAAAGAGTTGTAGCAAATTCGCTTCTGGGTAGTGATTCCAACGACGGTCGGACGGACGAACGAGTGAATGTCCAAGCGGCGAGTTTAAGTCGTCCCGTGAGAGCGAACAAAACCTATTTTAGCGCGTGCATTTTCAATTTAGCAACATGGTCTCTGCCGATGGATCGAACGTATGTATATTTGTTCGCTCTGACGGGACTACTTAAAGGCGCCACTGCGATTTCACGCGTTCGTCCGACCGTCCGTTGTTTTTGAGAGAATAACACCCCAGCACTCGAATGTAGTTATTCAGAAATCAGAAATCAGATAATATTTATTTGCATAGACACAGTTTAGGGATGTTACAGTACATTATGTTTCATGTATCAAGCTTGCATGCAAGCGTGCAAATATATGTAGTGGTAATTTAAAATGTCAAAAGAATAAGTATAAAAAAACAAATATAAGATGTCAAATTCAACAAAAGAAAACAAAATAAAAGGTTATAAAAGGTTATTTTATAGATGGTGTATTTATTGCTATAGTGTCGAGAACTCAAATTTTCGAGACTGAAAGTAACCGTAGCGTGGGTCAGTGTAGCCTGAGCCTAGCCATGATGCATGCTTTTTAATCAATGCTGGATCCGCGGAAGATCAGCGCCGTGACACTCTTGAGTGCCGCGACACCATGCTGAGCGGGTTCATTTTTCGCAATTTGTTACATTAATCAACTAATCAAAACCCTGCATGCTTATTTGCTAAGTTATCTTAAGCTTAAATTTTAAGTGTTCTACCATAATTAGCTTTAGGTACATAACTAGGTTTAAGTACAGAATGTCAAATCTGTCGCTCCCATTAATCTTATACACAAGCTTATGCGTTTTTTGCCAGAGTGGGGTAGGCAGAGCTACAGCATTGCCAACCACTTCAAAAACCTGTTGACAACTCTGTATTTGCACAATTAGGCTAAGATGTTTACCAGTGTATTAGTGACAGGTTGCAAGCCCATCGCCTACACAGCCTTTATTCCCTTAGTCGTCTCTTACGACATCCACGGGAAGACATGGATTGGCACTATACTAACCCGGCAACCACACGGGTAATCTTATACATATTGTAGATTTTTGAAAATCGCTTATTTAGCGTTATGCTGGCCTTCTGTAGGCCTAGCCAAGATGCAAGCGCTGCTTAAGTTTCCGCATTCTATCGACTGGAGTTGACGTAAGCAGTTGACGCAAAGATGCGTAACGGCAACGTTCTGGGTAGTGATTCTGTAAACAACGCCGGTCGTGCGGACTGTCGAGTGATACTAAGCGGCGAAATTAAGTAGTCCCGTCAGTGCGAACAAAACACATTGTAGCGCGTGCATTTTCAATTTAGCAGCACGATGGGTCGAACGTATAAGGCTGCTTAAAATCTACGAAATTTATACGATTGACGTAAGCTGTTGATAGATTGGGTTGACCGATTTTGTCAACTTCATACATTTCGAGTCGAGTTTTGAAAGTGAAATACGGTAAAAGTACCCTCTTTTTGGCCATTTGAGGTTGAAGTGCGTATCAAAAATACTTTAAAATTAAAAATATTATTCATAAATAGTTTAAGACTGAAGATTGATACAAAGATAACAAGATAAACATATGTTTGTAATTTCATAATGATTGAGGTACTTAAGACACATTAGTTAATAGATGGTGTGGCCAAAAACTAGGTAAAGATGGCCAAAACCGATACATCTACCGTACGACAAAAAACCTTATCAATTTTCACAATTATTTTTTTAGTCAAGTACTTAATCCATTTGTTTAGTTATAGCGACAGCTGACGTCAATCCTATACATTTTCGACGAAAGCATCTCCACAAGACTGTTATCTGTCAAAATGATAATAACATAGCATTCAATACTTAAGTGACTTCTATAGCCAATTAACTTTGAAGCTAAAACCCATTTGTAAAAATCACCATCCCTACCAGTTTTATATTACTACGGTCTTAAAAAAATAGCCATTACAAAAAATACTGTCTAACAGCAATACGTATAATTGTTTGCGACGTGCCTATCTAAGTTTGTCGACGTTCCATTATATTCTTGAACATGAAACTCGACATAAGAGGAACTGCGGGCGAACTGCATCACATTTAATTTGATAGACGGAGTTAAAACAGATCTATTTCTGTACTAGTGTATTATTTTCTCCGGTGTGAGAGACAACTGCAGCTTAAATTTAATTGAAAACACGTTTCTTAAATCGGTACAAAATTTGTTTTAATGTCCTAATTCCTTCTCTAAAGTATTCAACCTACAAGTGAAAATGAAAATGTAAAATCAAACTACTAGTAAAACTACTAATCAAACTACTACTAGTTTTTTGCGGCAACTCTATCCGCATAAAAGTCATTTGTTGCTATTTCTGCCAGAAACTGTATATTTTTTTTAAATACATTATAACCTATGTCACTCTTAAGCCTCTCTGCAAAGATGGATTTATAAATCTTTTAAGCTTTGTTTCTGTTTAAAAGAAGGGCAAACGAACAAACACTCAAAGCGAGTAAAATTAATAATTTGAGAGAAAAATGTTTGCTACAAGTCTGATACCAACCGTTCATTTTATATTAATTTTAGAACGTTCTTAGGTTATATTAGAATTTAGTTATGAATAAAAAAAAGTTCATGAGAGTAGTTTTATCGTATGGTAAAAAAACATGACTGCATGGTGCATGACTCGATGTATGAATGTGGAAGAAGCGAAAGAAATTTGTCAAGATCGTAGCAAGTGGAAAGAAGTGGTCTCTGCCTACCCCTCTGGGAAACAGGCGTGATTTAATGTAGGTATGTAAGTATGTATGTAAGAAAAACGGTCGAGTGGAAGTTGGACTCGCGCATCGAGGGTTCCGTACCGCTGCATAAAAAGGTAGGTATTAATATATTTCAATTTCAATTCGTTTTCGAATCTAATCAACGCAAGCTCAACTCACACTTGACAATTTTTAGTATTTATTATTTATCTTCAGGATTTTTCATATTATGATACCAAAAAAGCTTGCATGTTTCGTCGTTTTTACGCTACAACAAAAAAAATACGTTTAAAAACAACGTTTCTTTAAAATTTCACGCCCTTTTTTTTTGTTGGCACACAAAAAACTTGCTATCTATTATATATTATATAATTATGCCTACGCTGTCCGTCCGTCCGTCCTAAATTTAAAAAGCTGTATGTTTTGAACTGTAATATAAATAAGGTCCCATTAGGCTAGTTTCAGATACGGAACCCTAAAATTGTGCTGTAGTGTCATTATTGAGACAGAAAATGGAAGACTTTGTATCGACCAAACGTTGCCCCGGTTCCTCTTAAGTCCAGATTAAATTTAAGTATCAATTGAGGGAAGGATCTCTTAGGGTGCAGGCTTAGGGGCTTGCGTTTAATATTGAAGTGGAGGTTTGCTAGAACGACTTAGGTATGGTATGTTTATTTAAAAGGATGTTTTAATTTGTTTTTAATGAATTTGTTGAGACAAGAAAGGAATAAGCACACCAAAGCACACAACAGAATCATTTAAAAAAAACTGTGGCCATCGAGCCACGCCCACTTCTTGAGTTAACTATATAAAAAAAAAGATTCTTTATTTAGGTATTAACCCATCAATTCATTAACAATACTACAAACATTTAACATTTAATTAATTTCATTTAATTTAATTACAATTGTTTATTATTTTTAACGAGTTTAATATTTATTGTTGACCTAATTGATTCTCTATCTCTCTGTTGTTAACTTATTTATTACGACAATGTTAAATTGTTTTATAGTGTAATATATTTGCGAAACGTAGTATGAAAACACTAAACTTATACAAGTATAATAGGCATTTAGTCTGTGATTTGAAGTTGGATTCATTTATTTAAATGGAAAATAAATACATACATACATTAAATCATGTCTGTTGCCCAGAGGGGTAGGCAGAGACCACTTCTTTCCACCTGCTACGATCCTGACAAATCTCTTTCACGTCTTCCACATTCATACATCGAGTCATGCATAAAATAAATAAATATACCTTAAAGATAATAAATAATTATATTGGATGTGGAACTCTCGATGCGTGGCACTATCTATTTTTACTTTTATATTAGATAAGATAATGTACATTTTGTTGACATTTATTGTATAAAAATACACAATGAATGACCAAAACAAAATAAAGTTCATGTCCCAATATTGTGTAAACTTTTTTAAAATACGTCACAGGCCCACGCTGAATTTATTTTAGTCCAATGTTATTTCATTCCAAACACGCCGCGCTCACATGTGTATGATTTACGAGAAACAAACAAATCGTACGTCAAACCTTATTTACGCCCAAATACAATTTAAATGGCTGCCGATGAGTGAATTATACGTGTTTATATTTAACTTGGAATGTATTTTAAGGAGATGGTCGCGGTGTACAGCCCTCACAAGATGGAGCGATTTTGAAACAGGTCGTGGGAATCCATTGTAATAAGGATCTTACTGTTATCTGAGGTGTGGTTCTCTCAAAAACGCGGTCAGACGAACGAACGAGTGAATGTCGTAGGTACTAACAAACAAATAGGGAATGCAATATAACCGGTTATTAACTGGTTTTGTATGAAAATAACCGGTTAAAACCGGTTACTTGCATTTCCTACTACTATAGAGTAATAAAATAAATAAATAAATAAATAAATGAAATTTTTATTTACCAACACAATAAGGGTGAGGACCAAAAAGTTGGGTACGCTAACTCACTCAATTAAATTTTCTATAAAACTTTTCCGTTGTGACACGAAAATTATCCATACATGGTAGGCATACTTTTCGTCGCACAACGGAACTTTTTTAACTTCGTTTGTTTAATTGCGCTTAACTATAGTCCAATTTTTTGGTCTTTACCCATTAATTGATGAATAGCTAACACCCTAGACTATGACCGGGAACCGGACCGACCGCTAGCTTCGTAAGCAGTGTCACTACAAACTAGACTAACTGCGCAATTGACTATAATACATTGTTTGTTAATTGGTTAGTTGGAAATACAATTAAAATTCAACCCCTTACTTCCAAACGTGAAATAAGCTTGGAATAGTTTATGCCATGCTTTGTCATTATCTGTAATTGTGACATTTACATCTGACAGAAAGTGACAAAGCATGGCATAAACTATTCAAAACTTATTACACGTTTATAAGTAAGTGGGTAAGTTTTTAAATAACGTCCACTCATTACCTAATATATGCCATGTTTTGTAAACCTATCTATAGGTAGTAGGCATCTAAATGTCTACACGCCACTTACTTCATATTCAACAGTATCTTATAAGGAGACCCTAAACACCTAAAGGATTAAACTATTCCGTAGATTGTCTCTATAAATTATTCATAGACACTTGGTGAGCCTCAGGCTTATCACAACGACAAATGGAGAACAGTACACAATTGCGTGCAATTGCTTAGACACCCAGGGTTTAAGCAGGCGATGTATCAAGTAGGGTTCGGTATTAAGAGTTTAATTGCGTTAGTTACATACATACATACATTAAATCACGCCTGTTTCCCAGAGGGGTAAGCAGAGACCACTTCTTTCCACTCGCTACGATCTTGTAAATTTTTTTTCGCTTCTTCCACATTCATATTATCAAACCGCGATTAGAATACAATCGAGCACATATGTCGTTTCTGAATTAATACATGAAATGACATTGTCAATGGTAGAGTGTGCAGATAAATGAAAATGCATATTTCTGTACCAAGAAGTTTAAACCTTGGGAAAAAAATAATTATATTTACCTACTTTAAAAAAATACAAATACTAAATAATACTTTGCCACGATTCATATTATACATATACTACACAAATTTATTTTCGACACGTACAGCGATTCGGTAACCGGTAACATGAAAATTATGTGGAAAATAATGACATTGATTTGTCAAACATTTATTATGACTTTAATTTTTTTATAAAACAAATGACACAGCATTTACCAAGAATAGGTAGAGTTGTTATACGAATTCAATGATTATGATGAAGTAATTCTTTGTGAAACTTTTATCTATAAGTGTCTGCAGTCAAACTATGAAGATAATTATCATAGATTGACCATCGAAATATAATAAGTATGGAAGAGTAATCGACGCTCAAAATCTGCCCCACTGACTTAGTGCCGGCGGGGGTGGAGCTATTAATGAGTGCCGAACTGTCTATCAGTCGACTTTCTGACGTAGTGTCAAACAGTTGTTTACAATCACAAAAGAAAAAAATCGATATTAATGATTACCAGTTTTAAATGACGTTGCAACCATGCCAAGTTGCATTGTAAATTGGTGCAGGACCCACACAGATGCAAAACAAAGCGATATTTATTTTCATTAGTAAGTTATTGAATTTTTAATATTCCCATATCAAAATGTCATGGCCGATGTTATGCAATACATCTTTGAAAAATGTGAATTACAAGCAACTACTTCGAATGAATAGGAAATTAAATTTTATGTCATCTTTACTATCGTTAGTTTAGGTACATAATAAAAAAAACGATATATAACCTTTTTAAGTTTTCCAAAAACTTAAGAACGCCGTCTGTCTTGGGTGGATGCAGTTCGTCGCGAAATGCGAAATGAGAATTGGATGCCTAGCAAACATTGCAGGATTTGCAGCATCCATTTTGATGAATCGGATTATGTCATCTCAAAAACTAGAAAACATTTTTTAAAAGTCACAGCGGTCCCAAATTGTAGAGTACGTTGTCAACATTAACAATAATTTAATTAATATTTAAATGAATATCAGACGTCGATGAGTTTATCACAGGTCTATTAGATATGTTATTCTCGCAATATTTATATAATTAACTACGATAATCATTGTAATTAAGCTATTATCACCACAAAGTGATTGATATTGATTGATCTTTATGCCTATAAGAATAAAAAAGGGGTTGCAATATATTTGGCACTTTTGATGCTAAAGACCATTTGACGCAGACTACTCTTACAACATAATATCTTCTGATATACTATTTTACAACTTTATAATAGTGTAACATAAGTAAGTTAAATGATTCAAGGGGAACAATCATTTAATGATATAAAAAAATATTAATAAAATTAATTATTCAATTACTGTGTTGTTTTTGTATTAAACCATCCACGTCAAATGTTGAACGACATGGCCGCGTTCAAATTACCCTTATGAAAAAAAATATTGACAAATGGAAATCTTGTGTCAGAGAGCTTGTAACCAATTGCAGATTTTTGTCTTTCAAACGGTATAAAACCTTACTGAAATTACTGTCTACTCAAACGTTATACCAGCATCTGACATAAATGACTTGATACCTTAACTCAATTAACATTTAGTTGATTATTGAAACCACTCGATACATAAGATCTTTTCATTTCAAAAAGTGGGCGTTTTGGAGCGGATTTGTCAGTCGTTTTTGTTAGACGTTACTCTTCCATACTTATTATATTTCGATGAGATTGACTTATAATTAATTATATTTATTCATTATATGTACTTTTGTGCTAACGGTACTTCCAAAGTGTATACTAATCGCGGTTTGATAATACATCGAGTCATGCACGCATGTCGGTTTCGGGTACTTAAGATTCGGCCCTTTTCCAGTATTTCTCCGATTTGGCTCGAAAAAGTACGCCTAGGGCGGCCCCTTCCGACCCGTCCACTCACTTTCGATCTGTATATCTCTTTCGTCAATCTTCTTTCATCCATCCTTTCCAAATGACCGAACCATTGCATTAGCCCTGGGTGTGCCTGCTAATTTCTACCTAGCAGACGATTTAATTTTTTCTGTGTTACGGTTCCGTACAAAAAATTAAAAACGGAACTCTTATTCACTCGTGCGTCGGTCTGTCTGTCCGTCTGTTACAGCCAATTTGCTCCAAATCAACTGGGCTAAATAATTATTTATTTTAAGTTAAGGGTCGTTTTCGATAGATTAGGAAATTTTAAAAAATATATAAAATATAATTCATTGCTTGTAGATTACGGAAAACCTATAAGCATATTAGCAAAAAAAAACCCATGTACGGAACCCTCTCCGTGCGAGTTCAACTCACTCTTGCCCGGTTTTATTTACTTTGTTCAGCATTTTATATACTACTCGTTTTTGAATTCGCTTTCCAGGTATTAACCAACAAACAAAAGTAGCCGTGCTCGGTCATAGACACGTAAGCATAGTAAAAATAGAAAAATTGGTCGCCAGCCCTTTAGTAGTTTCAGTTACCTAATGCCGCTCCGCTAGGCCCTCGATGTGCATCGCTCGGTACTTACTTACACACAGCAAAACGCGGTGACGGTGCAACCCTGACTAAACCAGCTTGTTCCGGCCTGTTGAGTTTTTGTGGTGACTCGCGGCGCGTACACAAACATGCAAGTAATGCGATATACCTATGTATATATAGATAGACGTACCTAATAGGTGGGTACGTATCATAATATATATAGTTTAAAATACATAATGGGTCATAATACATAATGGTCATAATACATAATGGTCATAATAAATACATATTTCTGAATCTGTAAATATTTCAGGATTTTTAAAAGCCCATCATGTAGAACTCATTAGGTTAGGTTAGGTTTGTTTTATAACAATCCTGAAAAGTTTACGGTTTCAGAAATAAATCCATTATATATTGTGACCAACATATATTATGACCCATTATGTATTTTGAACTTTATATATTATGACACGTAGCCCTCATAGGTACCTTTGTTTGAAAACGAACTACTTCTTAAGCTGCGACCAAGGCATAGTTGTGTCACGAAATGAATATGAGACGAAATTTGATATACATACACGGATATGTTAGTAATGTTTTGATGAGACAACACAGGCTTGTTATTTTATAATTAGACACCGAAGCAAAATGTAAACTATTTAAAATCACCTGATTACATTTACAGCACTACCCTCTGCGCCTAAGGATTTATTCCAGCCGCACTCTTATCAGAAACCACATTAGTAATATTACTATTTTACGCTGACATCGCCGCTGCGCTAACATAAACCGGAGGTTTATTATGCCAGTAACAGCGGGACATAATGTTCTCTGATAATACCATTAAACATTTTCTGGGGCGCGGTAAGTCTAGTTGTTAGTCACTTGGGCTATAAACTAGCAGTCCTAGGTTTAATCTGCGGTAAGGGCAAAATATGAATGCGGTGGTTGTTCCTCGACAAGTATCTTTGTATAATTGAAAATAGGGTAACGATATATCGTAAAACGGGGTGAGTAACGATTGTAGGGTGGGTAGGTACTCCCATTCAGTTAAAATTTTATAGAGCTCATAGTAGACACACTTCTAATAAAGGTATCAATTATGAAATTATTTAGATAGGTCATGACAGAGCTACGAGTATGTGGAAAATATGTATGTATGTATTAAAAATCTATTACAAGTAAATTGGTACATAAACTTAAGATTAGCATGTACGAAGGCAAACTTATCCCTTTAAGGGATCTCTTTCAGTTAACCTGACCATGATTGAGGAAACTGTACGAGGGTAGGCAAGATTACAAGGATGTGCACAAAAATAAAGAAACTCATAATTCTACAGCTAAATATCCATAAATTATACTTATCAATAAACATCACATACACAAATATAAATATATAAACTTGCATAAATAAATAGTTAGATACACATGTATATACATATACGAAATATAAATATATTAAAGATTCGTTACTTTTCTTTAGAGCTGCACAAGCAGACCTGAATAGAATAGCAGATGACTTGGATACCTTTCGAAGCGAGTGGGGGGAGCATGGACTTAATATGGAGGAATGGAGGAAGAGAGGGGAGGTCTTTGGTCATCAGTGGATCACTAATACAGGCTAAAAAACAAAATAAAAAAACTTAATGCTATTTTGGTTCACATAGTGGGTGAGCTCTTGCAAGAGTTTCTCCGCCGTCAATGTATAATACACGGTGGAATTTAATCGGTGATCAGGAATCCAAAAATCTTAATTATCAATCTACACAGAAACCAATACGTTAGATCTCGTGCAATATATCTCACTATCTAATTAATCACACTTAATTAACATCGGTAAAATGTACACTGTCTGAATAAATGGACACCCTACTTTTATTGAAGGGAAGTTATTCGTAAGTGTACATACGTCAAGTGCTTGCTGGCTTTGTTTGGCGGGAAACTTGTTATGAATTTGACAATGACAAATTGACAGCTTATTGCTCATTTATGTTTTAAGTTTCTATGGCTGATAGTTTGAAAAGAGGTATTAAACTTTTCAGACTAAACCATTAGTAGGGTGACAATAAATTTAATTTAAAATTTAATTTCAACTTAAAAATTAGTTATGATAAAAAAAAAATGGTTCCACTTAAGTACTACATAAACGTGACCGCCATCGATTACTGAATTAGAAAAATGGGTTCCTGTTCACCGATTAAATTCCACCGTGTATATGATGAATATGATATGACATTTTTAATATGTTTTCCCCCAATCAATATTTTATGAGTAATACTGATAACTGATAATTCAAACAAACACACGTTAATACTATTTCAGTACAATTATTTGGCAAATTCAACTTTCGCCTTCAGTCAGAGTGAAATATAGCATGGAACACCATGCTGGCGACCGATAGGATCTCATAACGATGGCGGACGATTTATAGCTTTCGTGATTGTAAAGCTAGTTCGGGACGTTTTTATGTTATTCCAAACCCCGTACCCTTACCATGGGTTAGCGAGTCGAATGCTCTGTCTCTCGCACTCTACACGGTGATTCATTATCGGTGATCAGGAGTAATAATTATGTCAGGATTAATAATATGTAACAAAAATGGAATTTAATGGTTGATGTCTCAAACAATTAACTCACTGTTTAATTTATTTAAGTTAATGATATTGATAAAACCAATTACCACTGGATACATGGACATCCTACATTTATTATTGAAGTGAAGTTAGATACGTCAAGTGCCATCGCTTTGGCGGGAAATTTGACAGATATTACGTCAATTAACTTATCATTTAAGTGTTGTTAACTCATAGACTAAACAATTGGTAGGGTGACAATTAATTTAAATTAAAAGTTAGTTTCAAAATACATTTTTTACATAAAAAAATAAGTTTTGTTTCATGTAACTGCGACTTAAACGTGATCGCCATTAATAACTGAATTAGAAAAATTGGTATCTGATCACCAAAAAAAAATCACCGCGTATAAGAATAGGTACTGCGAGGTCTGCGAGGGATAAGCCTTCGACTCGCTAGCGTGTACGTCAATTGTAACTCATGGTAAGGGTCCTGATGGATTAGAACTCGGGAGGTTTAATAATGGTCACGTTTATAACTATTTGGAGCATTGTAGTAGGGGATTTTATTGAATACGAAGCTAGCGGTCCTAGGTTCGATTCCCGGTTAGCATTGAACCGAAAAGTAACTTCTCAAATTGTGAAAGTAAGTTTCTTATGAGAAATTCTCGGAAATTTCTAAGAATGTTCTTAAATTTTGTATGGAAAGAGAACATTCTGAATGCTCTCAAATGTATCCAATAACATTCTCAGTAATTTCTTAAGAAGATTTCTTAACTTCTGAGAATGTTCTGCAACTTGTACATTGCTATTCCCCGTGCAGGGAAATACTTTGTGGGATGAGCTCGAATATTTTTATCCTCGGCGTCTTGGATGTATTGTATATGTAATTTTTGTAAATGTATAACCAACTTAACATTGTTTTTATTTTATTTCTAAGTCTACCAATTTTTGTTATTGTTACGTAACAATTGCTTTGCTTGCTGTGCTTGCATTCCCATAGACTAGTCTTTTGTTTTCTTTTTCTTTAGTGATGCCAACCTTAGCAGGGTGTAATTTTTATGGTCATTTGAGATAATCTCGAACAAATGATTTAAATTTTGATCTTTGATGTTTTACAATGTATGTTATTTTGTGTTAAGTGTGTCACTTTCCGTCTCTTCACCAAGCGGTTCCAACGGAAGACCAGTGCTGGCTTTGCGGCTAGCGAATGCTGAGTTGGGACCGTTTCGCAACTGTTTCTGTGTCTTATTTTTTGTATCCATGTACCTAATGTTGTTTTGTATTGTTGCGAATAAATGTCTCTTTATATTTATTTTTCTTTATATGTATGTTTCAAGCCTACAGCTTAGTTTACCTATGAAATTAGTGGGTTTGAGTACTTGTTTCGCAGTATTGGATTTTTGATGTTTTTAAAAATGTAGTTCTCTCTATTTATTGTTGTCATAAATTACAAACCTAAAGCTTAGTTCGAGACTGGGTATATTTGTGTTAGATTGTCCTTATGTCAACTATAAAAACAAATATGTCTGTACCAATAGCTTTAGCAAAACAAGGCCAAGATACATGTCAAAGGGTTTTATAATTGATGACAGCGCAAACCCAACAGTAGGCACAGCCCCGGTGAGAGCTTCATCTCAATCTAATATAACAGGCAGGCTTCAGATGTTTCTTATGTAAATTTATTCGAAACTAGATTAAACTCAGAATTGTTACTCAAACGTTACGTGTTCAGTCGTAATGACCGTGTCAGTGAGGCGGTCTAAGGGTACCTGGAATCCGATGCTTTACCGATTCCTTTCTTTACCCTGCCTGGGGGGTCGGCACCAATGGACCCTTCAAGCTGACAGGCTGGTGCCGGTGCCATAATTGAAACTTAACTGTTAAATGACGACGAATCTCAAATGATGTTAACGACGCGCTGGCCTAGTGGGTAGTGACCCTGCCTGCGAAGCTAGACGTCCTGGGTTCGAATCCCGGTAAGGGCAGATATTTGTGTGATGAGCTCGAATAATTGTTCGTGACTCATGGATGTTTTCTATGTATTTAAGTATGTATTTCTCTATATACCTAAGTATTTATATCGTTGTTTAGTACCCATAGTACAAGCCTAAAGTTTAGTTTGGGACTAGGTCAATTGGTGTGAGAGTGTCCCCTTATATTATTACAAGCTGTTCCCGTGTCCACTTACATAGTTGGCCAAAACATTTTTTTTGAGTTAATAACTTTCCCGCTAATTCTCGTTCCCGTGGGAATTTTGGGAATTCCTTTCTTAGTGCACCTCTAAGGTACCTAAGCTACGTCCCGATAAGGTACCTAAGGTACATAAATTTCAAGTGCCTACGTTTAGCCGTTTAGGCTGTGCGTTGATAATGTCAGACAGTCAGTCAGTTAGTTTCTCCTTTTATATATTTAGATTATTTATTATTATTAAATCAAACATCATAAGGTTATAAATTGACTATCTCAAAATACTTAATTGAATAATCCTTAGGTATCTTCAAAAGCATAACAATCAAGTGTCCATTATTTGTCCTTGTTCATTACTGATGCCATCACCCTATGTAGCTAGCTGTCCCGGGTTGGATTCCCGGAATAGGCAAATATTTGTGTGATAGTTCGAGTATTTGTTCCTGAGTCATGGATGTATTTAAGTATATGTATATTTCTCTTTATAAGTATTTATATCATTGTATAGTACAAGCCTTGAGCTTAGTTTGGGTCTAGGGCAATTCGTGTGACATTGTCGTAGGCAGGGTAAACAAGGTTGAACCCGTCAATAAAATAGAGTGCGCACCCAAGGGTGTGGTACTCTCAAAAATGCGGTCGGACGAACGAACGAGTGAATGTCGCAGCGGCGAGTTTAAGTAGTCCCGTCAGAGCGAACAAAACATTTTTTAGCGCGTGCATTTTCAATTTGGCAGCATGGCTTCTGTCGATGAGATTGAACGAATAAGGTTGCCTAATTGAGAGTGCACGCGCTAAAAAGTGTTTCTTTCGCTCTGACGGGACTACCTAAAATGCCTACCGCCCGAGCCCTAGCGCTTCTAAACCACTTCCTTGACACAAATACTTCCTTCCGAAATGCTGATTGGTTTTACGTTATTAAACGTCTCCATTATCAAATGGCATTATCTTAAAATCCTTAATTACTTACATTCTTCACCCCCCTCCTGATCTGCCGCCCCCCCTTCCACCAGGTGACCTGCGCCTCAGGCCTGGAGCCGCTGGTCCTGCACTCCACCTCATAACTCCTGTCTGCCGAGAGCTGGGTGCTCTTGTTGAGGATGGTCACCATCAGCGGGGCCACTGGAACCAACTGGTGTGGTTAGGACAGATATAAAAGAAATAGAAAGTAATTTAATAAGTTTTGGTCAAGTATTTATTTTGGAATTTAAAAAAAACATAAGTATAAAAATCTGGCTAAGGGCGAGTCAGAATCTCACACAAAGGGGTCCGTACAATTCTTGTGATCTATATTATTCATAATTTTATTTCATTCTTATTATTTGTTGTTATAGACGAAATTGAAATACACACTGTGAACATTTCTACGGTCTACCGTTACGGTTCATGTCATGAGATACAGCCCACTGACAGACACACTGATAGATGGAGAACGGAGGGGTTCTCTGCCTTTTGACAGAAATAAACCAAACATATTTCGGCCAAAAGCCAAGATATAAGCTAACAAAAATTTGTTCTTTCTAGATAGACAGAATTTAACATGGAGTTTATTCGGCCGACCTGTTGTTAGGTTAGAACTGTGACCACATTTATAGTGTAGTCAAAGACGTTAGAAATGTATACTTTGTAACCTATGAAAATTATGATGCATTTCAATCATCATGCATCATGATTATTATACTGTTTTTTTGATACTGAACTGTTTTTTATATTACAAACAAGGCAGGCAAACGAGCATAAGGGTTATCTGATGGGATTTCTTACCTCCTTTACTTTGATCTAAGGTAATCGACATAATTTTATGCATCTTTTCATCTCTTACGAGATAATCCATAGTTCTTAAAAAGTTTTGCGTGCCATGGACCGACATCATATTATCTTCGTTTTATTATTTTTAACAAGGCTTTTAAAATTGAGTGACATTATAAAAGCTCTATCTTGACTCAATGTTGCCAGAATATTCAACATTATCCATAAAATAATTACTTTTGGCAAAATCGCCAGTTCGCCATAAAGTCGATAACGAAGTTCATTGTTTCCTTTTCGGTCACTGCTACCGCCTCGTGTTTTAATAATTTTACTTAATTTCTTGTCCCAATTAACATTTTTATTGTTTGCCGTTAAATGTTGTATGGGCTAACGATGTTATGCGCATGCCATCGCCCTAAGACCCCAAGAAAGCCAAGATATTGATGTTCTCGAAAATCGATTTCATCATCAATATTTAACTTAAGAGCCTAGGCTCTTGTCGGTGGAGTAATTGCCACTTTTTTCTGATCTCTGTCAGCTTTTTCGATAAGTCGAAATTCGAGAATCTACAGTCGAACTCGAACCTAAATAAAATACGAACGTAACGTAACACTAAAAAGGTGTGAAGCATGCAAGGTCGGCACTTTTGTTTGTTATACATGACTTACCTCACGCACACAGATACACTAGGTAACACAACGCGCCGAGCCACAGCACGAGTACCTAACAGTCTACATGTGTGCGTGTGTACGTACATTTTGCATGCTTCACTCATGAATAGAAGAAGGCACGTCCGTATTTTTTAGATCTGTGTAGTCAAATGCAACGCGGTTGCGAAGTATTCGGGAAGATATGCAATATCTCCCCATCCAGTATAATGCTCTCGGGCAGTGCTAGTGCAGTTGCTCATGATAACTTTTGACAAATGAATATTATGTACACTTTCACACCCATCTCCCAGATAGGTAGACAGAGAGAAACGCCCGATGCAACGGCTTAATCATACAACATTCTTCCTCTACATTCATCAACATGGACCGGAATTCTTCATAGCAAAAATCAAACTGTCAGAGGGAATGACCAAATTGTTTTATCGACAATTCCACTTATCGATGTTACGGAATATTATCGCATATCGACTTATACGATTATTCTGTAACATTTAACCTCTTTGATAAGCAACCTGCATCTCCATATTAAAATAAATCGTGCCCACGTCACATCACATGTCATTTACGTCGCTTGATTGTCTTAAGTAATTCCCGTGCCGTGTTACTATTATTTATTTATTTTATTATTTATTTATTATAACATATTAACAAACTTAGTTCTATAACAACGTCCCGCAAAACTGTTTTCACAGTTTGACTAAAATGGTTGTGAATCCTCAAAGAAAAACGATTAACAAATGGATAATGAAACACTCTTCTCTTAGTTACAAAGCAAGATGTTAATGTTCGACACATTAAGTCACATTTATTAAACACTTTGGTCAAACCCTCTGACAGTTTGATTTTTCCTATGAAGAATTCCGAGCCTTGTTCATCAACCACTTTATGTACGTTCATCGCGAACCTGATCACTGTATGTGCGTCAAATCAAACATGACAAAGGGACAAGTGACTCACAGTTAATATCCAGTATGAGCACTTTGGTCTGCGGCGGCGCCAGGTTGGTGTTGGCGGCCTGGCAGACCAGCCGCGCGTTGAGGTGCTGCCGGCCCACGTTGGGGAAGGTCAGCGTGTTCACCGTCACGCCATCAGCTCGCTGCTCATACGAGTCGTCTATCACTGTGTTCTCGAGGTACCAGGTCAATCTGGGTTTGGGATCACCTGAGGACAAATGAAATGGACAACGCGATTAGCCCAGTTGGAGACCCTGCCGTCGAAGCTAGCGGTCCTGGGTTAGATTACGCGAGTACTTGTTTTTTTACGTTTGTATTTTTTATATTAGTATGTGTATCAATGTCTAATAACTATAATAGGGTAACGACAATAATGTTGGATACGTTTAGCTGAAGCCACCAATAATGGAGACTTAACTCTTAATTCAAAGATATAAATTGACCGTCTCAAATTTAAAAAATACCCCTTATCATCTACATATACCTACCATAAGAATCAAGTGTCCATTATTGGTCCTTGTTCCTTACTGGTTCCATCACTCTACAGGCCTTGAGCTTAGTTTGGGACTAGGTCAATTTGTTTGAGATTATTCTCTGATATTAATGTTTTTACTCTAGCGAGGTAGAAAGAAAGCACAAAATATAATAAACTTAAAAAGATAACTACCTCTTTTAAGTAGACTTTGATTTGTTCTTAAGACAGGACCAAAATAACGTTAAATATGTAGAAAATTCGTTCATTCTCTATTTTTCGGAGATCGTTTTCGTGTTTGTAGTAACAGGGGCACAGTCTGACATGCTCTTAGCCGGTTTTTTCTCTATTATGAATAAGTATAATTAATTTATAATATGTATAGTGAAGGTTATTTTAAAACGTTGACGAAAGGGTTTGGGTAAAAGTGTCATTTGTAAAAGTCATACATTTTCAAAATGAGCAGCCATTCGTAAAAATGGTAAATTATGATATAATTCAACATAAACATATTTTGTTATGTAATGTAATCTTAAGTGCATCGAAGCCGAGATATTTAATATTCGTACCTAGACGTACTCTTAGTACCAAAAACTGTGCACTTAAATCTTAAATATCTCTGCTCCGATGTTATTAAACGCCATAAATTATATATATCTATGTGTATTTCGAGGTCCTCAAAACAACTATGCAAAAATCATCCGTGGCCGCTGAAAAATAAAATGTCAATATTCTTTAAACAAATTTACCCAATACCTTTTACTTATTTTTTAGAGCCGTTCCGTAATTGCTGTAGCTGGTAAAACTGTTCACATTAGCAATAATTTAATCTCACAAGACTCAAATTCAGATGAACGTAGATAGTAAAGTCGTAGAGCTAATGAACCCTTAGTTTACAAGTAACAGCTGAAGTTAAATACGAATGTAATCGAGGAGGGTATTTACGTAGGCCCTGATAAGGCATGTCACGATCGAACGTCCAATACCAATTTCGGATTCCATTCTCCAGGATTATCTATTCACACGATCCTGTCGTGAGATTGGCTCGGGTTTTACTTTAGCATGTTTTCAGCCGTCTGTACTTGGAAATTTTCCAGAAATGTATGGATATTAGTAACAAAAAAGTCTTTCCATACAGATATTTTGGGATTTTATCCTACCTTTACCTGCCTTTTGTTTTTAAAACCATATCACCTGGCATTTTTGAATACAACTATTCCAGTTATTAATAGGCACATTGGGCATTAAATCCACCATAAAATATTGTTCATTTAATACAAAACTGACACATTCCAAAATGAGTCAGTGTTGCAGTTAGAAGCTATTAGTATAAGATTTTTAAGAGCGATATCTTCCTACTTTGCGTATTGTGTAAATAGTTTAAATACATTTATTATAATAACAAGTTGGGCAGTGGCAGTCAAACCTACCTCGTGTTACATCGAAGAACGGTTAAAAGTTATAAACTGCAAAGAAAAAGTTCGTAATTTTTGCATTAATTATAGGTAGAATGGTACAAAATCGCGCATTTAAGTCACATGCTAAGTGAATGTAGTTAATATTGACAAACTCAAGTATTTAATTGTCATATTAATGCTTCTGTGTTAGGAAAACGAAGTCTCTAATTCTGGAAGCGCTGAGGTACCATTATTCAGGGTTTTCTAACTTGTTACTTTATTGAATATTGAATATCTTAAAGCACCAAAGTCCAAGTTCCTAGATGCTAAGTAAACTATCCTCGAACGTTTGCGGTTATTTCACGAGGTAAAGGAAAAATCGGTAAATAACTTTATTTTGCTAGTAAGCCACACGGGCATTTTCATATTTTTTGAGTATGCCAGTGCTTCGATGACAGAGAACGAAGTCTTTTTTTTTAAATGCAATCCGACTCTTTATCCTGCATGGCAATCCCTACAAAGGACCATTAGGTTATTGCTTGAATTAACGAACTCATGTCACAGTGAGCAGGGTGATTCTGTAAACAACGCCGGTCGTGCGGACTGTCGAGTGATACCAAGCGGCGAGATTAAGTAGTCCCCTCAGTGCGAACAAAAAGCACATTGTAGCGCGTGCATTTTCAATTAAACAGCCTTATACGTTCGACCCATCGTGCTGCTAAATGTGTTTTGTTCGCACTGACGGGACTACTTAATCTCGCCGCTTGGATATCACTCCGAGCGGCGTAGTTTACAGAATCACTTCACTACCCTGGGCTTGGGAACGATTCGAAAAATATCGGGTTATTACTTAGGTTGTTTAACCAGGTTCTTTGTAAACGCTCGCTTGGAGCGGAATCGATACACGAGCTTTATGATAGCTGGGATGAACATGTTTATTTGATTCTTCCTGCACAGATAGCGTGGTAACTATGCTATTTTAAAATTTTATGATTAGACAGGAGGGGCTTTTGCTTAACGCACTCGCAATCGCAATTGTTTTCATTTTGAAAATCGAAGGCTTGTCTGCATACAAAATGAAAACAATTGTTCCGCTTTGAAGCCAATTGAGATTGCGAGTGCGTTAGGCAATAGCGACGCTAGTGAAAATGTCACTAAAGAGCTAGGTATGAGGGTAGAAAAAGGTTGTGGTGGTGGGCGGTGTGAATAAATTAGCGAGCGAAATGAATCGTTATTTCGAGCTGGAACAGTTTTATCGAAACAGAAATAATATCAATTCTGATCGAGCGAAATCAAAATAATAATGCTCTCTTAAAAATGTATGGGGTTTCTGAAAGTGATATAAAATAACCGGGGGAGTTATTCTGTCAAAAACTTACGGATGGTCGGACGAACAAGCGAAACCACAGTGGCGAGTTTAAGTAGTCATGTCAGAGCGAACAAAACACATTTTAGAGCGTGCATTCTCAATTAGACAGCCTTATACGTTCAATCTTATCGACAGAAGCCATGCTGTCAAATTAATTGTTAATCACGAATGTCATATTTCAAATGATTGAAAACCCTTTTTTTCTCATTGGTTTCCTTTTCTCGACTCGTACAGGAAGAGCATTGTCACATCACTAGTCTGTTAGAAACTGTCAAGTGCTACCTAAATGCCACGAGTTAGCGATGTGTGTTTATTACCAATTTAATAATTCTAATTCAATTTTGAAGTTTATTATTACATCGACGAGTTAATTTCTAAAGTAATTGATTTCTAACCTCGTACACCGTGTTTTGTTTAGCGCTGCAATCATTTTTAATTGAGCCTGCTCCAATAATTCTCTAGTCGAAAGAAAAGCCTTTGGTTGCTGCCTACTTGAACACACGGTATAGATTTATTAAAGTACTTTCCCCGTTTACCTTTTCCTAACTATTTTGTTAAGTCTAATTGTACCTGATCGAGATGAAGTGAATCCTGACACATCGCACAATCATGACGCAAGCACACGCATCAAATAAGTTATTAATTATTTATTTATTTATTTAATGGCGTCTACATAATGGGTGCGTATTTACTCACATAATTTTTAAGGTCCTATTATCGGAAGTCCGAAAATGTTTCTCATACCATTTTACATCATAATGATCACTCTTCAAACTCTTCATAATTTTTTTTTAGTACTAACGATCGGAACTCATAATCATCTGAATTCATAACGCCATTAATGAAGCCGTACACTTTTTACAATTTCTTAAATATCTTACGTGTAATAACGTTAGGTTAGGTTAGGTTAGATTTATAAAAAATCTCAAAATGTAATTGTTTCTTGAAAAAAATGTATTATGAATTGCGATAATTATGACTTAAAAAGTATGAACAAAAAAGTATAAGGAAAAAAAATATGAAGAGTGATTATTATGAATACACATCGGTAGGAAAACAAAAAATAGGAATTAGAATTTTATGTGAGTCAATATGGACCCCTACATAACAACGTAATTTTGCAAATGTCAAGCTGTTGTCGAAGTCTTCGAGTCATAATCGGTATGACCCTTGAAGATAGCGGGCATCCACTTCAATGGCTTAGTGTGATCTTGACCGCTAACTCACTTGGAACCATCTTTTCACTGTTATTTTATTCATTGCAAGTTCTTCATCAATGTTACAAGTTGTTCCACAAAACTTCCCTGGATTTGCGAACCAAAATCAACGGTAAAATAATTTACAAAAAATTTAATAAGTGGACAGATGTTTTCAGAATGACAGCCAGTCAATGAACAAACAAATAAGTTTAGTATTGTTTTGTCGCTGTGTTAAGTACCCGAAACCGACGTGCGTGCATGACTCGATATATGAATGTGGAAGAAGCTAAATATTTTTTTTAAGATCGTAGCAAGTGGAAAGAAGTGGTCTCTGCCTACCCCTCTGGGAAACAGGCGTGATTTAATGTATGTATGTACCGCTGTCAATTATTATTAATTATTATTATGTTTTGCGGGTGGTAGGACCTTGTGCAGGGTCCGTCCGGATCGCTACCACCATCTTATCTATTAACCTACCGCCAAACACCAGTGTTCGCATTGTTGTGTTCCGGTTGGGATAAGACAGCCGGTGAAATGACTAGCATAGAGGCATTCCATCTTAGTCCTCAGGGTTGGCAACGCATTTGCAGTCTTATGAATTCGAATGTCTATGGGTCACAGTTTCTACTTTCCATCAGGTGGCCTGTGTGCTCGTTTGTCTTCTCAATGCCATAAAAAAAAAACTTCAGGGTCGTGCAATGTGTCAAGATTTTTACTTCTTATCTGCGCCTGCGCCTCTATTCTAGGCAGTTAAATTTAAATCGTATTTAATCTGTTATATAATTGTTTTTAACTCGGCCGCCATTACTGTCAAGTTAATAAGAGTTTTCAAAACGTTAACAATACGATAACAGGTCAAAAACGACATGGTTTTTACCGTGTTAAACAAAGACCCTGCCTGTAGTAGTGTGGAGTTCAGTGTTTTGTATTGTGTATTGTATTGTACTGCAGGTATTCTTAATCTAAAAGTCTATTCAACGGTAATTAGCAAAAGTGTTAAAGAACCTCTTGGCATGAAGAGAGCAGGGGTGTAATATCCTCAAAAACAACGGACGGGCGGACGAACGAGCGAAATCGCAGCGGCGAGTTTAAGTAGCCTTATACATTCGATCCATCGGCAGCAGGGATTGAAAACCGGTTTATTTTCCGTACCGGTTAGAGCCGCACATTGAGAGCCTAACCCATAATAAAGGTTACGCTCGCAAGAACCGCTCTAACCGGTATCTCTATGTCGGAGCGTAAACAGGGAACGAAATCAATTTACCGGTTAGAGAGCGGTTCCTCCGTGTGGGGGGTGAATGACCGCTCGTTTAAGGAGACAGGATTTGTTTGCTATGGTATTAGATTGATAGCGCAGCCACCAGCAGCGCCTCGACGCGCGACAGCGGTCATTCATCCCGTATCGAAACACAGAGTAACCGGTTAGGGAGCGCTTCGAAATAACGTTCCCAAATCATTTCGTTCGAACGTAACCTAAATTATTAACCGGTTTAACCTAAATAAATACCGGTTTATTTGTAACCGGTTACAATCCCTGATCGGCAGAAACCATGCTGCTAAATTGAAAATGCACGCGCTAAAATATGTTTTGATCGCTCTGACGGGACTACTTAACCTCGCCGCTGCGATTTCGCTCGTTCGTCCGACCGTCCGTTTTTGAGAAAATAACACCATGTTCGGTTCACACGACAACGCAAAATCAGCTGGACTTTTGTATGCAAAAATAAGCGATTCACAACTTGAAAAATTAGGCACGATTGACTTAACCCTTTTTATGCATTGGCGTAAGCCAATTATTCGCATAATTTTGAAAATTTGCACCGACATTTGCATTCGCATCAATCGATATTATGCCTCTTTAGAACTTCCAGTATTAAAATAACTTTTGTATTGATAAGAATTATTTTTATTTTCTAAAGTAATTCCTTGACATTCACATGCTTCTGAGAATTCCCGTTCGCGAATGTGAAAATTATGACATTTATAACATTCCTGATTACAACGCCCTACAATTTGCTTGACAAATTCCCATTCATCATTCAACCGTATACTTTAAAGAGAAGAATAAAAACGTTTACCTATCGTTTTTCACAAACCTTTCAGTAACCAATTTATAACGGGTATCTATTCACATTCATAAACGACGATCTTGTCACCTTAGTGCCGCCTTTCTGACGTAAAAAGGATGACAAGAAACATTCTGAAATATAAAACGACCGTGAATTTCCCCGGGGAACGGTGGTAGGCGCTACCCGTTGACACTTGTCACTTTGTGCCTGAAATGTGGTTACTAGTGCTCGCTTTTAGCAACGACGGAATGTCCCCAACTCGTCCAAAACAGACGTGGAGCTTAAGGTTCCCAAATTGAACGTCGCAAAGTGATTTTTTCGATCAATTTACTGGTATCGCGGTTTTTTTTACTGAGAATTTTCTTAGGCTTCTCGGTCGAATTTGTGAGCCTTGAATTTTCTTTTCGGCCCATTTCCGCCGATCTATCACGGTAGATTTTTGTATATTCAGTACTGACTACGTGTCAACGAGCTAAATATGGCAATTTGTGTTGATGAAGGAATGGAATAATAAACAATAGTTGAAAAATAGAACGGTGGCCTTATACAACATGCGTGGCGAGATCGTTATCGTTATCGAAAATGTATAGGATTGACGTAAGCTGCCAGATGGTCGTGTCAAGCGGTTATTGTACTGTGTTAAAGAGTTTACGGACCAACATTTATAATATGGTACATAAAATATATAATTTAATGTATATTGTTGTTGTTCAGATGATTTGAATTATGATGATACTAGCGGTCCGCCCTCAATTCGCTTCTGTTTAGGTGAGTATGATATTAACCTATAGCCTTCCTCGATAAATAGGCTATCTAACACTGAAAGTTTTTTCAAATCGGACCAGTAGTTCCTGAGATTAGCACGTTCAAGCAAACAAACAAACCAACAAACAAACAAACAAACAAACAAACTCTTCAGCTTTATAATATTAGAATAGATTTATTTTTAAAAAAATGCTAATTTGGTTGCATGTTATATTTTACGACGATCCTTAACGATCATAATTCTTTAGTCCTGTATTCTTATTGTTATCCTGACTTACTATTTCTATTTTTGATTATATTAAAAATGTTGTATGTTTTTGACGATTCCAATGTAATTTCTTGTACTTTTGACATATCATACAATGTATACCGTGATTTACTTTGGAAAATAAATACCATTCATTCATTCGTACATTCAGTTCCATACACTTTGACTGATTTCGAAAATCATTTTCGATAAAGTAAAGCATCTTGTCTAGGGCCATGGCTATTTTATTGTAAGTTTTGCGAGTGTTTGACAATGGTAAAAGGAAGATAATAAGTCAATTCAGACACCTTTAAGTGCTGCACCATTCAAAACCTATTTACTACTGATTTGTAGGTTACGTTATCGTTGTCGAAAATGTATACGATTTACGTAAGCTGGCGGACTGTCGCGTCGGACTCATATTTTAATTCCGCACATTTTAACAGTTTTTGAAAATCTCAAACGTTAGCGTTAAGTATCTTGTCTAGGGCCACAGGAATGACAGTAACTGGATTGACTTATTATCTTAATTTTACTGTTGTTACAAAAATATGAGATTCTCAATCATAACTGTTATTCAATCCGCCATAATATTGATGTAAGTGTTATTTATAAGGTATCTAGTTTATTTACTTTATCTGAGCGTATCAGAGGATTTTCGAAAATGGTATGGAGTTGACCTAAGCGCTTGACACGACTATCCGGCAGCTTACGTCAATCCTATACATTTTCGATAACGATAACGATCTCGTAATGCTTTTGTATAGGACCACAGATCCTTATGCAAATTCCATAGAAATTAATTACCTTATTCAAATGCTCAGACGTGCGTAAAAGGCATTACCATTTACATACGGAGAATAGAAACATCGCTGGTGCAGTTCAATATGAAGCTCCAAGTTATATTACTTCACAAATTGTTGGTATGGCTACGTCTGCACTGACAGATGGCTTACTAAGTGCTTAGCTAAAGCTATGCGTTACCTTGATACCTCGTCACGAAGTCACTAAATAAGTTTCAATTTTGTTAAATCGACAAAATATAAAGGATTGACGTATAAGCTAATGACAGATCGCGTCGACAGCTATCTCAACTGCATACATTTTGAGCCGATGGAAATCAGTGAGGTTAGACAAGTTACTTAAAACTAACGTAAGTAAACGATTTTTGAAAAGTGACAATGTGTATAGAATTGACGTAGGCGCTCGACGCGACCGTCTAACAGTTTACGTCAATTACATACATTTTTGATAACGATAACGAATGCCTAACGCATCTGGTCTGGATCCTCAGAAACGTAGCGTAGCGTACTTGCGAGTAGTTGCCTTGCGCGCAGTGTGGCTGGTTGCGAACATTCTAGTACATTTGTTAAATTTCTCTTCTCGCAAGGTGACACGCTAGGCTTTAGGCGTTAAGCAAACCGCCTCTCAGCGTGGACGTAGCCTAAAGCTACTAATCGCCACCCCTTAGGGCTTGGCTACACCACGGCACGACATTGTTAACGTTGAATGTGCACCGCCGTAGAAACCACGTTGTATCTGATTACAAGCACCATAGCATATACACTTGGGAGCAAAGAAATTGAGCCACTTAATACTAAATTTCCATAGGAATTGGCTCGAGTACTTTGCTCCCAAGTATACATCAATTCATCCATGTATACAATCATACTGTACGCACCACTGGTGGACATTAGGTTTCCTTATCGCCACGCTTTTCTTATCAATCACTCCCCGTCATTTTGAGGAAGTTAACCTATCCTAGTGTCTTAAGTAGTGATGTGCCGTTACCAGTGACTTACCCGAAGCGGGTATTTTACCAGTAACGCTACCAGAAACATTACAAAAAAGCGGTAATATACGGTAACATTCAAATTTCGTATTATATAACCTATGTTTTTATACATGTTTATATTACTTTAGCACCAGACCCTTTTAAACTAATAATGATAAGATGGGTTCAGTAGTTTAGTATATTACCAATGTTACTGGTAAAACACTTAAAATATTATCCGAGTATCTTACCAATGTTACCGGGAATATTACTCCCTCATATTTATACTTCATACATTATTATCTATCACGTGAAAACCGGATACCGAAGTAAGTATAAAATTAAAGAACATTTTTTTTTCATTATACACAGCGTTACAATAATTATTACACTTGTAACTAGATGAAAAACAAACATGGGGTTCACTTAGTTTGGAAAAAGTAACATTGCGTGATCACACAAAAAAATGACATGAAAAAAAAACTGGCAAGTAGCTTTAAAAACATTCTAAGTTCATAATGATTGTATCCATGTAAGAAACCACTGAAAAAATATTGAAATAATAGAGTTTTTTGTTTATGGTAGGATGACTACTTGACCTGACCTATTTAATTTTGTCATTTGGACCACTAGTGATCCGACACCCTGTATTTAATTAATGAATAAAGAAAACAAAACAGAAATATACGATCTCTATGTCCGCTGCTGGTAATATTACCGGTAGCATTGGTAATTTACTGAGTACTTACCTATTTTACCAAATGGTAATACTGGCAACGAGTAAATTACTAGTCCTTAGTGAAACGGCAATATGAATCAGCGTATATTAGTGCACTATGGACATAGGTCTTTTCTAATGAGAGCCGATAATTAGTTTCATCTGATGCGCGCCTCGTCCAATATTTGCCGCTTGCAATAAATTCCTCACTTCATTTTGCCATTAGGAATAAAACACCGTTTCATAGTTGTTGGTCTTATCTCGTTCATTCACACGGAAATTAAATCAGAAGAAAAATACAATGAAAATGTAACCTCAATCCTCGATTTTAAAAGCATCATATTCATGTTTTTGATACATAGGTATACAGTATTTCTAGAAAAGTCAATGTTGTCTCTGTTTTGGGCATAAACTTCACATGTCCCTATCTTTCTCTAATCATATAAATAAAATCTTGTCAACGTCACATTGCCGTCTCGTACGACGTTTATCACGTAACGTACTCGTACAACCGTATTGTGTTACTTTTATAGCTATGCTTACTACTATTCTTTATTGAACACCACATACAATAAAATCATGGAAAGTAAATGAATAAACAAGTTGTTAACTAGGCTAAATAGCGATCTCTTCCAGACAAAGAAGTCGTTAAATAAAAATAAATTGTCAGTATATTGCGGGTGGTAGGACCTTGTGCAGGGTCCGTCCGGATCGCTACCACCGTCTTATCCATTAACCTACCGCCAAACAGCAGTGTTCGCATTGTTGTGTTCCGGTTTGGGGATAAGACAGCCGGTGAAATGACTAGCATAGAGGCATTCCATCTTAGTCCTCAGGGTTGGCAACGCATTTGCAGTCTTAGGATTGCTCTGCAGTCTTGTGAATGCGAATGTCTATGGGTCACAGTTTCCACTTACCATCAGGTGGCCTGTGTGCTCGTTTGTCATCTCTATGCCATATAAAAAAAAAAAAAAAAAAGTAGGTGCAAGCTAAAATAATATATGGAATAAACAAAACCTATACACGAAATATACCTAAATAAAAAAGTAAAATATATACATAAATAAATACAAATATAAAGTGATTTTGCGCACGTATTTATTTGTAAGCCATATAGACAGAGCACTGCACACCAAAATATATTCTAGAGGAACTATTTTTTCCATTTATCAGTGTCAAAGAATCTTTCCTCAGTTAGAAAACAATTTATTTCTAGGGAAGGTAATTTTCTGTCTTGGGTTGCTTTTGATGAGATACTTCATAGCTAGGATTTTCTAGAAAAGATAGAATATTAATGCCTTTTAGATATTTAACGTCTCCAGCGCAAAATTTTAAATAAATTTGAGCAAATTTGGAAAGTTTGGTCGGGGATAATCGAATGCTATCAACTCGTAAAAATTACGTTTGCGTAAGCGAAGGAAGTTCGCTAAAGAATTTAGAGTGAAAAATTTACGTTAATCCTTGTTAACTTATACAATAATCTCCTAGATCTTTAAAGTGATTATTGCATTTTTTTATTTTTAGGAAACCTAAATAAAATCCAAACTAAGAAAGTACTAAAACAAACTCAAATTAATGACGACACCTACTTTTAGAACTGATAACTCCTAAACAGACCAACAAAATTATATTAAACTGAGTTAATAACTAGGTACTCTAATGAAACTAGTTTTCTATTAAAACCATCCAAATTGCTCCATTCGTTTGCAAGATAAAATACTACAGACACTCACACAGAAACACAAGTACACAGATAAACACGTCAAACTTACGTCACAGCTTTGTTTTAGGGGTTTAAAGTAGTTAGTGATTCATTTGTAGCCTTAGGGTCTCCCCAGACCTATCGACGCGGAATCGGCTTGAGCCGGTAGGAATAAGTTTTATGTCCACGCAATAAGATCGAAAACGACGTCGTTCCGTTCGCAACGCCGAGCCGAGCCGAGCGATACCTTTTTCACTCTTACTGCACGGACATAAAACTTTTTCTTACCGGCTCACGCCGATTCCGCGTCGATAGTTCTGGGGAGACCCTTATAGTACCTAGTAATAGTGTGGATATTCCCAGTAAATTGTGTTACCAGTAAAAAGAGGTGGTATGGTCTTGTGTAGGGTCCATCCGGGTCACTACCACCATCTTGTCCTTTAACCTACCGCCCAGCAGCGTTCGCATTATTGTGTTCCGGTGTGGGGACAAGACAACCGGTGAAAATACTAGCAGAGGCATTCCATCTTAGTCCTTAGAGTTGGCAACGCATTTGCGGTTTTAGGATTGCAGACTTAAGAGGGGAAAAGTCTATGGTCACAGGTCCCACTTGTCATCAGGTGGCCAGTGTAATCATTGTCCCCTCCATCAAGTCATAAAAAAAACTGTTTTTGGACAGTCATTTCGGTCAATTGGATCCAAATTCTGACACAGGCGACGTAATCGTAAAGTATAGTCGGGACCTTTTCGATTCGTCACTCATATAAAAGGTACGGTAAGCGTACTTTTGAAGGTTGAGCATGGTAATATTATTTAATTATACATGTTTATTTTGAGGTAGTAATGTCTATTTAATCTTGTATTTTTTGATGAAAAGCTCTTCTTCAATGACACTGACTAGTGCTTGGCATATACATATTATATTCTGTTTTTTCAAAATATATTTGACATGAAAATTTTGAGATACTTTAATTGGGTTTTCTTCTCTGTGTGCGTGCTTGAGGATGAATATAATATAATCAACCTTTTTAATAAACTTATAAGAGTTAACATTATTCTCATCACCATTTCATCCTCTATCTAAAAACAATTACAGTTAGGTTTACTTGTTATCGTCATTGGCAGTCTGAATTGGAAAAGACTTTATATTAGTATTTAAATCGTGGCCAAGCGATCACAATGGCCTAAATTGTAACCTAAATTGCAAGGATCCTTACTGTTCTAGTTACAATTATATTCCAAACCCTAAATAGGATTTTCAAGAACTGTAAACCCTCCAATTACGAAGCTTTAGAAAGCCAATAACGAGTATTGGAAAACAAGCCATGGCCATGAATAAAAGTACCTAACATTTATTTGGCAAAATGTACGCGTCCACGTTAGCCATATTTTCCTGCTAAATTAAAAATATACGACGTCCTTTTTAAATACGTCTACGTCACATCACAGGTGAACTTTGCTGGGTGGAAATTAAATTAAAAATTACTATGAGAGAGTAATACTTAACACGTAATATGTATGAACGGTGAACTCTTCCAACAGTATTATGTATATCTTGGCCGTAGTTTTTGTTTTGAATTGTTCACATTGTTACCTTTTTTTGTGATAATTAAATTACATATTCTTTCAAACAAACACTGTAAAATTATTCGCAATTTGGGCGTTCTTAGTTTTTCTGTGATTGATAGTTTAAGGCTATTAGAAGAAAGATTTTATTTATTCCGTTTAACTGAAGTGTCTACACCTATAAAGCATTGCGAGAACGTCATTGCTATCGAAAATGTATAGGATTGGCAAAGCTGTCGCACCGTCGCGTCGAGTTACTACTTATTTTCAACATTTCAAAAAATCGATTAGTAATGTATGTGACGAAAACTTTTGATAGTACACACGTACATATAATCACGCCTCTTTCCCGTAGGGGTAGGCAGAGACCACTTCTTTCCACTTGCTACTATCCAGACAATATACTAAATACCAGTTAACTTTGAACTATAACTTAAAAAAAACCTATCTTTTGCTCGCGACTCGGGCAGCTCTGTCGTAGCTCTTAAAAGGTTTCACTCCCTTAAGGGATGAATTTCAGGAAAAAAAATATCCTATGTCCTTTCCCAGGATTCAAACTATCTTTGCACCAAATTTCACCTAAATCGGCTCAGCGGTTTAAGCGTGAAGAGGTAACAGACAGACAGACACACTTTCGCATTTATAATATTAGTATGGATATGGATATGTTTAAATAATACGTAAATAAAAATATAAGGGGACAATCTCACACCAATTTACCTCGTCCCAAACTAAGCTCTAGACTTGTACTATGGGTACGAGACAACGATATAAATACTTATATAGATAAATATATACTTTGATACATAGAATAGAAAACACCCATGAATCAGGAACAAATATTCGCGCTCATCACACTAATATCTGCCCTTACCGGGATTCGAACCCAGGACCACTAGCTTCGTAGGCAGGGTCACTACCCACTAGGCCAGCGCGTCGTCAAAGTAAGTTCATTTACCTCCGAAGGTCTCGCAGCTCAGCTCTAAAGTGTCTCCCTCATCGTATGGCTGCAGCAGCCGCGTCGGATCCTTGGTCTTTGAGTCCACGATGGTGGGACGGTTCGGGGGAGCTGTGAAAAAAAACAAATTGAATACGAGTAAAAAGAAACCACCCAATATTTATTTTCTACATTTGTATGGTATTGTTCATATTTTTACAATTACTCCAATTCGAAAACCACTTCGAGAAATAGGGTTTTAAAGCTGTTCTGCATTATTAAGTTCTTGAAATATTTACTTATTTTGGATATTTCGGCAAAAGTATATTTAAGTTTTGTTTCACTTTCCTTTTCGGCTTGAAGCCCTCCTAGGTGTATCTTACGGGTTAGGTGAAAACAGCTTGAAATAGTATGTTTTAATACACTATTACAATCACTTTTTTTCATAAAATACCATTTAATTGAAATTATTATTAGAAAATGCCATCCCAAATTGAAAATAATCATGTCATCCATAGAATGTCTGCTAAATAAATAAAGATATCAAAACAAAACTATTGCGTCAAATACAAAATTAATGAAATGTGTGTTAAAATTTCATATTCTTTCGAATGAGAAAGTAAATACCGTGAGCTTTTTTTTTAGTCAATCCTAGTTATCTTAACAAACGCACTTCACTTGTTTGTTTACTTTTTTTTTATGGCATAGAGAAGACAAACGAGCACACACGCCACCTGATGGTAAGTGGAAACTGTGACCCATAGACATTCGCATTCACAAGACTGCAAAGCAATCCTAAGACTGCAAATGCGTTGCCAACCCTGAGGACTAAGATGAAATGCCTCTATGCTAGTCATTTCACCAAACCCCAAACCGGAACACAACAATGCGAACACTGCTGTTTGGCGGTAGGTTAATGGATAAGATGGTGGTAGCGATCCGGACGGACCCTGCACAAGGTCCTACCAATTGTTTGTCATTGCGTCTTTTTCATTCGGTATGTCAATGTAATATTTGGCAAACATTGCTAAGTGGAATGCTACCATTACACGTCGAGCAAACTGAAACTTGACCTCAGTCTAATTATGATCTTTCATTCGAGCAAAAGATTTGCAGCATTTCCAATTTCATTTCAAAAGAATTCCCTTTGCAGCAGTTTTATTTTTCATTTAAGTCTCAATTTTATTTAGCAAATACAGGTATTTACAGAAACTAGATTAAATTTGGTACCGACCTTAGGTTCAAAGTCAATCTGACATTCTCCAACAATAAGGTTGAGTTTCGTAGAAGTTACAAATGACTTGACGACTTCAAGCATATTTTTCTTGAAATGGGTACCAAATTAACGCTCGTGACCGGGCTTATAAAAGGGCAGTTTAAACACAATTTATAGACGAAAACAATTATTAGTCTTATTCTATTATGATAGATTGAGATGGTAACTATACTTTAAAACAATAGGGAAATACCCTCACCATGTACAGTCAAAGAAATGAATTCCTAGACGACTTTGAAGCATGCTAAAAAAGCGTAAAATAAAATCATATGAAATCTCTTATTTTTAGATTGATTGCGTTACTTTGACATGGTCCAAAATGGTCAAGGAATAATTTTCCTTGACTCCACTCTCTTGACATGTTCTGTTCTATTTAATTTTAGTTAATAGGTAACTATTAATACCATAAAACCCCCTATTAAATAATAACCATCCGTACTAAAAAAACTTTTTTTTTTTTAACTGGGTCAAAATCGGTTTATCCTTTTGAGAGCTGCGATGCCCCAGACAGTCACATAGATACAGAGACACATACTTCGAAATTCCGCCATGTTGGTATTTTATAAATTAAAGTATACTCTAGATCTAATCGAACGATACCTCATCTGTTAAAATCGTGTCATCTGTCACGAGGGAACAACTAACCATACATACATACATACATACAAGTCAATACCTACTTCTTTCGGTCGGGTAATAAGGCGAAGAGAACACGACTTATCTTAAAACTCAGGGTAATACACTTAAAAATGCAGCACACGTACCGTTTTTATTAAGAAAATAGTAACATACCAAACGTGTTAAGTTTTCACAACACTTTCGTATAAGAAACATCAAATATCATTAGCAGTGACACGTTTCTCATTAGGTACACAATTTAAGACGCCCACGCCGTAACAGGAATTGAATCCCCTAAAAGGTTAATTTGGTCATAATTGGGTTGAAAAATTCTTTGATGTGCTTACAATTATGGGGAAATTGAATTATGCGCCGTTCGCGCTCGGAATACAGTTGAAGTTACGCCTTCGTAATTGCTATACATATGGATGGTACTGGCGGGGCTAAGGGTAAATAATGGTGCCTTTTCCCCGATTTTTTTTTGTCCTCATTTCCCTTGTCAACAAACTTTTCGCCGATGATTGACTTTGACAACTAACTATGGCCAAATTTTTGAATGACGTATCATTCAGTCGAATTATTTTAAAGTCGTTTATAAAATGAATTAATACTTTTAGGATATTATAATTATTTGCCAAATCTTTCACTAGGCTTAAAAACTAATACACGAATAATGTTTCGTCAGTTCAACAGTTCCCTTTGTTATATGTATGGTAACTGAAATCTCACATGTGACAGGGTCCAGTTAGGTGAGACGACGAGCGAAACAAGGAGGAGTGTGTTAGGCTAACAGTGACCAAACAGCGCCAGAATAAACTTTTTGAATATTAATTTTAAAAGTCATTCCAAGATACAAGTCCAGGGCAAAAACATTCTGTTAAAAAATTTAATTGTTTAGAAGTTAGTTACTACTCGAAAGGTGGTATTTTAAAACACGGCTTCCTGTCAAAATATTCGATCAGATAAGACGTTGAGAAAGTAAAGGGACGATATTTGCCGTATTATTGTATGTACTTCGTACATTCATAGATTTTTATAGGAACCATGGCAATGTACTCTTAATGAATGTCGTTTTACCTATTGACTGTGCCACGAAATATGAAAGTGAAGGAAAACATCTATTCAATTAAGCTTCGCTTCAAAGAACCAATGAATATTGGAGAAATACTGCCGTTAATTAGGAAATAGCACACTTAGAATGAAGTCTTTGACATGTTACATTGATGATTTCTATGTAAGTATTTATACCATAATTATCTTGCAACACATAGCTATCAAAAATATCTCTATATTTATGTTTTGCGTTGATATGTGTTTAGAGGTAGATAAGTTTATCGCTGTCGTATACCATAGTGAAAGTAACGAGGTTATTCGAGACTTGGTTTATTTGTTTAGAAGATTGACGAAAGAGATATACCGATCGAAAGTGAGTGGACGGGTCGGAAGGGGCCGCCCTAGGCGTACTTTTTCGAGTCAAATCAGAGAAATACTGGAAAAGGGCCGAGTCTTAAGTACCCGAAACCGACGTGCGTGCACGACTCGATGTATGAATGTGGAAGAAGCGAAAGAAATTTGTCAAGGTCGTAGCAATAAACGGAAAGAAGTGGTCTCTGCCTACCCCTCTTGGAAACAGGTGTGATTTAATGTATGTATGTATGTGTGTGAACTTGTCATCTTAACATTCTATTACTAATTACTTCACCACCCTGACAATGACGGGTGACAGGTGACATTCCAGTGTACATGGAGTAGCTTATTGAAACCCAGTGATGTGAAAACTTATTAACTCTACAATATATACTAAATTGTCACGTGTGACTGTCAGGATGGGGAAATAGTCAGCGATGGATTTACAGGCTCGCTACTGTACTTAGCGTACTAACTCTTTCTGAATCAAAATTTGTATTTGTTTTAATAAGCTAATAATAATTATTTGATTTATTTTAATTTATTTACTATAAACATTTACAATTCCTTACATTAAAAAAGCGCTTCGGAAACCTATTAGAGGTTTATACAAATGTAGCACGAAAGAAAACGCCTCGCTCACAACATAAGTATAAATTGTTATAATAAGTACTAAAGAAAGAAGAAAAGAAAAAGAAAAATACACTTATTCACTACAGACACAAGACACATCGAAAAAAGTAAAAACCGAAAACAGCTATAAACAAGTAGTTGTGTGTCCTCGCGGCAGTGAATCGGACACTGGCTCAGCATAATGCTGAGGTGTACTAGGTACTTAACCATAATTAGGTATATTATTTCTGGGTCTCCCTCAGAATCCCTAACAACGTTTGTCCTAACACATCGTTTGTCCGAATTTTCATTTGCCCTAAACTGCTTTTCAGACGAGTCAGGCAACTTTTTAAGTTTTCCAATTATATCTGCGGTTCGGTTTGGTTAGGGTCGTAATATAACAACACTACATTTTTTTTTTTTTAGTGCAAATGGCTTTAGGATAAACGGAAATTCGGACAAACGATGCATTATGTCAAATGACATTAGGGTTTCCATAGGGGAACCATTATTTCTTACAAAAGCCGCTAAAAAACTTGTTTCAAATATTTAATTTGGAACATCGAGATATAACTGAAGACTAAATTCTAACAAGTTCAATACGTTTTTTGCCAGTGACACCTTTAACGTGTTCAAATAACATGAAATTCGTAATTTGTGGGCAGGGAATGAGTTGAAGCAGTCATTACTCATTCTTGATTTAAACGACTTAAATAACTTTCTGGAAACAGACGAAGGAAGCTAATTTCACTGTCTGCCAGAACTTAGGAATGGCCTCAGGTTAAAATGTAACAGTCAGTAACACAAATGACCGATAAGCAAGTGTTTGTAAAACTTAACCTATTTTCGGCGTTATTTATCTTTTTTCAAAATGTAAATGATTGACGTAAGCTATCAGGGGTGTGATTCTTACAAAAACAACGGACGGTGGTCGGATGAACGAGCGAAATCGCAGCGGCGAGTTTTAGTGACAAAATGTGGATTATAGATTCGTCATTTTCTGACACGTATATAAGTACGAGAGTGACGGATGCTTAATCCACATTTTGCCACGGAATAAACGAAACCATAATAGACCTGCTTTACTAGCCCCGCTAGAACTAAGCGCTCGACGCGACTATCAGGGGTGTTATAGGACGAACGAGTAAAATCGCAGCGGCGAGTTTAAGTAGTCCCGTCTCAGAGCGAAAAAAACCCATTTTTACCGCGTGCATTTTCAATTTGGCAGCATGGCTTCTGTCGATAAGACCGAACGTATAAAGACACGTGTCAGAAAATGACGGATATATTATCCACATTTTACACACGATAACCGCAACCATTAGACCCGCTAGGCTAGGAACCGATTTAAAACATACCGGGCTGTACCGGTTTTTTTCGGTTTTGCTCCAAACTTCAAGTTCATTTAACGGCTTGAAAATTTAACTAATAGTAAAAGTTAATACTTTGAATACATACTTTGTGTTGAGATTGATAGGAAACAATCCAAGTGTCTCTACTCGTACACTTGGATTCTATACAATATTTTGTATGTCCTTACTTTGTCAAATTGTAAACATATTTAAGTTAATAAATAAAATAATAAATATCAAGGGACAATGTTACACCAATTGACCTAGTCCCAAACTAAACTCTAGGCTTGTACAATGGGTACTAGACAACGATATAAATACTTATATAGAGAAATATATACTTAAATACATAGAAAACATCCATGACTCAGGAACAAATATTTGCGCTCATCACACAAATATCTGCCCTAACCGGGATTTGAACCCAGGACCTCTAGCTTCGTAGGCAGGGTCACTACCCACTAGGCCAGCGCGTCGTCGTCGAAGTTGATTATAAGAACGCGATTTCTGTTCATTCTAAACATTTTAAACGCATTTCCTTTTCTTCGTCACTTAATTGCTCCAATTAATAAATTTTAAGAGATCAATTGAGAGCTTAATTAGAGGAAGGCCGACAACTAATTCAGAATTGATTGTACCGACCTAGTTTACAAGGGTTATTAGTAATTCAATACAATTCAATAGGATTTCGGTAGTAACTCCTTAATGAGATTTAGGGTTGAATTGCTTTAATTATTATAATGTTAGACCACCTGGGCTTCTATTCGACTGGGATAAAACTAAAACTAAAGGGCAAAGGGTAAAAACGGGACCCTATTACTAAGATTCTACCGTCTGTCTATCTATCACTAGGCTCTGTCTCATGAGCCGTGATAGCTAGGCAGTTGAAATTTTCACATAATATATGATGTAATTGTGCTGCCGGGGTGCGTATCTACTCACATAGCTTTTTAAGTCCTATTATCGGAAGTCCGAAAATGTTTCTCATACCATTTTACATCATAATGATCACTCTTCATACTCTTCATAAAAAAAATAGTACTAACGATCGGAACTCATAATCATATGAATTCATAACGCCAATATTAATGAAGCCGTACACTTTTCACAATTTCTTAAATATCTTACGTGTAATAAGGTTAGGTTAGGTTAGGTTAGATTTATAAAAATGCTCAAAAAGTAACAGTTTCTTAAAAAAAAGGTCATTATGAATTGCGATAATTATGACTTAAAAAGTATGAACAAAAAAGTATGACAAAAAAAAATTAAGAGTGATACAAATCGGTAGGAAAACAAAAAATGGAAATAAGAATTTTATGTGAGTCAATATGGACCCGTGTTGCCACTGTAATAATAACAAATACTAAAAACAGAATAAATTAAATATTTAAAAAACATCTCGCAATCGCACTTGGCCGGTTTTTCGTATATCACGTAATGATAACTTATTTGCTTAACACTATTGGCGACAAAGGTAAAAACATACCATAACATGTCAAAGGCGATATGGTTTTACCCAGTAGAACAAAGGCACTGTAGCCCTAGATAAGATGTATTGCGAGAGCGGCTACGTCAACATACATTTTGACAGTTTTCGACAACCGTTCTGCCGTACTTTAGCTAAAAAAGGGTTAACCCACATTTGGTCGGTTTTGAGTTAATGATGCAAAATTACAAAGCGCAAAATTCTCTACATTTCGTTCTAAGAAACATTCTTCTATCGTTATTAGTTACGGAGATACAGGTTTTCGGTGAACAGTTAAGTGACACAATTTTTAAGATTTACTTGATTAGAAATAAGTTAAACCACAAAGCTAGTTTGAAAGAGGGCAAAAGGCACTTAACTTGGTAAAGTTTAGTTATTTTTATATAATTTGCTTAGCTAAAATAAAGTTATCTATTTATCCTAGACTTAAATTAAGTCAAGGTACTTTTACTTTGATAAAGGCTCGTAAAGTTTAAGTAAATGTTCGTTAAAAACTAAATTATAAATAAGTTAACAATAAGATACTTCGTTAAAAATCAGTTAAAAACCTTTAACCCTTTTTAAGCTAAGTAAAACATATGTTTTATACACACCGTAAAAAATCTAAACAACCAATCACTGTCTTTTAAATCAAAATTACACGAATATTTCATAGTCATCCTTAGTTTAAATAGGGTTAAACCACATTGCTTGGCTAGAAATGGGTTATCTGCAGTTCGCAACGACCGCGGATGCACAAATAATTCTGTGCCTCCTGTGACAAGTGATACAACTCGAAAAACACGATTTTTCAGGAGAGCGAAAACAAGTTTTTTTTGAACATTGCTACCGATTTTGATAACATATAATATCATTTTATTAACTTGTTTGACAAAAATAATGATACTAGTTATAGATTTTGAGATATTCAAAGAAACGTCCATAATGTATCATTTTACATTTCAGATTGATTTATTTAACCCGTGTAAGATGATACAACTCGAATTGTATTATTTAACACAAAAAAGTGTAATCAAGGAGCTCTGGTGATGACTGATACAACTTTTTTTTGAAACCTACATTTTTCTCTTATTTCTTGAGTTAGAGGCCTAACCTGTATACACAAGTTGTAGGGAATTGAATAAGTAATATTTCTTAAAACAAACGGACATAATTTAAGGATTTTTAATGAGTTGCATCATTTATCACAAAATAAAAACGTAATTTAAACCGTGACTAATGTTACATATCGAGTTATTCTTGGGTCTGATTACGAAAAAACTTGTGTCAAATAATACAAGTAAGTAATTGATTAAAACAAATAATAGCAATCATGATATCTTTGTACTAAACATGATGACATTAAATCACTGAGTAAACCAATTAACTTACACTCTTTAATTTCAAAGCAACATAACGATGTTGCAACCATACAGTAGGTAAATTAAACTGCATATTGTCATTCAAAACAAAAACTATATAGACCTACACAACAAATCAAATAATAATTCTCAATAATCACCTACAAAACATGAAAATAATGATAGCTAAACCTCAGCTAGGTAAGAAATAAAGTAATTTACATTAAGCCCGCCGTCAGTCGAAGTAGGAAGTAGGAGTGGGTCTATATCGAATGGCATACAATTATTAGTCCTATCGTTGTGTCGCATAACGTCTTTTGTCCTAATAACGTGTGGCATACACTTTGTTACGCATATTTTTGACTGTCCGAAATTGTTGCTCCTATTATCGTTTGTCCTAAAAATTATTTGTCCTATCGTTTGATGTGGCTAAGATTCAAACTGTCGAATGATTGATGTGCATATTCGCTCGTCGTCGTACCTAACCTAAGCGAAATCTGACCTGCCTGAAGGTAGAATACGTAACGATTCTGACTTCACGCCTACCATAGTTTAGTTTAGGTGCTGTAATTGTAGCCAGTTTAATAATAAGCAAAATAATTATTAGGACAATTCATGTTAGGAATATTATGCTTTAGGTAATTAGACTTTAGAGTTATCAATATTAGGACAAACTTGCTTTAGGACGTTAAATGAGTATGCGCAAAAATTATTAGGACAAACGAGTAGTATGCCATTCAACAGTATGCCAAACATTCTCGGCCAAACATTTTTAGGACCAAAAATGTTATGCGATACGACAGGCGCCCAGTAGGGGTAGGTAGTTAAGTGACATAACGCATGGTCCACCTGAATTTCATACTGAATTTGATACAATAATTTAAGTCACCACAGAACAGTAGCATTTACTAACCTGCCACTTCACAAAATAAAACACGTTGGTTGGTAAATACCTATTTCTCTCCGTCGAGAGATTTTTACCGTTTTTATTCTCTGTCATAATATTTTACACAGATAACTAGTTAGCGGCACACATGTAGATCATAATATATCGCAACCATAAAAGGATATTAATATTAAGTTACCTACAATAGAAATCATACTTACGCGTCGGTTCATGGCGACACAGCGAGCGTGCGCTTCCACCCTCGATGACGTAGAGACACTATGACCTTATGTAGAAAGAGACCAGACTATTTTTTTCGGAAAATGAGTTAGCTATGCCATCGTAAATTAGAATTTTTAACCTTAGTTATGTTGAAAGTGACTTATTTTTCCACGTCAATTCATTGAATTTAAGTATACCATTATGTATAAAACCGCCAATTACGATTATGTGGGTTCTATAATGTCGAAAGCCGCCAAAGTACTTGATTTGGTCTATTTTGTCCGTTAAAAGATGATATTTTTAATCTGCAGAACACAGCCAATCTACCTCCTAGTGATCTCAAATAAATAATAGTTTGTAGTTTTGTGATTTTTATTGATCTCAGTTGAATTCATTATAGTTTTCAAATTCAAACATTACAGTAATCAAATTAAGACTCAGTTTAATTTGATTACTGTAATGTTTGAAATTGAAATTGAATTTCAAATGATTGTAATGTGTTTTTAGTGATCTCATGTTTTTTAAAATATTTTTAAGTGTAAAATTCATTTTAATTGTTTCTTATTTTAACAGTTATGTGACACTAATTTGTTACCTATTGTGCCTTTGATTAAGTGAAAGGACCATGCGTCAAAATGGACCCAGAACCAACAGACATGAGAATTGGGCTATTAAATAGGTCTTTAAATCTACTTTATTTAATTATATGGGCACAAAGTCGAATTCCATTGCAGAACAGAGATATTCATTTTTTAATTTAGGGTGAAAACGAACTATGAAGAATCTGTGGCTAGGGTATTTAACATTTTGGAGGGTAGGTAACAAACAATATATGTATGTATATGTATGTGAAGGTATTCGTGGTCGTGGAAGGTAGTCGTGGGTTAACTAGTCATATTTTTTTTAATATCTTGATCAATTATCTACATAAACGCATTTAAAGACGTTTGAAGTAGTTTATCTTCGCTATCTTATGCGTACAAATAATATTTTCAAGTGTTATACTCGTAGTGTATCATTGGTACTTAAATACCTATGCCACCTGCCGATTAATATTAACTATGGCATTTTTTTATTATGGCGTATGGGATGAGAATAATAAGATCACATTAACTTGCTGTAAATACTGATTATATTAATAAATAAAATAATCAAACGTCAAACTCTCGGTTCTGTCATGTCAATTAAACTTTTTTCCGCTACCTAAAGGTTGTCTGGAAGAGATCGCTTTTTAGCGATTAGACCGCCTGTTATCTTTCTCTTGTTTTAGTACCTACTTATTATTTTCTGTGTATCACTTTTATATTCTTATCCTATCGATTAATGATTGGTATGGTATAATAGCCTATCATTAAGAGAAACCCGTTTATAGACCTTATACATACACACTGACTGAAATATGAATATCTCGGTTCTGCAATGGAATACAACTTGGTGCCTATAGAACAAAATTAAGTAGGTATATTTATAGATCCTTTTAATGACCTAACTCTCAGCTGTGTTGGTTCTGGGTCCAAGCTCCATACTAAGTTGCCCATGGTCCTTTGAATTTTGTTTAATTTTCTCGAAGAGAATTTATTTTTATAATTTTAACTTTTGATAAAATATACGATTTTACGATATAGCATTTTTTTTCTCAACTTATCATTAATCTTTGCTAATCTATAATAGGGTTAACTACGAGCGACGTTTTCTTAACTTTCTTTTAGCTAAGTATTATCGCATATATTCATGGTGTTATACAAATAAATACGTATGATTTTTAGCTAAATAAAGGTTATGATACCTTAGCCATTTTGTTATCTAGGATTGTGACGCTCTTTTCCTTAAAATACTTAGTAAGAAAACAGTTAACCAGCTTAACTACTTTATAGTTAAGCATTGTTGAATAACTTCTAATACATTTTTTGGTAGATACAGTTACACGATATTACTACGCTTAAAGTCAGTTAAGGTATGGTTAACCCTGTTTTAGTGCAGTAATTAGTCCAACATTAGAAATAAAATGCTTAGCTTGATTAAAAAAAGGGATTTTAGGTACTATATTTGACAATAATATCCTATGGAAATAATGGCACATGGTAGGAGTAAAAATTAGGTACTTTTGTCTCTAAGAAAGTTTGCTCCATCTTACATAGTTTTTTAGAGACGTCAATCCCCACCTTTTTTGACGATATCTCAAAATCGACTACTTGGAGTTAACCCTTTTTTAGCTAAAGTAGGGCAGCGTTTACGTTAGCGCTAAGACTGCACTGAGCAAACGTCGACTGTCCACCTGGCGTTCTCATCACTATTATTGTGTTTTCTAATTAACTAATGAATTTCTATGCAATCGGACGATGCATTTTGATACGTAAACAACTTTGATAACAATTTCACTTTGAGTAGTCAGATTAACGGGAAAAGATGACCACTTTTTTTTAATCCGTGAAGTTAATAACTCGAAGCTCAATTCTTAAATAAATATGTAATATGTCCTATAAGTTGTGTTTTCATTCGTAGTACAAAAAAACACCGTCCGATTTCAAGAAAATACTTTCGTTTGTTAGAAAGCACAATTATAGTAATGAGGGCGCCACTGTGTACATCCAGCGTACCTACGCTCGGAGTGTAGCCTAATGGAGCTCCCACACTTGCTGTTATAAATGTTATAAAACATTATAAAACATTTGTACTATAACATTTTATCACAAATTTTAACAAAACATTGTTATCATATTATACAACTTTTTAAATATTATATTACACGGTAAGAAACATGTTATAAATGTTTACCAGTGTGGGAGCAGCGTTTGAAACATCTAACAAGTTGTAACAAAATGTTATGAAGTGTTAGTGGGTGTTGGTAACGTGTTTTATAACGTTATATTCTCATGTTAAGGGTACTAATCATGTTTGAAAACTGTCGAGTTCGTCAATTTTCGATAACGAAGAGCGCGTCTCGTTAGCAATGTATTGCTTCAGTATCTATTCGAGAATGTGATCAATATTTCATCAGAAATAACAAGTTACAGGGGCTTATTATGTTCCCGGAAAATATAAGCTAACGTAAATAGAAAATATGCTTGCCAGTCAAAGTAAAAGGAATGTTTATCTACTTTTTCACACCACATGCTTGAAATTGCTCAATTATATATCATGCAAACCTCACCTTAAGTAAGTCATTATAGCTATCAAAAATCGTACCTATGTAAAATTGTTCTAAAGAAACCTAAAGCAAAAATAACATATTTGAAATCGAGCTGATTATTACAAGCTATATAGGTACGCAAAACAAAGAAAACGTGAAAAAAGTAGAGTATTCTCCTTTGGAACAAAGCTGTTTTCGTCTTGGGCGAGCTTGAATCCCTCGCTGCACCCAGGCCTCCGTTTTAATTTCCTCCTTCGCTTAGGAATTATGGCACTTGTCCCACCAAGAGCGAGTAAGCGATTAGCTATCGGCGATTTTCTCGCCCAAGAAACGAACAAAAGATAAGGATCCTGTGTTAGTAAAAGAGACACGTATACTAATCGTTCATCGCTGGCTGTTCACACTGCCGGCGAGAACTCTTTCCACTAGTTTGTCGGAACAAAAATTATAGATCCCGTGTCAATAAATGAGACAAAACTATTACTAGTTGATCGCTGGCTGTACTCGCTTCCCGCTCATCGTCGGCGGTGGGACAAGTGCCTAACACGTAACACCTTCGCTACTCTCGAAAGTTAAATCTTGAGCCCCTAATTTGCTCAGGATTCAATAGCGCGCCCATGACAAAAAACAGCGCTTTATCCTCTCGGTGTAATAGTAGATTACTATTAATTATTAGACGTTAAGTCGTATACAAGTAGTAGATAAGTAAAATAGGTAACGAAGCGCTTGCCATCATCGTTTATAATTTGCATCAGCGACACAATTAATTGACCTTGTCACCTTATAATAAGGTTCAATATCGGTCAGTTAACGGTGATGCTGTTTGTACTGCAAAAGAGTGGAATGCGCTTCCAACGTCTGTATTTCCGAGTGCAATCAAAACCTATTTAAAGCCATGGTGCATGGGCATCTTCTGGGTGTACTTGTTTCATCGTCGACAAAAGTTTCGTCCACCCGGGGCCAGAATTACTCAAGAGCAAACCCATTTCTATTTTCGAATTAACTATGTAGTGCCTTTTATATTTGACATTATTGTCCTCAAACGACAATTTATTCTGTAAAAGTTACGATTTCAGCCAAACTGCTCGCCCTAACTAGTTCGTTAACTGCATGACAGGTCCCTGATATGAGCAGAAAACTTCCCCCTAACTTCCCAAGTCAACAAACTAACAAAAAGTCCCCAAACTTGGTCAAAGTAGTTTTAAATGGACATCCTTTTGGAGCAGTCCCTAGAGATTACCCAAACGACAAGGCCTACCCAAAAGAAAACCGAAATATAGTATTTACAAAATTGTACTGAATTTATTAAAATCTCAAATTTTCATAATGTTGATCGAAATATTATTATTATATAGCAAGTAGTTCCAACCGTAGCTATTAAATTTAAGCGTATATTAAAATGTTTTATCTACCTCCATATCATAACTACCCTACTATAATATTTATTCAGAAACGATAAGAAAATAGACAATACTTATCAAGAAACCTATATGTGTGGGTGTATTTTAATGTTAACATTAAAGTATTGCATGCCATTAAAGTATCGGTTATCGATGTGGTTGCATCTTAATGTTCCCATCAAAGTATCGGTGACTGAGGAACCACAGATACAGCTCCCTCACATATTGTAGAAAATATGTATGTATTTATGTAAACTCTTTATTGCACAAAAAAAAAAACAATTATACTCGTAAGTAAATACGTACATAAACTTATGATAAAGTGTATAATGGCGAACTTATCCCTTTAAGGGATCTCTTCCAGTTAACCTGACTATGATTGAGGAAACTGTACGAGGATAGGCAAGATTACAAGGATGCGCACAAAAATAAAGAGACTCATAATTCTACAGCTAAATATCCATAAATTATACATGTTATTAATGCATGTAGATAAAGTTATGTATGCAACTGTACACTGAATTAGGTATTATGCACCAGTCACGTAAACTAATATTAGTACGCGTTTAATACCTATTCCAGTTCCAGCAAAACAGTTTTTGCTACTATGAAAATTCGAAATTAATATTATACATTTGCACATGCCAAAATACCTGATTATTCATTTAAATAATAATTTTATAGTTGTGGATCGTGTTTCCGATTTTATTAAAAGCGGTTTGCGCGTATTTCAAAACAACGTTTACGAAAACCCGGTTTTAAACATCAACGGAGAAAAACCCGTTTTAATTAACCCGATGTGATTTCTAGACCTGGTAAGGCAAATGTTTTTTAAAGAACGAATGGCAATTTATTTAGTAATTAAATGGAAACAAGAATTTCCAATTGCTCCGAAGAATGATTGAATTCTGTACTGTTAATGCTTTAAGCTTTCTTATTTGAAATCTTTTGTTGAAAACTCCACTCGATGAGTATATAGATCTTCACATGAATGAATGAATGAATGATATAATTATATTTTTAAAGTAAGTCACAGTATACATTGCATGTTATGTCAAAAGTACAAGAAATTACAAACAAACATGTATAAGTAGATTGATGTAGGTTTTTGACTTACATTGTATAATATTTTCTTTCCTTGTGTTGTGTTGTTTTTTACTCTTGTGACAGTGTGACAAATGACGATCCTTACGATTAAAACTACTAAGGTAATTCTTGTTTCATTAAAAATGAAACAAGATATCATACATACATAAGTACATATTTTAAATTCAGTTATTCAGTTTATTCATTGCTTTCATGGGTAATTGGGTAGGTACAATGGTGTTTAGGTACAATTTTCATTCTGCCATGAAACCCTGTAAAACCCTGTAAATCACGCCTGTTTCCCAGAGGGCAGAGACCACTTTTTTCCACTTGCTACGATCTTGACAAATATATTTTGCTTCTTCCACATTCATACATGATATCACTTCGATTTTATATTGATTTTTTAGACTTAATTCATGATATTTATTTTTATTTTTATTTCTGACGACCTCAATGTTATTTCTGATAATTTGACATGCTTCACTTATGCTGTAAAATTACACTGAGAAATAAATTGTCGAATCTGAATAAATTGATAAAAGGATTCGCAAAACCATACCACTTTTTAAAATTAAACTTAGTTAATTAAGCGAAAATTCATAATTCGCGGATTACGTTAACAGGTAGGTATTGGTCGGTATTGGCCGAAAAGTTCATGGGGTTGAATACCAATTATAGGGATAAATTAAAAGTAATTTATATACATTTTTTTTTATGCCGTAGAGAAGACAAACGAGCACACAGGCCACCTAATGGTAAGTGGAAACTGTGACCCATAGACATTCGCATTCACAAGACTACAATGCAATCCTAAGACTGGAAATGCGTTGCCATCCCTGAGGACTAAGATGGAATGCCTCTATGCTAGTAATTTCACCGGCTGTCTTATCCCCAAACCGGAACACAACAATGCGAACACTGCTGTTTGGCGGTAGGTTAATGGATAAGATGGTGGTAGCGATCCGGACGGACCCTGCACAAGGTCCGACCACCCGAACAATAATAATAATAATATAAATAACAATAATAAGAATATCTTTCAACATGTCAAGCTTCCATCTCAAAGAAGTAGCTCTCCTTTAATCCGTTACAAAATATATTTATTCATCTAGATTGGTCGGGCGTAATTTCATCGGTAACACTGCAATTTCGCGTAAGTACCAAATTAATTAAGTTACAGAACAAGCCTTACTGTTTTGTGGTTGTTCAAAGAATATAAACCGGTTATTACATTCCTATTTAAATTCGATTTGGAATTAAATCGGCGGATAGGAGTATATTAAGCTTAACCCAATTACAAGTCGATGAATATTAATCATATATTTTTTGGATTCATTAAAAATGTAATTTTAGCCAGTGATTATAAAATATGACCATGATTGAATACACTAATTTAACAATCGTTCGTTGCATTTGAAGCCCCAAGGTCAGATTTAATGAATATGAGTTTCACCTTTACACCAACGACGTATTTATTCCTTGTCGTTTATGATATAAACAGCCTTGAGACTGATAGACATACATACATACATACATAAACTCACGCCTTTATTCCCAGAGTGGGGTAGGCAGAGCTACAGAATTACCAACAACTCTAAAAACTTGTTGATAATTCTGTAACCACATTTTGCACACTTAGGCTAAGATTTACTAGACTGATAGATGAGAAACGTAAACTAAGTAATTAACTACTTTTACGTAATGTTCCTTGAACCCGCAGGTAATTTATGATGGCGCCTGTTTTAGGAAAATTAGGCTAGTGGTAGGAACTTGAATGGGTTTGGCTGAATTGCTACCACTGTATTACTCACTAACATGCTAGTGCAGTGTTATGCGGTCTAATGAGTTCCGATTTGTAACTACGACAGTCTGGGAAATTACTAAGAAACATTTTATTAATACTACAATAATATCGTTCATTGAATACAAAACGGACACATTACAAAATGAGTCAATGTTGCATTTTAAAAATAGAAGCTATTCATATAAGATTTTTAATGCAAGAGCAATTTTTTTGGAATGTGTATGTTTTGTATTCAATGAGCGATATTTATCTTGAGTGTGTGTTCAAAGTAATTTTTTCTTGGTCTTCCTCTGCCTCCCTTTCCCTCTATCGTTACTTCTATGATGTTTCTAAGGAAGGTCGTGTCGCAGCAGGTGTCCCATCATTGTTCTTCTTCTATTTTCTATTGTTGCTAGTAAATTCCTACTTTCATTTATTTACTTTTTTTTTCTTTTTTTTTTTTTTTTTTTTTTTTTTTTTTTTTTTTTTTTTTTGGCATAGAGTAGACAAACGAGCACACAGGCCACCTGATGGTAAGTGGAAACTGTGACCCATAGACATTCGCATACACAAGAATGCAATGCAATCTTAAGACTGCAAATGCGTTGCCAACCCTGAGGACTAAGATGGAATGCCTCTATGCTAGTCATTTCACCGGCTGTCTTATCCCCAAACCGGAACACAACAATGCGAACACTGCTGTTTGGCGGTAGGTTAATAAAACTCCACCGACAGCATGGCTCTTAAATAATGAGAGAGAGAAGAGAGAGTGTGAGGATACGTCGAAGTAAACGTCGGGCCATAGAAAATTGTCATCGACCCATCTTAAAACGTGCATCACCGTCGAGATCAGTTTAATTTTTCTCGAGCCAAGTAGCACAAGGTCGGGTGTGAAAATGTGAAGATGTTTTAATAAAATGTGTGTTGAATAATATATTTTCACCACTACAGTATTTTTAGTTTAAAAAAAAAAAAGCAAATAATGTCACTATCCATTCGTTATCCAGTTTGTTGACAAATAAAGCGCTGAAACTTATAGCTAATCATGCACCTGGACATAGTACCTAGGTAAGATAACTCTTATCAACTACGTAATGAAATAAATACTATAAAAAGATTTATATTTTTAAAAGGCACTTTTCAACCTCTTTTTGAGGGCCGGTTAGTTAGTTCTGTTTTCTCTGAACCATTCTGTTTCATTAAATACTTTAGGCACTGAAAACTTTTTAATAACTTTTGAGACTCAATCTTTTATACTTTAATAATAAGCAAAAATAATACGCAATTTTATTTCTACTCTTCTGGAGAGTTAACAATACGCACATCAGACCTTATGCGTCGAGTTATGTATTTTATTTTATTTTATTCTGCCCACGAATAAGCAGTATCTTAAATATAATCACCAAAGCAGATTCAATTCTGTGCCGTTAATAAGAAGGTTGATATTACTGGAGCAGGTGTATCTTAGTTAGTGCGTTTTTGCTTAGGACGGCAGTATTAATGGCCCTGAGGTATTCTATCTTAGTCCTTAGGGTTGGCAATGCATGACGAACCATAAGATTACAAATGTACATGGGCTATTATTATTATTGGAAGGTTGAGATGGGCCTTGTGTACCACTTCGACCATTGTTGATCAGTTGTCGCAGCCCTTTGTCTAGAGCTCACCGCAGGTTCATTGCATCCAGGAATTTCCAGATGCTTTGGGCACTGAGGAGTTGTATCTCCTTGGGGTTCATCATATCTCGCCCTAGGTAGATACTTCTGTTGCACATTAGTGTCTGATACGTAATACATGGGTTATGGGTTAAGAGCACACTTAGAGTCAGGAAGGCTAGCACATGTTGTCTGCGACTTGTCTGTCGCTTGAATCCCCCTTTCTATCTAGCCTGTAACGATAGAGAACCACGACAAGCAACAAAAACCAACTTGTGCTAGCTATAAGCTATTTTACCTTCTACATGCCATAACAAATCATTAGGCGACGCGCTGGCCTAGTTGGTAGTGACCCTGCCTACGAAGCTAGCGGTCCTGGGTTCAAATCCCGGTAAGGGCAGATATTAGTGTGATGAGCGCGAATATTTGTTCCTGAGTCATGGATGTTTTCTATATATTTATTTAAGTATATATTTCTCTATATAATTATTGATAACGTTGTCTAGTTCCCATCATAAAAGCCTTGAGCTTAGTTTGGGACTAGGTCAATTGGTGTGACATTGTCCCCTGATATTTATTTATTTTTTTGCTAGGAATGTCGGACCATGCTTAGTGTAGGACTCTATAGCTAATGCTACAATTCTCAGGAATATACAGTTTAAAATCTAATTCATGAATCGAGTTATTTTTTCTAATTGCATAGTTAACTAACAATCACTTGCACCTACATGTATCTTAATTAATCTTAATTTATTTTAATTCTTGGTCGTCCTACAACCTAGTCAGCAGAAAAACAACTTCGAAAGTCATAGAAAGTAAGTCACGTGGCCGAGTAGGGTAACCATATGTAGCAAGAATCATTTTTTAATCGTAGTTAATTAAGGAGATGATTAAATACCATTAGCTCTACTCTAGTGCTCTGTAGCCTAAGGCGGCTTTATTGGAAAATTAGATTCCGATTCACGTCAGATTTCACCCTGTAGACACGGTGATCTAAGTGATAGCGTCGTAAGCCGCGGCAATACTGTCACCAGGGTGATTCACTTTGACATAGGGTTACCGGAGTCGGTAAACTGATTGCACCTAACAGGCGGCCGATAATTCCAGAACTGTCAGTCAATTAACAGTCTTAATTCTATGATAAACTAGAGATTTAGGGTAGATTCTACCAAACAAGAATAAGGACGTTTACCTAGATTTAAGCGCCGAATTTGTATGGACTAATCTCGGAGCAAGTCTTATTCCAGTTTGGTAAAATCGATGGTTAATTGATTTATTGAGGTCAAACTAAATATAGGTGTCATTATACTTCTTTAAGAACGTGTTAAACAAATCAATAAGTCAACGTCCTAAAAAAGGAAGGAAGGATAACTCTTAACTTGTATGTGTAATAAACTTAAGTTTGATAGTTTCCGAGAAAACAAGAACGTGAAATACAGACAAAAAGACACACAAATGAATGTACCGAACCTTTTGTACGTTTTCAGAACCCTAAGAATACTTTCACCAGTTACAATTTAAAAACAAACAACTTTACTTTAAAAATAAACTTTCTGTCCTCTACTTGCCTAAATATTCTTAAAAAGAGACGTCGGTTTATTATAAGTTCCTTAAAACCAGATAAAATTCTCCTTTATTATAACACAGGCCGCGGCCGTACATACAAAATATTATTAGAACCTTCCTCTTGACTCATTCTATCTATTGAAAAAAACCGCATCAAAATCCGTTGCGTAGTTTTAAAGATTTTGATCTTGCATACATAGTTAATTCAACTTGTTAATGAGAAAAAAAGAAACGTGATAAGTGTGTTTTTGTAAAATATTGTATTTAATTGCGTAAGTTTAAAAGGCTTCATTTAAAAATAGCCACTTGTGAAATCCATACTAATAATATTATAAATGCGAAAGTAACTTTGTCCGTCTGTTACACTTCCACAGCTAAACAGCTGGAGCTATTTTGATGAAGAGCTTGAAACTTAAAGAAGGATATAGCGTATTTTTTACTGCGAGTAAAACCTGCCAAGTTCCAGTGAGTCTGCCAAGACCCATTTCACCTGAAACTTGTCAGGATTTGTTAATACGTTCTGAGAAAACGTTAAAATAGACGTAAAACCTTTCGCCCTGTTTTGCGATAATCCGGCGCTGCCGTAAAACGTTATATTAGTTAATTAAGCGTAAAAAAGAGTATTCAATTTGAAACGTAAAAAGGCACATGTTGATTGGTTTGAGCGCAACAAAGCCGTTTTGTTCGTTATTAAAAAGCGTTTTCACATCATGTATTTGGAAAGGGGACTTGAAGTGTCACAAGGTAGCATAATTATTTCCACCTTGGCCGTTAACACTTCACTTCAATGTACGCCCTCATCTACTATTTTTACCCTCCGACGAAAAAAGAGGGGTGTTATAGGTTTAACGTCTGTATCTGTGTATCAGTGTATATTATGTGTATCTGTATATGGCATCAAAGCTTGTTCGGTTCATATACAGACTTCATGAAAATCAGTTCTGACATTTAAAAGATATCAACTATAAAACTCCTTTTTTTGGGGGCTTTAAATTATTTAATTAAACCTGATATCGGATTAATAAGCCGATTAAAAATCGTAATTAATGGTTAAAATCCTGCTAACCCAACTGAGGTCATTGTTTAAAATGTTGTTTTTTTTTTAATTTAATTTTATAATGTTCTTACACAAAACCGACCGACTATTCAAAAGAGAAAGAACTGGGCAAGAGCATACCGGCGCATGCTCAGTGTAGGGTTCCGAAACCGATAAGACAAACACAAAAAACTATATCAATAAGTCATTTTCTAGTTTAAAGTTATTTGGTGCCCGTACACTTTTTAGTTGACTTTATTTCATGTTTTTATAATCTACTTAATTGTGATATTTTTCTTAATAAGTTCGTTATAATGCGCTGTTTTTTAATATATTTTTTATATGTTAATAACTTGTAGATTTGCCTTTAGGAAGGGGGGAGGGGGACAAGTACACTTTTCGAGTTCAATATTTCCTAAACGGTTCAAATCTAAAAATTAAATTAATATAAAGATTTTTAAGAGTCATCCATTGTGACCTTGATATCATAATGTAAAAAAAACTATCGCTTTACTTGTATGGGAAAAACTATCAAACAAACACAATTTTGGAAACCATGATGTTTAAAAAAACTCATCTGTCAATGAAATTAAATTTCTGCACACTGAAACGTTCGATGAAAAGTGTTTCGATGAAATTATAGATTCCCTGTTAAAGTACAATAATAAACAAGCAAGTTAAAAACAAAAAATATTAAGAGATAGGTACATTATTACATTAAAACAATTAATTTTCAACTGTAATTAAGGAACCTTTGTCTATAATTTTTTTGTTTTAATTTACCGAACAAAAAATCTAAACTATAATTCATCTTTAAAATAATCACCCTTATTATGTACCTGTCAAGATGTTTAACACTGTTTGACAAAAGTTGTTTTTCGTAAATGTCATTATGATTCGGCGGGAAAACTGTAGGTTATTAGAGATCACTTGGATGATAGTGTAAAGAGGTTCTAGAATGTCTAAAGAGGTCTCATTTAATTATCTTATTAACAGGGTGTTTTAACGTAGCAAATATGTTTCATATTTAAATGTACTCCGAGAACCGAGTAGCTGTAAAAATATCCGTGTCTAATTTGTTAGCACCTTAAATAATAATTGGATGTAATAATTTGAACATCAACACAACTTGTATTGATTATACAAAAGCCATACGTCAATCAAGTTATTGAGAACTTTGCCTATATACTCCCAAAATGGAAGGTTGAACATAGCCTCTCTTTCGCTATTGAGCGATTACTAATTAGTGATGACTGAAAAGGAAACAGCTAAAGGGAGCCCAAGAAGTTTCATTTGTGCCTTACGGTATTCATTACACTGATGTACACAGTACATACGGCAAACAAGGCCAATTAGCGAAGTAATGCGATGTTAAAAGCAGCAAGAGTTCGTTCCAAGTATTATATTTTATTTCATTACCCTGGGGAGATGGGAAGGGGAAAATTTACCCCAAAAACATGTACTTATGCGACGGCTCTTGTATCGCGTAGATATGTTAAGTATTTTGAGTAAGGTATTTTGTAGAATTTTATGTTTTTCGCCATATGACAACAGAAGGTAAATCGTGTACACAAACGGTAAGTGTACGGTCACGAGCGTTAATTTAGGACCCAAGTCATTTGTAACTTATAGGAAACTCAACTTTAATGTTGTAGAATGTCAGATTGACTTTGGACCTAAGGTGAGTATGAAATTTAATCTCGTGACTGTACCATATTATTATTTTTATACAATAAAATTCCGTATTGGTATTTATTTAGGAACTGTCCAAAATTTGACAAAAAAAACTACCCCGTTTCTCTTCCTATCCCTAAAACTAGCCCTACTTACATAGCTAGTGGTGCCGGGTTCAATCCCGGTAAAGTAAGGGGAAATTAATGTATACTAATATTATAAAGCTGAAGAGTTTGTTTGTTTGTTTATTTGCCTGATCGCGCTAATCTCAGGAACTACAGACAGTACTGGTCTGATTTGAAAAAAACTTTCAGTGTTAGATAGCCCATTTATCGAGAAAGGCTATAGGCTATATATCATACTCACATAAACCAAATCGAAGCGAGGGCGGGTCGCTAGTCATGTAATAAGCCCGTGTTTGTTACAAAGTCTTGGTTGTTTTCTATTAGTTTAAGAATGTAACTTTCTCTATAATCTTTATCGTTGTCGTCGTTGTTCAAGCCTAGAAGTGGGTCTAACAATAAGTCAATTCGTAAGAGATTCCTCTCACATTTACTTATAGGTAATAAGTATACAATATAAGGATATATCTTCGCCCGACAAGTTCCACCTCACTTTCCTATTATTATTGACATTATGTTGGAATTCAGCCAATTACTTTTCACTCTGTATGATCTCCGGAAAAAGGCAAAGTGCCTACTACGTTTCACGCAACACGTTCTCGTTTTTCAAAGAAAGAAAATGCCTGTAGGGTTATTATGACGTCCCTGTGCAATTCATTTTACGCTGAGAGAAAAGGACAGAGTTATGTAACTGCTATCGCTCCGTCCTTTACGCTCACCGTAAAATGAACTGCTTAGCCATGTCATAATAACCCCACTGTTCTATCATAAATAAATACAGTCAATTCAAATTTTTGGCGTTTGATAGATTGGCTTTTAAAAGGTGAAGAAAATAATGTACTTTTTATCACGTTAAACATTGTAAGATTAGGTAGCCTAGTGGTTTGGACATGCGTCTCAGGAGAAGGTTATTGGTTTTTATTTGACTGGCACTTGGATTTTTTGCTCAATTTGGGCATATTAGTTACCTTTATGGCAAAAAACGGCTAAAGGTCCGACATGTTTCGGTCTTATTGGGAGTTCTTCATTAGCAGCCGTCGTAATTGGCTCGTTCGCGTAATAAGAAAGCCCATGGCGTTTTTAGGGTTGCGTAAGAGGGATCATTTATAGTTCCGCCATGTCCATCTGTCCATCCGTATGTTAGTACGCGGCTTAACTAGAAGTCAAAATTAGATATTCAAATTAATTATCTCTTCTAAACTTTAATAATTTATAATCAGTATTAGAAGTAAGTATTTTTCAGTACTGACTACTTGATTAAAGAAAATTTCGGTAAAAAAACGTCTAAGAAGTAAAAAATAAGAAGTATTGGCCCTATAAGTTTAACCCTTAACCACCTACCTCCCGTCTCACAGGCTCATTCAAATTTTAAAACTGTATTATACCTAAGTGCGAACATCCTAGAAACGTCTGTGTGCTCGTACTTTTCCCCCTCCTGCCTCAGAGCTGCGTCATCGCCCACCGACGTCGGTCGTGCACGCGTTTAGTTTTGGTGAGTATATTTCTGCATCCGACCGTCTCTGAGACGGGTGGTAGGTGCATACGTATTTTTTTATTAGGGGTCTCGGAGACGGATGTTAGGTGGTTAAGTAATTAACAACGATCATTTACCAGCACTCCAAAGCACTGGTGGTGTTGAAGAACGGTTGGAAGTACGGAAAACCTGGTCCACTTGTGACCCAAAGAAAAAACGCTGAGCCCAGTACATGTGTTTCGAAAGCAAAAAATCAATTTGCCAAGAATTTTCGAATAAATTGTGCATTAACTGCCGCGAAAAGCAGTAACTAAGTAGTCTGCAATTTTATAAAAATACTGCCTTTTGCATATTGTTATATTGTTATTTAGCTTTGTTGATTATTGAATAATAAGAAACTATTTCTTGGATCTTTTTAAAAAGTTCAAATTTTAGTTCATCTCACCTTTCGAAGGATATACAGTTCCTAGAGTAAAATTAAGGACCGGTGCCATATGTTTTAAGAACAAAGTATGTTATGTTCATGTTTTTGATGTTATTATTAGGTTAATTAATAATTTGTTTTGTCTATTTTGTTGTTTCTGTTTCAAATTACCTATACAATCCACAACATTTAATTTATAAGGGTGATATTATGTAGCCGTCCTAAGGACGGGCGGTAGGTGCTTGTGTGATAAAAATAGTAGGTAGGTAGTTAAGGGTTAATTATATTAGGTATTAATATTTTTATTCAAGCGTTGCCATGTCGGCGATCGCGAAGTAGCTGGGGTATTTTATATTATTTCATTTACTTAGCGGTCCCCCGACGTGGCGACGCTTGAATCAAAATATTAATACCTACACTATAATTAAACTTTACCGACTGTTTAGAGACGGGGGTTTTTTAATTTTTTTTTTTATTATTTCACGCTTTTTAAACTTTAAACCTCGATATCTCAAAAACGGCTGAACCGATTTTAATAAAACATGTCTCAGAACACTTCCGACTAATTCACCTTAAAAAAAATACGTGTCGGTTTTTTTAAGACCCTATCTGTACTACCATTAAAATAAGTTATTAAAATAAATTATTTGTTTACCACACACTGTGTTTGTGAACACAGTGGCAGATAAACTTGTATTGTTTTTATCCATTAACTATGATTAGCTCTTAGTTTTGCCCGCAGTCTTACCCCCATACGGGAATACAAAAAATCGAACACTGGTAGCAGCAGTTTAAAGGGTAAGACAGTGCTAGTAATGAGGCCGGATCCTGCAACCAGGGGTGTGATTCTCTAAAGAAGCAAAGGTGAACGAATGCACGAGTGATGTCCAAGCAGCGAGATTAAGTAGTCCCGTCAGTGCGAACAAAACACATTGTAGCGAGTGCATTTTCAATTTAGCAGCATGGTTTCTGCCGATGGATCGAACGTATAAGGCTGCTAAATTGAAAATGCACGCGCTACAATGTGTTTTGTTCGCTCTGACGGGACTACTTAAACTCACCGCTTGGACATCACTCGTCCGTCCGTTCGACCGTCGTTGTTTAGAGAATCACTACCCAGTCCGTTTTCCTACCCTGTATGAGAATAATCTGTTTTTAAGTGCAATTGAGGCGGTAATACAGCAGCTGTTCTATGCTCGTTTACTTTCTCCAAGTCATAAGAATCAGGAACTTTCGTAATTGGCTATAGAGAATGAAAATAACCGGTTTTAACCGATTATTTGCCGAAACCATATTTTCAGTTAAGTTAGACTAGTTACTACAAAAGCAAATAACTCATGAAATTAAAATTCTGCGTAATGATAATGTTCGATGAAAGGTAATTTGATAAAATAATAGGTACCCATCTATCCATAAAAAAATTGGAGATCCATCAAAAGGAGAAAAGTTGCCTCTCTAGGTCATATGCTTAGGTACTCAATATACCAACTTCTTCTATCAATAATCATGGTTAAAGTGACTGGAAGAAGAACTGTCAGGGGCAGGAAGAAATAGTGGCTTGGGTGCATTTGGGAATGGACTGGAATCACAAGTGCAGTGCAGCTTTTCAATTTAAGGCCGGGAGAAATATACGAACCTGACTGCCAACCTTTACTAGTTGGAGAGGCACTATAAGAAGGAGAAGAAAAAACTGATTTGATTACCATAACTCCTATGTAAGTCTTGCAGGTGGTAGGACCTTGTGCAGGGTCCGTCCGGATCGCTACCACCATCTTATCCATTATCTTACCGCCAAACAGCAGTGTTCACACTGTTGTGTTCCGGTTTGGGGATAAGACAGCCGGTGAAATCACTAGCATAGAGGCATTCCATCTTAGTCCTCAGGGTTGGCAACGCATTTGCAGTCTTAGGATTGCATTGCAGTCTTGTGAATGCGAATGTCTATGGGTCACAGTTTCCACATACCATCAGGTGGCCTGTGTGCTCGTTTGTCTTCGCTATGCCATAAAAAAAAATGCACTGAGTCTAACGAGGATATACTTACTGATAACAGTAAAGTTGAGCCTCAGGTTCCTGGTCGGCGAGTTCCTGAAGTCTACCCTGCAGCGGTACAGGCCGGCGTCTGGTGGCGCCACGTTCTCCACCAGCAGGACTGCAGTCGAAGCCGCGGCGCGAAAGTAGGCTCGGGAGCCGAAGCCCGTGGGGGAAGACCAGAGCTTGGGCTGGGACGCCAGCCGGCCGCGGACGTCGTAGCTGGAACAAATAAGTTATCCACTTCACACTTCTTGGACATCATAGTATACAAAGTAATATTTTGTAAGTCATCATTCATCTTGCGCTTATCCCAATTTTTTACTGAGTCAATGACATTTTTCAAATCATTTAAATACATATCACGTACCATAAAGGAAATTGACTCCTTGACCACTTTAGACACTCTCAAAGTGATGTAATCAATGAAAATATAAGACTTCTTATGATTTTATTTAAAATGTCACTTTGACATGGTTCAAAGCGATCTAGAAATAAATTTTCGTGACTTTACATAGCCTTAGGTTAGGTTCGTATCTTAATAATATAAAAAAAATATTATGCGAAATAATAGTTATGCGGAATAATACAACACACCACAGAGAACAGAGTTGGTAATCTTTTGCAAATTAATATAAACCTGTGTCTTACCTATACAGAGGCTCTCCGTCACTCTCTTTGAACCAAAGGACCATGGAGACCTGGTCTCCAGCAGCCAGGGGTTGGATGTCACAGGGCAGTGCTGCTTTCTTGCCGAGCACCCCCTGGACGTCTGAGGTGGGCACTGCAACAAGACAAAATATACTTGAATGGTAAAACACAAAACAAGTTAAGTACCTATTCTCGTCTTATTCTTTAATAGGAACAAATTCATTTCGACCTGCGTTTTGTCCAATGATTCAAATCATAGAGGAAATAAGGGCAGGGCTCGTTATTTATGGTCGCCATTATCACGGTGGATAAAATAAATCATCCGTCACTCTCGCGCTTACATACAGGTCAGAAAGTGAGAGATGTTTTATCCACGCTTATCCACATCGATAAGTACAACCATAATAGGCCTGCAGGAATCGGAAAATATTTAAAAATGCTTGGGCAGCACAAGGATATTTCCAAAAAAATTACAAAAAAATGGTACAGTGTGTGCTCTACACTCATGAATTAAGAGTTATTGCCATAATAATACACATATTGCATACCTACACTTTCTAGCCAACGAACGAAGAGCCTCAGGGTAGTGAAGATATTAACAAGCAATTGTTTTTTATATTTCTAAATGTATGTATTTGATGTAACAGAGACTAAACGAAATTACATGAGGTTCAGTTTTTGCCACTTCGCTAGGAACCCTACAAATCAATCAATTTTGGTTCACTTCTGCTTAACATCTTTGCATTGCTTGTCGACTGTTGTTATATTTGCGCCAATCAAAATGAAATTGAAACCATTCTTCGATTTAATAAGCAATCTTCAAAGAATAATGCGTGTACCAATTTTTATTAAATATTGGAGTTTTTTTCGTTCAACCTACCATTGTTGTGCAGAATGATGGTTGTTGTACCGAATGATCGATCATCAGAAGAACAACAATCTTTCTGTGTGCACACTATCAATTCTTTACAAATAAAGTTTTTTATACAACATTTTCATTCAATTAATTGATTAACGCATTAGTCTCATCTTTACTAAATTGATTTGAAAATCTCCATACAACAACGCATTCATTTGATTTCGAACTCTTTTTCACTGAATCATTACTATTTCTGCAGATATACCAAGAATAAGGCCAAACGGAGCTATTTCGAATGCGGGGTAATCAAATGGTACATCATACCAATACTCATTTTAATTGTATAATTACTATGAATAGTTAGATATACCCCTCTTTTGAAATAGTTCCGCAAAGATAAGTACTTTGAACTTTGCTTTCGAAGGGTTAAGTTTCTAGAATGTTTTACAGACCGGAGAGAATGAGGAAGTTGCTTAACGCTAACGTAAATGAGTTTCGAAAACTGACAAAATGTATGCAAAAGACGTAGGCGTTCGACGCGACAGTCTGGTTACATTATGTGTTTTGGATAACGATAACGAACGCCAAATGTATTGTCTAGGGCTCCATCTGCTTATCAAGATCTTTTCAGTTTAATGTCATTAAAAATTAACTTTTTTCCGTGACTCGAAAGTAAGCCAAAATCAAATTAATTGAAACTTTATCCCCCTTACTTATAAACGTGGAATAAGCTTGGAATAGTTTATGCCAATGCTTTGTCACTTTCTGTCTTATGCAAATGTCACAATTACAGATAAGGGCAAAGCATGGCATAAAATTATTCCAAGCTTTTTCCACGTTTATAAGCAAGGGGGTATAAGTATAACCATTATAATATATACCCTATTATCGGTAAATTAGAAAGTTTTATTAAGATTTAATCTCATTCTTTTCTTGTTCGGTCTGAAAGGTAAAAAATATTCGTAATTTTTCTATGTGCTACATTTCAGGTAAGTTCTTTTAACCGGGTCATTGTTTCTATCAGATTTCATGCCATTCTTGTAATGAAGACCGTTTTAAAACGGCATGAAATAAACAACGTAAACATTAAATAAAAACTTATAAACAAGTCAACAACTGTCTGCAAATAAGAACGAACATTCGTCTAACAGAGGAACAACTCACTAAGTACATATAACTTACTTTTAACATAGTGAGTTTTTCCTCTATACAGACAAATTATTTACCAAGGAATGTTTCCACCTATTTTATTTTGTTTATAGCACATACTTAAGTTCCGGAATACTCAGAGGTACGGAGATTTAATCTTGAGATCCATTGGTTCTCAAACGGCGTCCCGCTCGACTACCCCGCCAAACAAAAGGAATCAACTTTATTAAAAAACCTTTCCGGCGATACTCAGATAAGCCCAACAAAGAGTATTTCAGAGTCCCATAAATTGGAATAATCTTTTGTCAGTTCTCCCTAAAAACTTAGCATTTTAAGGCCCCGACAGATGTCGTTAAGTTAAGTGTTAACGAGGTTATTAGACCTTTTATATTTCAAACCCTAAGATTATTCTTTAAAAAATCCGTTAGATTTTTCTTCAAAGCTAACCAATTTGTACGTCTTAAAAGCCATATTGAAGACTTCTTAAGAATAATCTTAAGGAGTTCTGTTACGGTCTACTTTCCGTTGGCGTTTAATGAGGCTTAAATTATTTTGCTTTTACTGACTAGATTGTATAAATGCCAGCTTTGAAGCGTTCTTATTTTCTCACAATATTTCTTAGAGTCAACTTTTTTATATTTCTTAAACACGTTTATTTGATGTCTAATTATAAAAGCTTGGCGATAACCATAACTATATTACTTCATTAACATCTACCTAATAATGACTAGTTGTATAAAATTGAGCCATGGAACCCTGTCGCAGAAAGTTAATGATTAATATTCACGTATTTTCATTTTCGTGACTTGACGCTGATATTGTCACAGGGTTTTTCTGGTGACTTGACCGTTCTTATTTAGGGTGTTGGTGCTATTGCTAGATTTTGATGCATAAACCTACTACTATACCTTTCGAAATGTCCCACTGTTAAGCATCTTTGCTTACCTTCATCCATTGGATATCATCTATATTAATTCATTATAAAAGAACGGTAAACGGAAAGAATGTAATTATAAGTAAATATAATCTCTAATCAGTTAATCAATTGTTTTTAAAAGATTTTAGTCCAAAAATGAAGAGTTTGCAATTAAATACTCACCAGTCACAAACTAAAATCCTCTTATAACTTTGGTAATTTCACTTTTTAAAAAACCTGTACTTACTCTTTATAAATAATTACAAGTCGGTTTGAAGATAGTTTGGACTCCAAGAAGCAACATGCTTTTCACCCCAAAAGTTTTAAATATCCCGAAAAACGTCGATAAACGAATTGTATGATAGAAAATAGATAAGTATAGAAGCAAGAAGTTCCCAAGGCTGTAAATTGACACTCGAAATCGACAGCCCGTCGCTGTAAGTGACGCGTGTCAGCCGCCCAAGCGTGACGAACAAACCGTGCGACTGTCATGACAGATATCTATTACAGGGTTATCGTACCTTAAACCAAAGGGAATATCTAATGTTGAAATATTATTAGTATTTTATTATACGTGGGTAACAAAGGAATTGGGTATTTTGGTAATATTGAGATACATCTAAAACATACTTTGGTTATAAGAAATGACAAGGTTGTCTAGGAGATATGGTTAAGAGAGAGAATTGATAGAAGAGAGATTGTAAGACTGGCTGTTGTCTTAATACCTTTTATACCTCTAACTTTTATTTTTGCATATTACATAACAAATAAAAATAAATAAAAAGAAACACCGTTCGTTTTTTTTGTCATCTTTTTTTTATAATATTAAGTACAATAAGAATCATACTATATGTACGAGTATTAAACTTTACAGTTCTATTTAAAACACAGTTATAAATATGCAATGTAAAATAAATTATTTACAGTTTATTAATACGAGTATTTCATTATTGTTAATTACATAAAATAAAAGAATTTGAACAACAACATCGCGATAATTATTCATTACATTAATTTAAGCAAAATATCGCTATAATATCTGAAACTCGCAAACTATTTCGATCGCGGTTTTCATTAGCATTACGTTATCGCTGCTATTTGGATTACAAAAGGCTTTGGCCTCAGCTGTTATGGTGCTGTATAAACCACTGAATAAAAGGTTCTATAGCCCATTGTTTTTAAAAGGGCTTAAAGTTTCAATGGCATATTTCTTAACAAAAAATAATAATGAAAAAGAGATTAAAAAGTACCCTACAATATATTTTTTCTTCTAAAAACAGTAGGTAACTCATACAAGCGTCAGCTTTGGAGTAACTTTAATACAAACATTGAAGAAAACCATTTCATTTCTCTCCCTGTTATCACTTTAAAAACTTAAAGTGCACGTACTCATAAAAGACTGCAGATTCTTTGTTCGCGCTTTCTAGATCAATATTCCTTGCGGTGCTTACTTGAGAAATTCTAGACGCCGACAGCTTTATACACAAACCACCCATGATAAAAACGCTGAGCTTTAACATTCAGTTACCGATTTATTGCCATAATATTTACCGAATTTAACATTAAAACTACATGTATTTAAATTAAAATAAGACTAAGCTACTCAAATATCAAAGATATAAATAACAATCACCACTATAAAAAGAACACCCCCTCTAACATGTCCGCTCGCGGCATGGTCCCTATGACTCTGGCTGCATTACCTCTCTGGATAGCTATACTTAAAATTTAATAATCAAAATACCGGAATTTTCTTTTGACAAATTTCATTTTAGGCGTTTATAAACAAGAAGAGTCTAAGATTTAATCATTATTCACTAAGGCCCGTATTAATAAACTCATCTTGGCTGAGATGCCCGTCACAAGATACGTCAAAGTAAACGTCAAACCATAGAACACTGACATTTTTTACGGATCTCGAGACGAGCATTAGATTGAGATTAGTTTATTAATACGGCCCTAAGTTCGATGTTCTAGAAAGTGTTTTTCCTACTCCTGTACTTTTATCTGTCATTTATATAGTCACGAACACTAATAATAACAACATACATAATATGTCCGCAGAATAATCCAGAGAAAAGTCTATCTTGTCTATGCCCCAAAACAGCACTTGTGCGTTTTTGAGATAAAACGATACGGCCAGCTGCCAAAGCTTAGCGTTGCACAATCGATTTAATCATATTTAAACGATTGTGAAATTAGGACTATAAATCACCTAATGTTTTGAGAAATTATTTCAGTTACCTGAATTGGTCGATTTTAAAATAGCTGTATTTCTGGTTGGTTGATACGATATACAAAGTTTTTATAAAAGATTTAAATTAGTTAAAGAGAAACACGTACCTAAAAGAACCTATCGTTCCGTTTGACAGTCGATGTGTATTGTGATTGGTGGATTTAATTTGGTGAAGTATTCTGATTGGTCAAATTAAAATGTTTTGGAATTGTAAATAATTCTATTTTCCATTCCGTCAATTTAAAAACAAAGTAAACCATAGACACATATTTTGTCATTTTCTTGTTTCCCGCTCGTTTGTTGTTCTTTACTTCGTTCGTTCGTTTGTAAGTTTTTTCGCTTAGTTTTGCATTTCATTTGAAACCTAGTCGTAGAAAAAGTATTGTATGCAACGGTGTATAACTAAGTCAAAAAACACTCGTGGCGCTTACCTTTACGATGTTCGCCTTCGGCTCACGTCGTAACACACGCCACTCATATTTTTTGACCTCTCTTATACAACTATTGCATAAACTACTATTAAGTACAAAGCTGTTTTTTTTGCGGAAATGTAGCCAGTTCCAGAGCATAAAGCGATAATAAAAGATTATGACTCTATCAAGCAAGAGCATAAGATTTAAATTACTATAAAAACCTGAGAGATGACCTGGCTTACAAACATACAATCCTATTAACCTGGCGGTATATTTGGCAAGTGACTTACTTTTAAACTGTTCTATGCTACACCTCTGAATAGGATATTTCTAAAATGCACTCTGGAGTTTAGAACGCAGTTTGTTCAAATAGCAATGCAGCATATACGCTTCAAATTGTTCTTTTACCTTTGAGTTGAGGAATTGATATCTGTGACAGCTTCTTTTCTCGCAGAGTGTCTGAAAATACAACTGTATTCCCGTTTTTAAAGCGACGTTTTCTGTGTCTATCGCGATGCGAACGGTTACTCCCTGTGCCTCTATTCAAGGCGGTAAAAACGATATTGTAATTGACCTGTTATCGTATTGTCAACGGTTTGATAGCTCTTATTTTCTTGACAGTAATGACGGCCGAGTTAAAAACGATTCCATAACAGGTCAAATACGATATCGTCTTTACCGCCTACAATACCGACCCTGTTGAGCGTTAGCTTGTCCGCAACTTGCTTTTCCTTTAAGCTAACCTAACTAGACCACTACTGGAGACCCAGCTAGCCTAAAGCACTCCCAATCGCGATCGACTTCAAAGAATTTCCATTTTGTATGCAAACAAGCTTACAATTTTCAAAATGTAAACGATTGTAGTTGCGAGGCAATAGCCCCTCTTGTTTCATTCATAACGCTAACTTAAACGATTATCGAAAACTTGAAATGTATGGAATTGACAAAACGCTTGACGCGACCGTCCGGCAGCTTGCGACATCCTTCAATATTTTCGATAACGAAAACTTTTACAGAATGCATCTTGCCAAGCGAGTCATACTTGAACAAAGAAAACACTGAGCGATCAGGAAAATTAAAATGCTCTTTTGGAGCCTATAGTAATGCAGCACCCTGCAGTACCTGAAGGTCAATGTACGAAATTCTTTGTAGTTTACGTGATCGTGTTAACAAAAGTGTGGTTGCCGGGTTAGAATAGTGCTACTCCATAATATCTTCCCGTGGATGTCGTAAAAGCCGACTAAGGTAATAAAGCCGTGTAGTGCTGTTAGGCGATGGGCTTGCAACCTGTCACTAATACACTGGTAAACATCTTAGCCTAAGTGTGCAAAATGTGGTTACAGAATTATCAAAATTTTTGGAGTTGTTGGAAATTCTGTAGCTCTGCCTACCCCACTCTGGGAATAAAGGCGTGAGTTTATGTATGTATGTTGGTGACCGCGGTTTACGTGATCGTGTAGACTAATCCACCTTTCTTTTCGTTTTATAATAATCGGCTAACTTTTAGTGTGCGTGTTTCGAACAACTAAACATTCTAAAATATCGTAAGCCCGAAATCTTCAGCATAGTTCTCCCCTACCCTTCCCCGTTTTTACCTCCCGGACGCATAAATGTTAAGCATCTACCTCAAAACATTCCGGCATTCTATAATATTTTATTTCACTTTACTAAACAGTTTAGCACCTAATACTTCTTGCGTTGTGCATATAAATCTAAAACCACCCTTCCTCCTTTCTACCGACTAATTAACTTTTGTGTTTTATACATTCAGTTTATTGAATTTATTTTATCTTATTTTAAACTATTTGGATAGATTATTACTTACTGAAGTTATTAAAGTTGTTCCACTAATTATGAGTCCCAGTTACTTGAAATATTATGTAAGTGTGATTAGTTTGATTACTATATCTGTATAAATAATATTTATATCATTCTACATTATTACCATGATAAATACTGCATTTTTTTTATTTTTTTTTCGTTTCCGACAGTCTGAGTTAATCTCTGTTTGCGGGGTGTCGGACACTGCTGAGGTTCTTATTGGTTATGTTTTAAACAGAAGCAAGACTCGATCTGCTCAAAACTGACAATGTTCTTCCAATTCAGACTGTGAGCTTTAGACAAATAGACGGAGAAAAAGTGACACAGTACACAGAGTATGAGTTCAGTGACTCAACCAAAAAAATGTTACAAAATGAAATAAATCGGTTAAATTAATGTTTTGTTCATAAATGTTTTTTTTGTTTATGAAACTGTTTTTTTTAAGGTGTATTGTACCCCAATACTCAATTTATCCATGGCTCTCTAACAAACCGTGACGGCAGATTTCTGAGTATTTGTCAAACCAAATCTGTGCTCCGTAGGTGAATGCACATGTCCATGAGTTAACGCTTAAAGTGGCATTGAAAGGTTTCCCATCATGTATTCCTTCATCGACCAATAGCTCCTGTGTAGATTAACGCAATCATATTCACTTTCGAAAACCTACTTCATTCGTACCAAGTATTGCACTATAGACGTTTAAATTACTGACCCTGCCTACGGAGCTAGCGGTTCGGGGATCAAATTCCGATAACGGCAGATATTTGTGTGGTGAGCGCGAAAATTTATTTGTTCCTGAGTCATGGATGTTTTCGATATATTTAAATTAGTATAATATTTATATTGTATAAGTATTTCAATCACATCTTTTGCAAGGGGTTTCTTAAAGTGTATATGCATTATATTCTAAACGATCTATAAATTTACAAGCAAGTGTCTTGTAAATTTATAGATCGTTTAGAATATAATGCAAGTGTCTTACCCCAATGAAATACCGTACATCTGTATGTTGATAAAAGCTGAAATAAACCATTTGGCTCCGACTGTTTCAGCTTGGTTTTAAACCGGAAATCCGGGTATAACCAAATCCTTCATTCAGCGAGTGTTTAGAGTCTCCGTTCCCAGAGGCTGGAGATTAAGTCTTTAATCCGCTGTTTATAATTGCGTAATGCAGTTCTATCTGATATCGTGGCTTTGCAAAGGGTATTTAATTCCGAAAAGTCAGTTTCGGATTATTAGAAGTGGAAAATTTTGATGCTTTTCCGAACACAATACAGTAATCCAACAGCCCACAAAATAAAACATATTCAACGTATTTGGACCATCAGTAGGCCTTAAAAGAAAGGTTTATTTTTCAATTCAGGTAACCGATCGTAACCGGAATATCTGTGTACTGCGTCATTACGGAGACTGGACGCCAAACAAGGCTGGGAACGACCCGCTGTGCTAACGTCGAGACTTGGACTGAGATGGTGTCAAAGAGGTTTAAATGCTTTTAAAACTCCTGTTTTACTAATATAATAACTGCAAAACATTGTCTGTCTGTTGTGGCACGGACGGTGCGGACGCGTTGGTTTTCCCTTATTACGACTTAAAGGCAATCGTTTACCTGTGACTTGGCGAGTGAAACAGACTGTTAAATTTTCAAATGCAATGGTATTTGAAAATTTAACAGACCATTTCACTACCGTGAACTTCGTGCTTAAGCAAACATTCCGGTTCATTGAGCATATTAATGAACCGGTCGTTACCGGAATATCTGTGTACTGCGTCATTTAGGAGATTGGACGCTTATCCATTAACCTACCGCCAAACAGCAGTGTTCGCATTGTTGTGTTCCGGTTTGGGGATAAGACAGCCGGTGAAATGACTAGCATAGAGGCATTCCTTCTTAGTCCTCAGGGTTGGCAACGCATTTGCAGTCTTAGGATTGCATGGCAGTCTTGTGAATGCAAATGTCTATGGGTCACAGTTTTCACTTACCATCAGGTGGCCTGTGTGCCCGTTTGTCTTCTCTATGCCATAAAAAAAAAAAAAAAAAAAAAAAACAAGGCTGGGAACGACCCGCTGTGCTAACGTCGAGACTTGGACTGAGATGGTGTCAGAGAGTTTTAAATGCTTTTAAAACTCATACTTTATTAATATAATAACTGCAAAATATTATCTGTCTATTGTGGTAACTTTACGGTTCGCCACAAAATATGATTTTGATGGATATTTTGGGAGTATTTGAGCTCCAAGTAAGAGCTTACTTTAGTACAAACGCAGTATGAAGGATTTAATCTACGTCCGCTCGTACACTAATATATTATTATAAAGAGAAAAGATTTAATTGGTTGTTTATTTGAATTTAATAGGCTCCTAAATTACTGAACCGAATGACGTCGTGGACAACGGCTAGTGCCTAATAAAGTGCGTCTGAAAAAGATAAAACAATAATCGATGTCTATTGGCAATTGCTACGAATAGGTATAATTCAAAAGAATCGTCCGGGACTAAGTCTACGTGTCTTAGAAAAACCCCGATTTTTATATATTTATTTTGATAGAATTAAAAAACACGTGTAGCGACTCAGCGTTCACTAATAAACTCAAAGCCAAACTGGCATCTGACGCCTGGTACTCCATTGATGCCTTTTTCGAGTGAAAGACATTCCGTAGTAGTAACTGGTTCGCAGACCCTCAAAAATAATAATAACTATCTAACAAAATGATTACAATGTATATCTACTTATGTACAACGTGCGCGATAGTAATCTATATAATAAAAATGAATCACAAAATGTGTTGGTAAGCGCAAAACTCGAGAACGGCTAAACCGATTTGGCTGATTTATTTTTTGTTACGTTCGTTATTGTCAGGGTAAGGTTTATGTGTAAGAAAAAAAATGGAAAATCCAATGGTAAGGTCGGGAATTTGCAGCGGGGCGAAGCCGCTGGCGGGCAGCTAGTAAAATATAATAAGTCCCTAATATATGTTATGAATTTATGAATAAGAATTGACATGTAAATTTTTTTATTTTACCAATAAACGTTTGAATTGCATTGAATTGAATAGGAAACTCCTTTTTAATGTTATAAGTTCTAAAATCGTACTTTTCCTTCGTACTTAAGCAAACATTCCGGTTCGTTGACGTTACCGGAATATCTGTGTACTGCGTCATTACGGAGACTAAGACAAACAAGGCTGGGAACGACCCGCTGTGCAAACGTCGAGTCTTGAGGACTGCGATGGTGTCAGAGAGTGATGCTATCACCATCTCTAATAATATTATAAATGATACAAATTGTCTGTTTGATTGTGACGTTTTTTATAAATAAAGTACTAATACGATTTTAATGAAATAAGATACTTAAATAAGATACTTAAGACAGCCGGTGAAATGACTAGCATAGAGGCATTCCATCTTAGTCCCCAGGGTTGGCAACGCATTTGCAGTCTTAGGATTGCTCTGCAGTCTTGTGAATGCGAATGTCTATGGGTCACAGTTTCCACTTACCATCAGGTGGCCTGTGTGCTCGTTTGTCATCTCTATGCCATAAAAAGAAAAAAAAAAATTAAAAAAAAAATGTTAATAGGGATATTGAAAATCCGCGTGGTTGCCGGCTTAAGGCGAATTAAAGAATAAAGGGTTGTAGTATTGTAAGGCGATGGGCGTGCAACCTGTCACTAATATACAACGGTAAACATTTTAGCCTGATCGTGCAAAATATGGTTACAGAATTAACAACAAGTTTTTAGAATTGTTGGTAATTCTGTAGCTCTGCCTACCCCACTCTGGGAAAGAAGGCGGAAAAGCAAGTACCTATGTATGACAATCTTTTAAAATAAAAACTACATCAACCCCAATATATAAAATAAGATATCAAAATCATAAACACAATTTTATCGTCTGCATTATTTCACAACCAATTTTTCTTAAAGTTACCTTTCTCGGCGAGAAAGAGATAACAAAGGCATCCGCCACACTTTGCACACTGCCCTTCCTCCACATTCCGGATATCAGCCATTTTTGCGGCTTTCGTCAAAAGCCTTTAACATTTTACTAAAACTGTAGGCTATTGTTACTAAACGGGTGGTTACATAAAGTAATTTTAATATACTTAATACAAACTTGCTAAATCTCGGTTGGCAAGCGATCTATGTGAATAAAGGAAGACAATATATTTTAGAAAGCAACGAAAGCAATATTAAAAATACCTTACTAGCTACCTAACATTTTATTCCATCTATCTGTCTTATATTAATATTATACCCATGGTAAACATCTTAGCCTGTTTGTACAAAATGTGGTTATAGAATGAACTACAAGTTGTTAGAGTTGTTGGTAATTCTGTAGCTCAGCCTACCCCACTCTGGGATGAAGGCGTGAAGTATGTGTAAGTGTCAATTAGTTTTTAAATCCCATCCAATACCTCGAATGATGTCATTATGTAAATAAAAATGTTTATTGCTTTACTTGTATAAAACGTACTTCATTATTATTTTGCAACATTATATTTTATAACTTTGTCGACATACTAAATTTAATGTAAGTATAACTATACCATATTATGAGTTCCTTGTTAAATGCGGAATAATTAAAAATTCAACTGACTCACAGCTTAACCGCTTAACTGGCTTAAATGACTTTTGTAATGGAAATAACTTGATCCCGAATAGGATATTTTTTCGGAAATCTGGTAATTTCTTGTATATCGATAAAACTGAGATGCCCGTCACAAGACATGTCAAAGTAAACGTCAAACCTCTATGGTTTCTCACTGTCAGTTTAGAAGCATCTTGAGACGATCATTATAGTCGTGATCAGGGTAGCGATTCTCTCAACGGACGGACGAGTGGATGTCGCAGCGGCGAGTTTAAGTAGTTCCGTCAGAGCGAACAAAACACATTTTAGCGCGTGCATTCTAAATTAGGCAGACTTATACGTTCGATATTATCGATAGAAGCAATGCTGCGAAATTGAAAATGCACGCGGGCAAAATGTACTTTGTACGCTCTGACGGGACTACATAAACTCACCGCTGCAACATTCACTCGTTCGTTCGTCCGACCGCGTTTTTGAGAGAATCACACCCCTTTATTAATACGGTATTAAGATCGCAAATGCGTTGCCAACCACACAACTATTACTCAAAAAAAAAGTATGCGACAGACCTTTATAAGCATGATTTTTTCAGAACACCTTATAAAACAGTTCCTATCGTCAATTCCGGCTTTATTATTAAGTCAATACTTACCTAACAGCAGCTATCGTCACGTTGACGTCAAAATAATGTGTGGTGAATAGAGACCCTGGGCATTATATTATTATGTATACAGACTAATATTGACTTTGCTACAGACTATCGGGACTATCGGGTTACATTATTGCTTACAGAGCTTGGAACAAACAAGCCGTTAAAGCTACAGCAGGTCAAACCATATTGGACTCGGACAAACTGGCAAACAGGGGCCTTAATCCACATTGTTTTTACCCATATTGCTATCGTATCGTATCACGGAAACCTGTAAAATCTTAAATAGTCTGTGCCAAGATGTAAACACAACCAAACGAACCAATTTAAGATTATTACTCGATAATCACTGGTTTTTAATCAAGTGAGGTCATATCGATTATTTATACACTTGACCTTAGCTTTGACATTAAGTTTAAGATTAAATAATAATTAACTAAACGTAATTTGAAATGAAAACACGCTTGTATCCACGTTTTTTTATGGCATTGATAACACAAACGAGCACACAGGCCACCCTGATGGTAAGTGGAAACTGTGACCCATAGACATTCGCATTCACAAGACTGCAATGCAATCCTAAGACTGCACATGCGTTGCCAACCCTGAGGACTAAGATGGAATGCCTCTATGCTAATCATTTCACCGGCTGTCTTATCCCCAAACCGGAACACAGCAATGCGAACACTGCTGTTTGGCGGTAGGTTAATGGATAAGATGATGGTAGTGATCCGGACGGACCCTGCACAAGGTCCGACCACCCGCAAGGTTTGAGGTTAAAATTTAAATTTCCACACTTTGCTATTTTTAATGACTTCGCTCGAATTCTTGCTCCTATTTAAAACACCAGTAGGTAATTAAAATTATAATAAAATTAGTTGGTATTTAAGGGTTGCACACTTTGACCACTTTTTGAATCAATTTTCTTGATTATGCAATTCTCCGAAGCCGCAACAGGCAGAAAAAATGGTGAAGATAGTCGATATTACTAGTATTTGACATAAGTCGAATGTCAGTTATTGTTTGTTGTTTTTGGAAAAATAATAAATATAGAAAATCTGCTTTAGCGTAAGTGGTCAATTTGTGCAAATTTTGTTCTATTACCTTGAAAGTAAACGTTTTAATTTTTTACATTATAAAGACTTCGGGCGTAAGCGAAGTGTGCAAAAAATATGACATTTATTTTATTCCATACAAATGTGAAACACCCTAATAGGTACTTTCCTTTTTGATACAAAAGAAGTCTACTAGCATTTTGCACTGACAATGAGATAACAGTATACATGACTACATAGACATATTGAAAACTATGGCGGCTGACTGAAAGTTACGCTTTTCCAATAGTGTTAGTTCCTAGCTGAAGTAAAATGTATTCTGGAATACGGATTGTATTTTTCAGCAAGGTAGACTGGGTTTTATGTTTCGGCGCGGCATAAAAAAAAATCTGACTGGATTTAAACTCTATATAGTGTTAATGATTTTTGCGCTAATCATAAATCCAAATGTATCATCTTATTTATTATTCCTTTGAAGCTTGTAATAAGGGTAACATAAAAAAACCGGCTAAGTGCGAGTCGGATCCAAGAACCGAGGGTTCCACATCTACACTAGAAAAAAAATGGTCGTACCTATCAAGATAGTGATTGTTGTTCATATAAGCATCGTGATGCCATGCCTGACAATACGTTGGATACATCAACTAAGACTAGTGAAATCACGAAAGAGCTTGCTGTTGTTAATATCTGCTTTGGATATTTACATTATAATACTTAAAAACATACGAAAACAATATTATGATGAGGATGATGACACTTTACTCGAGTTCTTGCTTGTATAGATGTTGACGAAGCTTACGCTTAAACACGAATTTTCCGGGCGCTTGTCGTATTTCAAGATGGGAGCGTATTCCAGAAACGGGTGGCCTGGAGGACGAATGAATTGGACATAAACCCGGTATGGTAAAGAAGAATTTTGAGTTTACGCCTCTTTCCCGTAGGGGTAACAGAGATCACTTCCTTCCACTTGCTACGATCCAGATAAACGTCCCTCCCTTCCTTCACACTCATAAGTCTCTTCATACACAACTAGAGCTATCATAACGTTGACAATACTATGCCATATCAGAATTAATATGGTTCAATCTTAACACTGCAATTCTAGGGGCCGTATTAATAAAATCATCTTGCCTGAGACGCCCGTCACAAGATACGTCAAAGTAAACGTCAAACCATTGAAAACTGACAATTTTGACGCATCTTGAGACGAGCATTATACCTAGTCGAGATCAGGGGTGTGATTCTCTCAAAAACGCGGTCGGACAATGTGCATTCAAAGTGCACTCTCAAACGTTTTAATTTTAATTACTTATAGTTTTAGTATAGTGGTGTGTTTGTGTAAAAGAATTTGGAAGTCAACATTGAAATGAATAAATATAAATCTTATATTTAAAACAAATGGTTTTATCTATTAAAATATATTTCCTGATTTACTAAATACATGAGTTGAATTTTGCATTTATCAAAGTCCAAAGTTACTTTATCCCTTTCTCTCGATAACTTACTAATTGTAAAGTAAAAGGGACAGCATCCGAAGTTTATTTAGTGCACCAGAGTGCAACAGACGCTGCCATATGGTTTTTGTTTGTAACGATCTTGAACAAGCCCTTTCCGAGTAAATGGCATGGGGACGATTTGTTTACATTTCAGTACGGACAGACGGACGCAGCGAGGCTTGGGATAACATTGGACAGAGATATCAAACAAATAAACTTCTTTGTTAAAAAAGGACAAATGCTCCTATACTATACATATTAAAAACACAACACACCATTCTTTTTAACCGTCAGTAAAATACTTACTGATTTTGTATCATTACATTGATGAAGAAATAAACCTACTGGATTTTTTTGAGTAAACTTAGTAATTCCGAATTAATAATACGCCGTACGTAATTACCAGTGATCGGAATAGGTATAGCTAATTTGCCTAAACTTGATGCACCTTCATTCAATAATGTATTCCCATTTCACTCACGCATGAATGAATATGCCTCAAGTTTAGGCAAATTAGCTCTACCTATTCCGATCACTGGTAATACTTACGAAGTGTTTCGATAGAAGACTTTTTTTTTATTTCGCTTGTAAATCAAACCTAACCTAACCTTTATAATTATCTCCTTATAGAAATTAAGTTGTGCATTTAATTTTGAATAACTCCAGCATAGCATAACATATATTTCGGAAAAAAATCAAATTCGGACAAATGAACTATTTAGGTGATTTTTATGAATGGTATGTAGTAATAGTTATTCAAAAACTTTACAAACATTATCTTATCTTACAGATATTTTTCGGATACACTTCGACCCGTTATAACCTTTTGTGAAATTACCCTTAAACAACACAGTTGTCTGTCTCAGTTGTCTTTGACCGTAAGCGCATTGGACAATGCACAGTAAGAAAAACTCATTGGTACAGTCAGCTGCAGAGAAATGTAACCACCTTTGCTAGGAAACTTGTATGCAGGGGGGGTCACTTTTCTCTGCAGCTGACCGTACATGGTGACCACGGGGGTTAGAACTCGGAAACTTAAAATTCAAAATTCAAAATTCAAAATATTTATTCAGTAAATAGGCCACGTGAGGGCTCTTTTACACGTCGGTAATATAGGGTGAGTCTACCAGCGCTTCGGACAAGACCATCATTGAGGAGAAGAAGCGTCGCAAGAAACTCCAGCAGAAGGTCAATTTTTCCATCATAAAAACTTGAACTTAAAACCAAGTTACATTAAGAATAGAAAGTTACATTAGGTAATAAAGTAATAAATAAAAAAATCCTACGATCATGAGGCAACTCACTAAGCCACTAGGCCACCGACGCTCTTAAAAAACGTTACAGACAAGCTTACGCGTTTATTCCCAGAGTGGGGTAGGCAGAGCTGCAGAATGACCAACCACTCCAAACGTTGACAACTCTGTAACCACATTTTGCACAATCAGGCTAAGATGTTTACCAGTGTATTAGTGACAGGTTGCAAGCCCATCGCCTAACAGAACATACATACATACATTAAATCACGCCTGTTTCCCAGAGGGGTAGGAGAAACCACTTCTTTCCACTTGCTACGATCTTGACAAATTTCTTTCGCTTCTTCCACATTTAAACATCGAGTCATGCACGCACGTCGGTTTCGGGTACTTAAGATTCGGCCCTTTTCTAGTATTTCTCCGATTTGATTCGAAAAAGTACGCACAGCCTTTATTCCTTTAGTCGTCTCTTACGACATCCACGGGAAGACATGGAGTGGCACTCTGGCACTACTCTAACCCGGCAACCACACGTTAACAAACATTATTATTAGCAAATGATTTCGATGAACCAATCTATCAATAGTTTCTGAACTTCCATCAAGAACAATTCGGACACGGAGTCCGTAAATTTTAAACTTGCCGAGTAGTAGAATCGAAACTTCAAGTCTATGTGTAGCGGCGGTTTGTAAAGGAATTAGGATTAAACTTGGGGGTTATTCGGGTTAAGCTTCAAAGACTGGCTTTAAAGTTAGTGCTAGTAACTTAGTTGACCGAAACCGGTAGTAAAATGGCCTTTAAATATCTTAGTCACGAAGGGTTGTAATAGTAAACTCAAGAATGACATATTTCAAAAGATGTCAGGGAAGAGAAAAAGGTAACTGCTATTTCTCATGGAAAAAATGTATAGGCACATAATATCATGTACATATAATTCAATGGGAGTTAGAAACATTATTTTAAGGAACCTTAAAGAATAAAGTATAATTATATAATTATTATTATTATATATGTTTCAAAGATATGTATTATCATTTCACAAAGGCGATAGTGAAAACTAAAGCGAAAGATATAAAATCATCTATGGTAGAATTCTTATTCTACACTAGTAACCCGCCCTCGCTTCGCTTCGGTTTATGTGAATATAATTTAAGACTTTAATTTCAGTCTGCTTGCTATCTTCCCTGGCCTATCTAGAGCCCTTGGGGTACCCACCATTGGTCGTCAAAAAAGGCATGCAGCACGTAAAAAAGTTAGTTCACATATTGTAGTCAACGTTTTGTAAACTGGAGACCTAACTGTCTCCGAGTTATTGGGGTTTTTCCTCTTGTTTTCACATTCAATACGTAAATAAAATCGGTGAAAAAAAAACATAGCACATATTTCAGACAAACAAACAGAAACAAACAAAGACCTAACTTAATTCATAGTTCTATGAAGTAAATAGGCATAGTGACAAGAGAGGCCGGGTCTGCTGACCCACGTTATAGGTCCAAACACGCATAGGTGATGAGTAGAGAGGTCAAATTGAATTATTCATCTACAAACTTGCCTTTGTAGCCTTAGAGGATTACACGGAACTCAATAATTACCCCAAAACTACACAGTATCGGTAAATCAACAGTATGTTATCCTGCCAAAAGTTCGATTGCCAGTGGTGATATATTTTAAAGCATTAAAAGCTTATATACTAGCCTAATTAGAGCCCTGCGAACACTAAAAACGGCAAGCGATATGTGAGGCTAGTTTACCTTATCCCTTAATCACTGATCTAAATCCATACTATTATTAAAAATGCGTAAGTGTGTCTGTCTGTCTGTCTGTCTGTTACCTCTTCATGCACCACTGAACCGATTTAGGTGAAATTTGGTGAAAAGGTAGTTTGAACCCTGCGAAAGGACATAGGATAGTTTTTTTCCTGAAATTCATCCCCTAAGGGGGTGAAATAGAGGGTAAAAATTTGTATGGAGCTACGATATTAAACGAGTTCCACGCGGGCGGAGTCGCGGGCAGAAGCTAGTAACAAATAAGCTAAAAATAAAATAAAGAATAAATAAATAACGTTTATTTGCTTCTAACAAGTACAAAAAAAACAATCATGAAAACAAAAACAAAAACACAAAATGTCTGAACTAGTGCCAATCGAAACCAGACACAGAGACAGATTTATTACATGTATTACTGGTTCTAAATAACTTGACACCGTCCCAAAGTTCCGCAGTACCAATAAACTAGCAGTACGTTATCCGGGAACAAATTATACGCAGGACGCTGGCTCGGATCCTGGACTCGTAAACAAACAGGCCGACTGTGGTTTATAAGAATTAATACAAAGCTGTGTTTACCGTTTGGGGTGTGCCGTAAGTCATAAGTGGAAGCTAACCGTATTCTTTCTCCCTATAATTCAAGATTAAAAATCCTTATGCTTTGTCTATACGTTGCAGTAATCATTAATAGAATGACAGAAAAGAGCTATTTTTGCGGGTGGTAGGACCTTGTGCAGGGTCCGTCCGGATCGCTACCACCGTCTTATCCATTAACCTACCGCCAAACAGCAGTGTTCGCATTGTTGTGTTCCGGTTTGGGGATAAGACAGCCGGTGAAATGACTAGCATAGAGGCATTCCATTTTAGTCCTCAGGGTTGGCAACGCATTTGCAGTCTTAGGATTGCTCTGCAGTCTTGTGAATGCGAATGTCTATGGGTCACAGTTTCCACTTACCATCAGGTGGCCTGTGTGCTCGTTTGTCATCTTTATGCCATATAAAAAAAAATATAAAATATATATACTTAAAAGATATGCCATTCAAAGTTTTTGAATTCAGTGCTTAAAAAATGAAGGTTAGTTCAGGTGCTTTTTCCCTGCAATAATAGTCTTGTCAGAAGCACTGGTATATTCACTCAATGCCGACATGTGAAAGAACACTCGTGTACTCAGTTTACTGGATAAATATTACCAGAAAGAAAGTCAATTGTTACACGTAAAATCTAACCTATCTCTTCGGAGAAGTGACATAAAAAATCATTCGATGGAAATAAAACCTGTGAGCGAGATGTTTCGAAAGTTAGCAGAGTATGTCATGTTTTCCTAACGTGATAGCTACAATCTTTATCAATATCATTGATATAATTAGTCTTGTACACAACAGAAGTTTAAGTACAGCAGCTTACGTCAATCTATACTAATGTTTTAAAGCTGAAGAGTTTGTTTGTTTGCTTGAACGCCCTAATCTCAGGGACAACTGGTCCGATTTGAAAAATTCTTTAAGTGTTAGATAGCCCATTTATCGAGGAAGGCTATAGGCTATTTATCAAACTCAAATAAACCGAAGCGATTACGTTCTTGCAATGCATCTTGTCTTAGGACACAGCCGCGTTATAGAAGCAAAAAAAAAATAAACAAACCACTTCCGCTCATCCCATAAACCGTACAGAAACTGTTTACGCGGTGACCCCGCGCGGGAATACATTATTGGAGTTGCGAGCGGACGATTTCAATGTTGATATTGACATGAAAATAATTATGTTGACTGGCCGCCGGAATACCGCTCGATCCGATATCACCTTAAATAGGGTGCTGTTTATTTGGAAAAATTTAGAATAAAATTGGTACATCACAACCGATATGGCGTGTCGTGAATCTTCGTTCGCGCAGACATGAACAACGATTGCGATGATTTCCGAAAGCACTATTAAAACCCACAATCCAACCTTATATTCTATGGTGATTTAAAAACTTATTGCTGAACATCGAATTTTATTGTTTCAAATGTTTCAAATGCTATAGGCAAATGAAAGATTCGTTTTCAACAGAGATAAATTGTACATTAATTTAAACCTTAGTTTATTAGTTAAAGATAAGTGTAACTAAAAATAAAATTGGTTTAGAACTTATTGCTTGGATGTCAAATTTGAAAACTACTACGATGACGGCGACTAAGGGAATAAAGGCTGTGTAGTACTGTTAGGCAATGGGCTTGCAACCTGTCACTAATATACAATGGTTAACATCTTAGCCTGATTATGCAAAATGTGGTTACAGAACTATAAACAAGTTTTTAGAGTTGTTGGTAATTCTGTAGTTCTGCCTACCCCACTCTGGGAATGAAGACGTGAGTTTATGTATGTATGTGTGATCTGACTTGTACGTAATAGTTATAAGGTGTAAATTGAATTGCATCTATTTTTTCCATCTCACTCACGCACGCGTGACGGTCGACTGAATGACACGCGGGCACGCGTCAACATGGCGTCACTAATAGCCAATAATAGAACAGAATTCAGCTACGCTACGCTGATTGGTTTCCGTGCTTCGAAAAAATTACATCTGCGCAGATACATCGGAGAGCCATATCGGTTATGTTTTACTGTAAGGTATTCTGAGAACCGGTAATTTTACTTTTTTAGGGTTTCGTGCCTGAAAGGTGTCAAACTTATTACTAAGCTATTCTTTTGTGTGTCCGTCCGTCTGTTCTAACTGGAAAGACCTGTACGATAAAATTGATACCGGATTGTTTTTTATCCAGAATATGTGTTACGGCAGTTTTCTTCACAAACACAAGAAGAAAAGTAAATAGCGGTCCCGATCATACAAGATACGTTTTTTCAATTTATTTTTAATTTGGTTGTGTCGTGTAAAATGTTAAACATACAAGCGTCAAAATTGCTATAATTATATAATACGAGTAGTACAAACCATAAACAAACTACAAATGTTACTTAAACAGGTCAAGTGCAAGTTGGACTCGCGCTAATTCAATTCGAAATCGAATTGAAATTGGAATATAATAATACCTACTGTGCGACGATACGGAACCCTCAGTGCGCCAGTCCTACTCACACACCGGTTCTTAAGGTTTCGTATCTAAAAGATGCCACACAGGACTCTAGAACGTAAAAGATAGTCGTATTTTATTCACAGAAAAGCAGATTGTTCAACAAGGGACTAAAGTAAGCCATTAGGACACGAGACTTTTATGCGCCCAAGCAAAGCGAGGGTGGATGGAGTTCCAGTGTCATTATGCCTTTTTCGTCTCCAGTTAAAACTATAACTCACTTCGACTGCGAGAAAAAAAAACCTCTTTTGCAGTTAGAGCATATAGGTACAGCATTTTGTAGATAATTCGCCCAGTCAGAATACATGGCACTGCATCAGCGCTCCTCTTGGCAAACAACAGGGTGTCACAGTTGAGTTCATAAATCAGTGTACACTTTAGTACCTTGTCACTTTAATCGCGGTGACAATTCATATATAGCACTTTAAACATGACATTAAATAGACAAGGTACTAAAGTGTACACTGATTTATGAACTCAACTCTATGAAATTCACCATCCGTTCGAAAGCGCGCATCATAGAAGGCAAATAAATTAAAAGTAAATGTATACAAATAACATGCAGTCACCTCGTCTGTCTGGCTGTAGGGCTTTATTTGTCCAGATCTAGAATCGAACCTGGCACCGCTAGCTTCGTGTGTCACTACCAACTAGGCTAAATGCCTCTATGCTAGTAATATCACCGGCGTAGACATGGTTTTTAGGGTTCCGTAGTCAAACTAGGAACCCTTATAGTTTCGCCATGTCCGTCCGTCCGTCCGTCCGTCCGTCCGTCCGTCCGTCCCCAGTCTAGCTCAGAGACTCATAGTACTAGAAAGCTGTAATTTGGCATGAATGTACATATTAGTCACGCCAACAAAGTGGTAAAATAAAATTTTAAAAAATATTTTTTTTAATGCACCTCCCCTACACGTAACGTGGGGATGTCTTTTTTTTTTCTTGCCTACCCCATAGTGTGGGGTGTCGTTGGATAGGTCTTTCAAAAATATTGCGGGTTTATGAAAACAATTTTTTGATTAAGGGATCCGTTTATGAAATATTAAGCTTTAAAGCGCTATTTTTTGTTAGAGTCAAGTGTCCCCCCCCCCTACAGCCAAAACTACAAGTACTAAAAATCTGAAAAAAATCTTCAACGAAAGCGCATATAACGAATTTTAAAGGAAAACTATCACGGCTAAGTAGACATGATTAGTTCCTGAGAAACAGGTGATTAACGGGTTTATACCTACTACAAATCATCTAAGACAGCGCCAAATAACTTTAAATAGAAAATTGTTTCATACATGTTGATTTTTGAGATAGTTTTTTGTGTTTGTCGTTACGGCTTCGGAACCCTACACTGAGCATGGTCCGACATGCTCTTGCCCGGTTTTTTTTAATTGAAATCGAGGTCGTTTTTTATCAATCATCTATAGTTCTATACTATGTGCTATAATGTTATAAAGCTGAAGAGTTTGTTTGTTTGTTTGAACGCGCTAATCTCAGGAACTACTGGTCCGACTTGAAAAATTATTTCAGTGTTAGATAGCCCATTTTTCGAGGAAGGCCATAGGTTACTCACATAAACCAAAGCGAAGCGAGCACGGGTCGTTAGTTCATGATAATTATGATGATTGCTGTAAAATAATTACTAGCCTTAAATCTATAATTTAAACTTTTTGATTGGCCACGGAAACGTTACAAAAATATCGGTCATTGTAATTTAAAAATACAGTGGTCATTATGTTTAAGTGTGTATAAGTTATAATTATAAAACATTAAGTATAAATTATCGCACTTCAAATAAAAAAATGAATTTGGTAAATGATGCTTTCCTGGATTTTCTAATTCGGAATCAAATCAGTGTGTGATAAAAAACTTCTATAAAAATAAAAGTCTTGTTTAATGAAAAAGATGGAAAAGTTTGTTGACAGGTCATATTATGTCATTTATTTTTCAAGTGTCAAGCGAAACTAACAATTACTAAATTGTGTCACTTATTATATTTGGGACTGTGAAATTTTGGCGTTAATTTTTCCACCCTGTATAATATACGTCACATAACTACGCAGTACTTGAACATTAACATTTTAATGTTAAAAAGCTCTGGCTTAATGTTTTATCTGTAAAAGCTTCGAGTGGACTGCTAAAAATACTTCCCGAGCTTGCGTGAAGTATAGGGATTATACATTGAATATATTCGACGTGAAAACCTTTGTAACGTGTAAATAACATATTTAAATAAGTACTCTGGCGTTTTTTAATTATTTCTAAGACCCTGTAGCTCAAACATACATTTGCGTCACATTAAATTATCACTTATACAAAATGCTTCTTAGTTTGTTTCCAGTAGCTTTTTTAGGACTAACATTAATATGTTGCATTTTTACAATAACTTACAATTGTGAAAAATCTGCGCAAAACCTTGGAATAAATGCAAAAACCAATAAATAATTTTAGGAACTTGTCTCGAACTAAACTCTAGACAGTGATAAACATACTTAAATAGATATACATACTTAAATAGATATACATACTTAAATAGATATACATACTTAAATAGATATACCTACTGAAATAGATATACATACTGAAATAGATATACATACTTAAATAGATATACATACTTAAATAGATATACATACTTAAATAGATATACATACTTAAATAGATATACATACTTAAATAGATATACATACTTAAATAGATATACATACTTAAATAGATATACCTACTGAAATAGATATACATACTGAAATAGATATACATACTTAAATAGATATACATACTTAAATAGATATACATACTTAAATAGATATACATACTTAAATAGATATACATACTTAAATACCTACCCAAAACAAAAGCTTCGAGCTTAGTTCGGGACTAGATCAATTTGTGACGTCTTTTGATGACAATGATGATTAAATACGTAAAAACATCATAGACAATATAAGCAAGAAAATAAGAATAAGGATGGTAAAAAAATAGGTACACTACATAAATTCCGAAGAGTCATAATTCCGAATTAATTAAAATTCCTAATTTTCATAATACCGAATGCAATTTTTTTGTATGACAATTAAAATTATGAATTTTATCTTTAAGAAAAATGAAATTTCGGACAAATGAATATTCGAAAAGAAGTAATTCGAAATTCTAAAGTGTTCCCTAAATAAATACGCAGGCAAAAATCAAAACTCCAATATCTGGCTCTAGTATTGTGTTTTAACATGGCAAGTGAACAAAAGTCGGCTCTGTAGACGAGGTTCCTGACAAGGGAAGACAAAGGAATAGCCCGCGGCGGAGTATTGACGGGGGTTGAACAGGGACCCTAACCATGAGTTACAATTACCGTACTCGATAGGGAGTCGAATGCTCTGTCCCTTACAGTCTATGAGAAATCGACGAGCTAGTGAAAACGGTAATTGTAACTCATGGTAAGGGTACAGGGACCGAGCGAAGTGTCCAGGGATAGTAGTGGGATAACAAGGATGTTATTTTTAAACGAGCTCAGGTTTGTCGGATTTTTAGGGTTCCGTGTCGAAAGGAGCCTAACGGAGCCCTAATAATAATACGCCTCCGCTGTCCGTTCGTCCGTCTGTCCATCCTAACTTAAAAGAGCTGTAGTTGATATTTTTTCAAGGGTGTTATCCTCTTAAAAACGGAGTTCCGTCGGTCGAACGAGTGAATGAGCCTTATATAATCCGACGAGTTTAATAAGTCCCGTCAGAGCGTACAAAATACATTTTATCGGGTGTTTTATCAATTAGGCAGCCTTATACGTTCGATCTTACCGACAGAAACTCTGCTGCCTAATTGAGATTGCATGCGTTTTAACAGAATAATACCCTAAACCCCTTTTATAAACGTAGAATAAGCATGGAATAGTTTATGCATGAGTTTGTTTATGTTTATGTTTATGTTTATGTTTATGTTTGTTTATGTTTGTTTGTGCATGAAGAGATTGATGAATGTAGAGGAAGCGAAAATTGTGTGTTTAGATCGGTGCACCTGGCGTTCCATAATCTCTGCCTACCCTATTGGGAGACAGGCGTGAAGGTATGTATGTATGTATGTAGTTTATGCCATGCTTTGTCATTTTCTGTCAGATGCAAATGTCACAATTACAGATAAAGACAAAGCATGGCTTAAACTATGCCAAGCTTATTCCACGTTTATAAGTAAGGGGGAAGAATAAAGGGGTAATAAAGGGGGTCCCTATACAAGAAAAAATTTGACATATTTTTACTTTATTTTAGTTGTATCGTAAAAACGGTAAAACATACAAGCGTCAAATTTGGTATGATTGTATAATAAACCCTGAAAAAAAAAACGAATTCTAAAATTTCAAGGGTGAGTTGGGAGCACGACGTATAAATAATGCGGTGCGGTGGTACGGAATCCTCGGTGCGCGGGTCCGACGCCCACTTGACCGGTTTTTTTTCAACATGCCCGGATAAGAATATACATTTCGGAACATATGGTTGAGGGAGGAGATGACTGAGATCTATACGCGTCATACTCGTGAACGAGTACTGTTTGTGTGGTCCGGTCTGTTCACATTTGTAATTACTTGTTGTTCAGTTAAATTATTCTACCTTGAATTATGAAACCTTGTTGTGTTGTTTTCTTTGTCATTATTTTTAGTAATGTAACTAAATTATTATATTTGTATTAGTATACAATACAAAACACTATTCTATTATTGTGTTTTATGAATACAAAAAGGACCTACTGGAGTTTATTGAGGCGCTTCATCTTCGCAATAGTCTTATTAAACCAAAAATGGTAATGCAGCCAGTGTTATAGGGACTATGCCGCGCGCGGACCTGCTAGAGGGGGTATTCTTTTTGTAGTGGTGATTTTTATTTTAATCTTTAATTTTTCAGTAGCTTAGTTTTATTTTAATTAAAATAAGTTTAGTTTTTAACTTTGAATTGTAGATACGATTGTATTGTAGTATTACATCTTATAGACCCATTTAATGAATAAATATTACAAGTATGGAATTTTAAATTTTGAAATATTTTTACAATACCTATAAGAAAAATATAAATTTGTGAAATGAGAGGTATTTATTAAAACAGTGACTTATGTGTTAAGTTAGCCCAATATTAGACATATTTTATCATACTTTCTTAATTGGTCTGCATGCGCGATATATTATATCTTTAATTCTTCGCAGCTGTGTTTGATAGTTTTTGTGAAAAAATGTGTGTGATACAGACAGATATGCACACAGAAGCTAATGTCAAAACCATAAGGGTTTGACTGCGCAAACTAAAATAGACTGACATTTTTATTCTGCAGCCACTCGTACGTCAAACAGTTTACCATACAATTACCGTATCAATAGAACTCCAATACTCGTTGAGAGTTCGATATGCTAACAGGATATCCTAGGTATATAGGTACGTATACATAGTAGCTCTCACCCTTGATAGGGTAAAAGTACCAGTTTTGGCCACCTTTACATCGTTTTTACCACTCAAAATTTTGTCTAAAATGTAAAGAATCACTCAAAATGTATGGGGTGAGCAGCGATATATCACGTTGTCAACTGTTTTTCCATACATTTTTGGCTACAGCGCGTGCGTGCCTTCGAGGTCCGGAAGTTAAACGTCGTATGTTGATTAGACAGAGTTAATTAAAGAACATGATAAAAGTATTGTAAGTAATTATACCTACTCGTACAAAGTCTCATTTTGCTTTTTCAATAAGTTTGACAATGTGATAGTTTTTTCTTTGTTTTATTACTAGCTTCTGCCCGAGACTTCGTCCGCGTAGATTTCGATTACCGATGTGTTAATCTCCAATCCAAATTTTATCAAAATCCGGCCAGCCGTTGCACCGTGAAGGAGTAACAAGATACACACTCACACACTCCCAAACTTTTGCCTTTATAATTATTAGTAAGTTTATTTTCTTTAAATTTAATTAATGGCTTTCACTCCTGTTAAGGTGTATTTCGCCAATGTCAAGTTATTTATAGACACTCCCATGGACTTATTAGAGCAATAAGTCCGTGGATATCACACGCGAAGACAATTGTTCGGTAAAAGAGAATTTTCTCCAATGGACTAAACAGAAGCACATGGGGTTAGCTCCACGCGCTTCTATTAAGTGCATCATTAGTGTGATTAGTGTGATTAAAAGTAAATTTTACAACTACCACCATTGTTGCTGAGAAAAATAGTTACAATAAATACCTAAGAAAATATTTTAGCCTGAGATTGCCTACTTATTTTACCAATTTCGTCTTGAAAATAGCATATTTTATTGGAATTCCCGTCTCAAGTGACAGCCCTTACCCAGTCTCGAGACAGCAGTAAAATTCTATTACTAACTACGTAATCCCTCAGGCACAGCCCTACTCCGGGACATTTTTCCCGTAATTCCACACGTTCCCCTTATCGCCCTAATTTATTGGGAGCAAGTGTGATCTCGGCATTCCCGGCCTATCGGATGGGGCAGAAGCCCCGGGGATCAGATGCACGTACGGGTGTTAGGGGTAGTTTTTTTAAGGACTTCTATCTAAATTAGGCAATTTGTTAATAACCAGATGTCTATAGAAATTACTAGCTGTAGCCCACGAGTCCGTCCGCGCAGAAAAATAAAACATAGCCTATGCTCATCATGGATAATGTAGAATTTTAATGGTGAAAGAATTTTTCAAATCGGTTCACTAGTTTCGGAGCCTATTCAATTCAAACAAACAATCATATCTTTCCTCTTTATAATATTAGTGTACAAAATCTATCAAAATTATAACTATTGCAGCATAGTTATAATTGCGCGAATCGCTGGGATTCGCCGTTATTTGAACGGTGCGTTCAGCTGCATGCACCTGTCGCGACACCGCCACGAAAAATGTGATGTAATTTTGTTTGTGTGCATATTAGAATAGAGTAGTCATTTAAGTATACTAACACTAGATTTAAGTTATTGTATCTAACCATTACGGATTTATAATCTGAAATAAAAATATTTGAATTTGAATTTGAATATCGGAAACTTGTAAATCAATTCAAATCGTTGTAACCCGCTTATCAAATTCTTTACATAAATAGTATAAAACAAAGTCGCTTCCCGTCGTCTGTCCCTCTATGTACGCTGGGAACTTCCAAACTATGCAACGGATTTTAATACGATTTTCATTAATAAGTAAAGTGATTCAAGAGGAAGGTTATCATGCATAATAAATTCTGGATTATATACGGTGCACTAAATAACTTGTATAAACAGAAGTGGTCCTGAGTTAGATTCTTGGTTTGGTCAAATATTTGTTCGATACGGACGTGTATTTTTTCCTGAGTCTTTGATATTTTCTATGTATGTGCTTCTCTATATAAATAAGTGTTTATCGTTGTTTACCCTTAGCATAAGCCTTTTATTTTATTTATCTGAGATTGTATGTATGTATGTAAACATTTTCTTGTACAAAAAACAGAAAATCAAATACAATACAGAATTAGTACAAAGGTGAACTGATCCCTTTAAGGTATCTTTTCCAGCTAACCTTTGGGTGATTGAGGAAAACAAAAACAAAAAATAGAATGTGGTCATTAGTGCAAGAGGGAGTTTACAGAAACTGCGTGAACTATTTTAGACCTTATGAATAAATACTAACAGAAACAAACGATTGTAACCTGATATTAATTATTTATTTATGTTTTAAACATCGATCGACTTCATACTTCTTCCAATTTTATTCATAACGTGTCTACTATAGCATAGTCTTCAGTGGTTCTACAATCAAATTGGTCGATTTTACAAAGGAAAGTTGTTTCATCCTTAGGGATTTTTGACGTGTGTTTGTTACAACTTTCTCTAAAAGATAATATAAGACATCAAAAGAATATAAATCCCAGGCAGCACAATCACATTTCCATACTCTGAACTGTTCCTTGAGTCCCTTACTCCCTGCGGTATTATTCTGTTAAGAATCGAGTGTCTCGTCGAACTAGTGTAACTTGGTCTCTGAACCCGCTGGATATGTACAGTGCGATAGCTCTTGAAACGGTCTAGGCGTTTGTATCTTTCTCATTCGCTCTCATACGCTTTTATGTTAGCTTGAAACTTTTTTATGCCATGGAAAAGTCAAACAAGCACACAGGCAACCTGATGGTCATTGGGTTGACCTTTGTTTCACTGACACTTATTTCACAGAAAGTTTAATTTCGCAGAGGTTTCGTTTCATAGAAAGCTATTTTCTGCTAAACCCGTGTTGATTTCAGTTTATCTTAAATATGATTCACGTAGATTAGGTTAGGTTACACTTGTAACCATCACAAGATGACCTGAAATCAATACACGTTTAGCAGAAAGTAGCTTTCTATGAAACGAAAATTCTGCGAAGTTATACGTTCTATGAAATTAGTTTCGGTGAAACAAGGGGACACCAAAATAGACACATACCCAGATTCAGATGATTTATTGTTCAATATAGGTACGATCATAAACTACCGATGACGCCAAATTTCTGTATAGTCTTTATTTTACACGGTTAAACCATAATTGCCTTTGACTTGTTGTCTTATAAATAATCTGAACACGTTCACTGCCTGTGACACGTATGTGTGTTCAAATTACATACTATTACCAGTTGGTGGAAGCGAATGGGTTAAGAATTTGTCTTTTTTGTGCCTGTTGTTTTTTGTTTCTATTGCCATAAAAGGACGAACAGCCGGCCCATCTGGCGGGAAATTGTCACCTCCGCCGACGGATCTTTGCAACGCTGGAGTAGAAAAATTTAAGATCTAAGTTATGTTCCAACATCTTTCATCTCGATTGCATTATAGTTGAAGAGTGAAAGGATTATGGCTTCCAAACTTTCCAAAGTTTTTTTTTCATCGGATATTAAAAATAGTGCGCTGCCTGGGATTATAATTCTGGCCAATAAAATAAACTCGATGTCTTACCTAAATTTTACTCATTTAAAAAGTATTTATTTGTATAATAGCGACCCGCTCTCGCTTCGCTTCACTTTATGTGAAGTTTTGGTAACACCCGTACATAACACAGAATGTAGGTATTATAAATAAAAACCTTTCTCTTGAATTACTCTATCTATTAAAAAAAACCGCACCAAAATCCGTTGCGTACTTTTCAAGATATAAGCATACATAGGGACAGACAGACAGCGGGATGCGGGACTTTGTTTTATACTATGCAATGATAAAGTGTAATGTGTTATTTCTGTATACGTAACATACATACATACATTAAAGCACGCCTGTTTACCAGAGGGATATGCAAAGACCACTTCTTTCCACCTGCTACGACAAACCTCTTATAATTTTTTGTATAATTTTGAGTAATTTTGTACAAAGTGTTTTTTTTTCAATTGAGTGTTTCGTAATAGGTCAAGTTAAGCTGGTTCGATGGAGTAAACTTTAAACAAAGATGCGCAAGAGAATACCTCTCAGGAACGCATCCCACGGAATTGGCTTCTAGAGACTTCCCTTGTAATTAACTTGACTTCCAATGTTTAGGGAATATTCTTTTTAATTAGAAAGTCGGTTTATAATTAAATTTTTGATTTGTTTTTGTAGATTTGTTTATCAATTATGAGAAAAGAGCATTCGGTGGGCTAGTGGCTTAAGGAGTCGACTTGTAATCGTAAGTCCAAGAGTGTAGAGTTCAAACCCCATCGGTAACCATGTACGAATAGGCTTTTCTAACCTAAGTATTCAAATATTTCTTTTACTATGTATGTATTTATATCATGGTCTAGGGCCCATAATAACAAGCCTAGCTTAGTATGGGACTAAGTCAACGGGTATGACATTGTCCCATGATATTTATTTAGTATTTCTGGCTTTAGCCCGCATTCAACCTGCAGAAATTACTAGAACTTTTCATACGTCTCGTGCGCTTGAGTTCGAGAGGCTAACATACATTAAATCACGCCTGTTTTCTAGAGGGGTAGGCAGAGACCACTTCTTTCCTCTTGCTACGATCTTGACGAATTTCTTTCGCTTCTTCCACATTCATACATCGAGTCATGCACGCACGTCGGTTTCGGGTACTTAAGATTCGGCCCTTTTCCAGTATTTCACCGATTTAACTCGAAAAAGTACGCCTAGGGCGGCCCTTCCGACCCGTCCACTCACTTTCGATCTGTATATCTCTATCGTCAATCTTCTTTCATCCATCCTTTCCAAATGACCGAACCATCGAAGCATGCCCTTTTCAATCTTAGTCAATACATCTTCTTTTATTCCACATTTCTCTCTGACTTTTTCATTCCTTACTCTATCAATCAGTTAATCAACACGAAACATACTGCTGGAGATGAGGGAATTTGGTGGAGCGCATCAAATTCGATGTTCAAACCACTGGAACAACCGAAACCAGTAATAGTAATAATTAGGGCCGGCTCGGACATCTCCACATGATGGAATGTAATGCGGATTGCTTCAATGTCGTGATGTTGATCACCTAGTTATTAATAGACAGTAACAGTGTAATAGCTAAACTATGCTTTTGACCTTATAATATGTTGAATTCAAAGAACACAATGACATTTATTATTAGGAAGAAGCATGGCATAGCTTTAACACCATTACTTCACATTTATTAATAGTTTAGTTTAGTTTATTTATTCATCAATGTAATATTACAATATTAATTGCATTGCATGTCAAAAAATACGAAATTACATTGAGATCGTCAAAGATTACTAATTATCAAAGAATTCAAAATAAATAATAATGAAGGCATTAGGGTTGTCAATATTAGAAAGTAATTATTGTGTTTTACGATTTAACTTCATAGTGGCCTTATTGACCTAGCCTAGTTCGTAGTGACCCTGCCTACTAAGCTATAGGTCCTGAGGGGCTATTGCCTAACGCACTCACAATCTCAATTGGCTTCAAAGTGGAACAACTGTTTTCATTTTGTATGCAGACAAGCCTACGATTTTCAAAATGAAAACGTTTGCGATTGCGAGTGCATTAGACAATAGCACCTGTGGGTTCAAAACCTGGTAAGGGCAGATTATTAATATGACGAGCGCGAATATTTGTTCCTGAGTCATTGATTTTCGATGTATTTAAGTATAATGTTTCTCTATATAAGTATTTATATCGTTGTCTAGTACCCATAGTACAAGCCTAGAGCTTTGTTTGGGACTAGGACAATTGGTGTGGCATAGCACCTCGCCCTCGCTTCGGTTTGGTTTATGTGAGTATGAAATATAGCCTATAGCCTTCCTCTATATATGGGCTATCTAACACTGAAATAATTATTCAAATCGGACCAGTAGTTCATGAGATTAGTGCGTTCAAGCAAACAAACAGAGTCTTCAGTTTTATAGTAGTATATATAGTAAAGATTAACAACTAGTGTTGCCCGTGACTCAGTCCACGCATAAAAGTATGTAAAGCACATTTGAATGGTGAAATAACTATTGAAAATCGGTTCAGTAGTTTTTGAGTTTATTCCTTTCAAAACTTACAAAAACACAAATCTATCTTCTTGATAATAAAAGTGTAGATATGTTTAGATTTAAATTAAAGAATGCCTTATAACGAAAACGACTTTTTAAGATTTGGTCTCATAATGACTGTAACACAATGCTGAACTAAACGTCTGAAATCTAAAATGATGAACAGTCTACTTTTATGAGATACTAGTGGATGCCCGCGACTTTATACGCGTTGAATTATTATTAGTTTCCCGTGTTCCCCCTGTTTTAACCCCTTAAGGGACGAATTTCGAAAAATCATTTCTTAGGGCAATTTCAAGTCTTTAGGTTCAGCGGTTTACGTTGATATGTCAACAATCAGGTAAAAGCAGCTGCTTCAAAGCCTAGTAAGTCTCAAAAACTCAACTGTGCGTTTTTTGCTTAAAACGCTGTTTCTAGCAAGTCCTTACCGGATTTAAAATCATTTAGAGGCCTAACGCACTCAGGTTTACATTAACCATTTCAAAATCTAGTAATGTCACAAAACTATTTCAAATATCTAGTATGTGACACGTACTTACTAGGTTTTGAAAAAAACAGAGGCACGTAAAACATGTATTATAGGAAATAAAAATAAAAGATATGTACCAGGTACCTACGTATCTTAATCTAATTAACCAAGATGGTATCAATTCATCAATAAATATTGACAAATAAAATACGGCTGAGACAAAACATGTTTTTTCAATCTTCTGTAAAGTTACCTCAATGTCACTTGCAGGATTTTGAATTAGGGCAGCCGAACGATATAATTATGTATACACATATTATAAAAATGAAATCTCAAATAATGACCGAAGTAATTCAATAACATTAAATTCTTCCTCAAAAACAATATCAATATTTTATTAATTTAATTTAATGTTCAAACAGCGCTCTTTTACACCCGATCTCTTATTTAAATGATTAATATTTTGTATTAATTACACGAATACCGCTACACAGTTCCCATGAACAATAAAAATGGTAGCACAATAATGCACAACAATAATAAATAATGTGTTTCCGGGATTTATACGTATTTTCACAGTTGTACAGTCGGCCGTATATAAGTAGCTGCACACTTAATAATATACAACTGCACACTTTGAATAATACGAGCCTGAAGTAGGATAAACCTCAAATAGTAATAGGCTAACATAGGTAATGAAATTAATACATTACAAATTATTATGGCACAAAGATACACATACATAAACTCATGCCTTCCCAGAGTGAGGTAGGCAGAGCTACAGAATTAACTACAAAAGCTTTATCTTGTCTAGGGGCCACCATTGATGTAGGAAACCGTATCGAAACTTTTATGTGGTCATCTTGCACCGTGTTATAAGTTATAAACAAATGTAAGTGAGTTTTTTTTTTTTTCTCCTATTTCTTCCTTTATCTCTCACATAACATTTTTGGCATGTTTTCCTGCTGATCTACGCATGTTATTTAATATTATATTGAATTTAATATTTATTGCTTTATATAATGCTAGATTAAGTAGTACCATTGTAATATGTTTAAAAAATGACTGACTGCTGAGTTTCTTGCGGCGTTTCTTCTCAGCAGTGTCTCCTCTTGGGAAGCGCTGGTAGATTCTTGACGTGTAAAAGTGCCCGTGCGGCCTACTTACTGAATAAATATCTTTTATCTTTTATCTTTTTTTTTATCTTTTAATACTCTAACAATTTGTTAATAAGCCAGTGTATTAGTGACAGGTTGCAAGCCCAACGTCTATCAGTACTACAAGCCTTTATTCCCTTACTATAAGCTCGGCAGGTGTTTCCTCAGCATTATGCTGAGTCAGTGTCCGATTCACTGCCGCGAAGACACACTCACTACTACTTCTATTTATTGCTTATACTTATTTTTTCTGTGTGTTGTGTGTAGTGAATAAATATATTTTTCTTTTCTTTCTTTCTTTCTATAAGGGCGTCGGTGGCCTATAAGTGGCTTAGGGGGTCGACTTGTGGTCGTAAGATACCGAGTTCGAACCCCCGCGGTCACCATGTACCAATGAGTTTTTCTAACTTAAGTGCATTACCGGATGCTCTTACGGTGAAGGAAAAACATCGTGAGGAAACCTGCACATTCGAACAGCTGAGTGTGTAAGAGAGTAATTTGCACAAATGATCCTATAGGGTCGAAGTGTATCCGAAGGGGCCCATCTTAAAGATAAGATAAGATACGATAAGACCTATGTACGAGTAGTAGCTATCCTTTAAAAACTTTGCTGTAAACAGAGCAGAGCTTAAATTATAGCATGTATGTTGCAGGCCTTAAAATATTACGTAACAAAACTTCGCTACGTCGTAACACGTAGCACCCTTTTGCCACTTTAGAGCGAAAATTCGCTACGAACTTCCACTTTTCGTAGAGTTTTAAATAAAAATTACGGTCGAAACCCAACGCAGTACTTTTTTGTACCAAGTTTTTAAGAAAAAGATGAGTTTTGATGTAACAAACTAGCAGAATTTTAATAGGAAAGGTGATTCAGGTTGCCTTGTGAATTTTTAAAACTTTATTATATAAAGTCAGTAAAGTCATTTTCAAACAGTGGTGTGGATATCAAAGAAGGGTACCTTTACCCAGCTGTGGAAGACTACACTAGGCTAATAAAAAAAATAAAAAAAATAATAACAGTAGGTACTGCCTCCAAAGCCAATATCAACCTCATTTCTAAAGGAAGATAATCCCAACTGCTTTGGTTATTATATACGAGCTCACCTAATGTAAAAAAAATCACCGCTGCCCATGGACACCTTTAACAACCAGGAGAGGAACGGCAGCTGCGTTGCCGGCCATTGAGAAAAGAGTATGCTTGTCTCTTGATCCTTAAGTCAAGACTGTCCAGAAATACCGCCGCCGTAAGCTGATTCAAACAAGACAGGACTTTACGCGCGAGGCGTCACAAGAGGGCCACCAACCTATTAACTGACTTGACAGAAGCGCGTGGAGCTAAACCCATGTGCTTCTGTTTAGTCCATTGGAGAAAATTCTCTTTTACCGAACAATTGTCTTCGCGTGTGATATCTACGGACTTATTGCTCTAATAAGTCCATGGGATGGGATGGGTATGGATATATGATTATAAAAATGTATAACCATTTACCAAATTCCATAAAAAACCTAGAAAAGTCAACGCTATTTATTAATTAATTAAAATTATTTCTCATCAGCAAATGTTTTTATAATTTGAACGAATTTTTCAATGTTAACTACTAAATTTATTTATGGATACCGTGTGTGTGAGTGTGAGAATATATAAAGCAGTGTTCGCATTGTTGTGTTCCGGTTTGGGGATAAGACAGCCGGTGAAATGACTAGCATAGAGGCATTCCATCTTAGCCTCAGGGTTGGCAACGCATTTGCGGTCTTAGGATTGCATTGCAGTCTTGTGATTGCGAATGTCTATGGGTCACAGTTTCCACTTACCATCAGGTGGCCTGTGTGCTCGTTTGTCAACTCGATGCCATAAAAAAAAAAAAAAAAAAAAAAAAATATATATATGTAATATGTACACTTATATACATGTTAACCTAGGTTAAAGACTAAGTACTAATTTCACCATACATTGTTAAGTGTTAATCGAGTGTTAGTTCATATATAAATGTTCTTAGGTTGATTTAATATAGCTAGCCCTTCTAGATCTATATTGCTGTGCCCTTGCAGGGTGTCACATGTATACCTACCTACCTGTATTTCCACCTGTGTTTTTGTAATGTGATACGCAATAAACAATTTGAATTTGAATTTGAATTTGGGAGTGTCTATAAATAACTTGACATTGGCGAAATACACCTTAACAGGAGGGAAAGCCATTAAAAAACCTATTAACTGGGGGTGCCTACACTTGCCGTGTGTGCAGCCGGGGGATCTTATCCCAAATCGGCCTGTTAAGTCACGAGCGAAAGTGTCTTAATTGATTGTGCTAACTAACTCATTTGAAATGAAAAGGCCTATTAATTAATAAGCTGACTCCATAACACTGTCGTGCGCAGCAAAAACTTTGGTAAAAAATCGTACCCAGGTGTTGGGGATAAAATAAAATAAAATAAATAAATATCAGGGGACAATGTCACACCCGTTGACCTAGTCCCAAACTAAGCTCAAGGCTTGTATTAATGGGTACTAGACAACGATATAAATACTTATACAGGGTGTCTCATTCAAATCGGTCAGTATGGGAAAGTCTGAAACTATAAGACATACGAAGATTTGTTCTTAGGAACCATGTCACCGATTTGGATAAAAAGAAAAACTGCATTCATACATTTGAAAAAAAAACTATACCCAGCTAGGGAATCGAACCTGGTTGTTTTGAAAAAATAAACTTACACTATTTCTATTCAGATATCGATTGTGTAGGTCTTAAGCAGTAAATGTTTCTAAAAAACATGATGTCTTAAATCCAGAAAATGCATTGTTTTCACATAATTTTAATTTAATTTAATAGATGTTCGAAGTGACCACCGTTACAATATTCAACAAGTTCAGGCATGTAAAATTGTTGTTACCTAAACGTGTTGATATTGTATTGAAAAAAAAACGTGGTCACTTCGAACACCTATAAATTAAAGTATGTGAAAACAATGCATTTTATTCATTTTAAACATCATGTTTCTTAGAAACATTTACTGCTTAAGACCTACACAATCGATATCTGAATAGAAATAGTGTAAGTAAGTTTATTTTTTCAAAACAACCAGGTTCGATTCCCTAGCTGGGTACATTTTTTTTTTCAAATGTATGAATGCAGTTTTTCTTTTTATCAAAATCGGTGACATGGTTCCTAAGAACAAATCTTCGTATGTCTTATAGTTTCAGACTTTCCCATACTGACCGATTTGAATGAGACACCCGTATAGAGAAATATATACTTAAATATATAGAAAACATCCATGATTCAGGAACAAATATTCGAGCTCATCACACAAATATCTGCCCTTACCGGGATTCGAACCCAGGACCACTAGCTTCGTAGGCAGGGTCACTACCCACTAGGCCAGCGCGTCGTCAAAAATGGTTGTGGGATGGAAAAAATGCTTGTGAGTAGTACGGTGAAGGAACCTAGCCGAAGGTTGTAATCCAAATAGGTCTTCGCAACTCATGATAAATGACGTAAAATATCGTTACTACATTAGAAAAAACGGTGTACCCTTGTTTTGCCGACAACCGTTTCATCGAATATTATTTCATCGACAACGATTCATCGAAACATTAGTACTAGTAATATTGTTTGGCGTTATTTTATTTCAACTACTATTTATTTAAATGTATCTTACTACGTGGAAATACTAATCAACGAATACTACTTAATCGCTGATTTGTTTCAAATTATCTTAATTGGTACAACTACAAAACATTGCAATTAATTTCTTCGACGTATTACTTTAATACAATTTTTATATGCCCTATTGCAAATTTATACATTTTTCAAATTATGTAGTGTGACAAACAAATACCTATGTATAATAAAAGTAAGATTTATTGATAATATTAAATTAATAATATTATTGCATAACTAGTTATATCAAGAAATAGAAGTACGAGGCTTTTAAAGTAAGTTAGGTTAGAACTGCGACCACCAAGAAAACGAACTGTTGACAGAAGTGGGTTAGGTTAGGTTAGAACTGCGACCCCCAAGAAAACGAACTGTTGACAGAAGTGGGTTAGGTTAGGTTAGAACTGCGACCCCCAAGAAAACGAACTGTTGACAGAAGCGGGTTAGGTTAGGTTAGAACTGCGACCCCCAAGAAAATGAACTGTTGACAGAAAAGCATGACACATTACTGTTTAGTTTTGATAGCAAAATATTACCAATTGAAATAATGTTATGCGGAATAAATATTATTACAAGTAAAAAAAAAACAATTAAAAAAACCCGAAATGATTAGTCATGACATGAATTCTATTGAAATAAGTAAACTACCAATTAAAAGACCACGTTTCAAATTACCTAGTATCGAGTCCTCGACGCAATGACTTGTCGATGAAATGAAAATACTTGAAACGTTGTCTTTGAAATAATATTCGATTAAAAGTTTGTCGGCAATTCAATGGTAAACCAGAAAAAACACGTATCTGCTATTTCTAGATTTATGAGTTAGAACTTAATTCTCTTCAAGCTTAAGTTTATAATTGTACGTCGCGAAATACGAGATTATTATTATTTTTAATACTCATGTTTAATAACTTACATAGTTTCTTGTTATTGCTCGCGTGAAGTCTGTACCACCTACCTCGTAAAATATTTTAATTTGACACCTTATCCCTAGTAAGGTTGTCTGGAAGAGATCGCTAAGACCGCCTGTTGTTTACCTGTGTTGTTTTTAATAATGCTGTATCTCTGTAATGTTATTGTTTGGTGTACAATAAAGTGTTTTGTATTGTATTGTACGAGATACGAGGTTTTTTCAAAGTAATGATATGCAAATTGACTCAACGTCCCCTTGCAATGCCATATTATTGCGTCGAGCAGACCAAAGGGACAGAGAGGACCCGGTGGTAGACAACCCATGCCGCTCTACCATTTTCAACCTAATTTTTTGAAAGGCTTTATTTCCCAAGTTTCTTTGTATGATTTATTATAGTTTTTGTATTTATTATAGTTTGATTTTCTGCTTGTGTGACCTTCCGTGGTATCACCAAAATAAATGGCTCCTGTGGAAGACCAGTCCTGGCCTGAAAAACCAATAACATGCTGAGCTATGCTGAGCTATCATTTATGTACCTTGTCACTTTAACGTCGTGTTTGAAATGTTATACAAAATTGTGAGACGATTGAAAGTGACAAGGTACAGAAATGATCAGTTATTATCTAACTAATCACATAATATTCTTGAACAAGTGAAAACAACAGAACAAATGCAGTTAATCTATTATTCCCCGTCATTAAACGAGTATTTTGTATTCACAAACTAGTGTGGCAATAAAAGGGACATTAAGTTACTGTCCTTATCTGGGGACCTTAAAGTTTAATACAGTTAAGTTTTACGAGCTACCCCATGATATTGTTTTCCATAAGCTCGGCTACGCGATCCCGTATTAACGACCTAAGGCTGCGGTGTTGGTAGTAGCGAAGGTTCAAACTTATACAAACAATCTCATAACATTTATTTAACAAACTAGCGACCCGCCCTCGCTTCGCTTCGGTTTATGTGTTTACTGTAACGTCCATAATACAAAATTTATTATACACAAAAATCTCCCTCTTGAAACACTCTATCTTTAAAAAAAAACCGCATCAAAATCCGTTGCGTAACTTTAAAGATAAGCATACATATGGACAGACAGACAGCGGGAAGCGACTTTGTTTTATACCTACTAACTGTAACACGACAGAGATAGTAATACTCCATGTCCTCCGGATGTCATGAGAGGTCACTAAGGGAATATAGGCTTGTAGTACTGTTAGGCGATGGGCTTGCAACCTGTCACTTATACGCTGGTTAATATCTTAGTCTGATTGTGCAAAACGTGGTTACAGAATTATCAACAACTTTATAGATTTTTTGGTCATTCTGTAACTCTGCCTACCTCACTCTAGAGCTCTGGGAACGAAGGCGTGCGTGCTAATATATGTATGTATGTATGTATTAACCTGGTTATTTCTGTTAACCATGTGGTTGACTCGTATAAAATGCCTGCAGACATTAAGTCGGCCATTTGTACGTTTTGAATTTAAATAAAATTATGCGTGTTTATTCACAAAATGCAGCACACAATTTGTATTATGCAAAGTAGTTTCTTAGTTAGATCAGATCAACAAAAAGACCCTTTCATGATTCTATATATTAAATAACATTATATAGATTATTTCAATAACTAGAGACCTGTACTAAAATAGGCTTATTATAAGTTTATGAATTAGGTAGTCTGAAAAGGAGTAAAAGCTGTATAGCCCACGCCTTACAAGTGTTTTCTTACGCTGCAAAGGGTTAATTAACCCATTGTAGCGGTAATAAGCAAAATTAAATGCTTGCTTATATTTTATATTTAATTAAGCTCCTCTTAATCCAAGATTTCTGCTGAAACAACAATAATATCGAAATGAAATTAACTTTTTCAATGTCCTATTATAAGCCTTTTTTAATTTAGGAAAGGGTTGTTTACCGAATTTTTAAAAGTTTTCATATTTTGTTTATGGTTAATGTCAACTGTTAACCTGAGGGGCTATTGCTTAACGCACTCGCAATCACAATTGTTTTAATTTTGAAAATCGAAGGCTTGTCTGCATACAAAATGAAAACAATTGTTCCGCTTTGAAGCCAATTGAGATTGCGAGTGCGTCAGGCAATAGCGACGCAGGGCCTTAACTCAAGACGGTAAAGCAAGCTATTGCTTTTAACGTGTCATCGTATCGTCAACGTTACGATAACTCTTATTCACTTGACAGTAATGGCGGCCGAATTAATAACGAAATAGAGGGCCTGGGGGGTTATTATGACATGGCTGTGCAGTTCATTTTACGGTGAGCGTAAAGGACGGAGCTATAGCAGTTACATAACTCTGTCCTTTTCTCTCAGCGTAAAATAAATTGCACAGATACATCATACTAACCCTACTGAAGTAAGTAAATATAGTGCGGTTTAAATATGGATACTGGGGGGTTATTATGACATAGCAATGCAGTTCTGTTTACCTGAAAGTATGTGCAGATCTCAAAGTATGAAGGCGTAGTAGCAAAGTATTATTTATACAGATAAGCAAGCTCCGAAAACCTAACTGCATTTTTGTGAGTTTTCTGTAACAACCTTACATAACACATAATTTATCATATATAAAAACCTATCTCTAGAATCACTCTATCTATTAAAGAAAACCGTATCAAAATCCGTTGCGTAGTTTTAAAGATGTACATACATAGAGACAGACAGACAGCGGGAAGCGGGTGGTAGGACCTTATGCAGGGTCCGTCCGGATCGCTACCACCATCTTATCCATTAACCTACCGCCAAACAGCAGTGTTCGCATTGTTGTGTTCCGGTTTGGGGATAAGACAGCCGGTGAAATGACTAGCATAGAGGCATTCCTTCTTAGTTCTCAGGGTTGGCAACGCATTTGCAGTCTTAGGATTGCATGGCAGTCTTGTGAATGCAAATGTCTATGGGTCACAGTTTCCACTTACCATCAGGTGGCCTGTGTGCCCGTTTGTCTTCTATATGCCATAAAAAAAAAAAAAAAAGCGACTTTGTTTTATACATGTAGTGATATAGAATGGAAATGCTTAATGTTTCACAGATCCCTCTTACCATCAACTGGCCTGAGCTTTAGCCTTCTCCATGATATTATAGAAGTAAGAATGAAAGCGTCACGAACACAAATTATAGTTCGTTCATTCAAATAGCGTGCATCCTTTTGAAGTCGTCGACACCGCTTTGTCCCAAAGCATGCAAACTATATGAACAAACGAACTATAAACGTTACCTTCGCATTTGTAATATTAGTATGGATAACGATACAGCTTAAAAGGTAAGTTCGGGATCAGCCACACGGCCATGAGACGATGAAGTTTACCTCGACGCTGGCAAAGTTGGCGAGAGTTCATTCGGTGTGCCACGACTTTGGAATACGTCTTAAAATTACTAGTCTTTCGCTATGGTTTCTTAATAGTTGGGAACCATTCAATGCGCGAGCTTGACTTGCACTTGAACTGTTTTGTACTGCTTGAAATCCTGAGCTTTGACACATTTTCCTGCTCAACTACATGTGAATTTATTTACTTCTTATTGTATGTTACACTCATTGTTTTGTATAATGCTAGGTTAAGTTTTATAATTGTATATTTGAAAAAACGACTGACTGTTGAGTTTCTTGCGGCGCGTTTCTTCTCAGCAGTGGTCTTTTGCGAAGCGCTGGTAGATTGTTGACGTGTAAAAGTGTCCGTGCGGCCTACTTACTGAGTAAACATCTTTTATCTTTTTTTTTTACCCGACTGTCATAATGAATGTTATGTTTTTCGATTGTTTGTATGTATGTCTATGTTAATGGCATGTTTTGAGCCTAAACGTAAACGTTCTAAGTAAATAAATATCAGGGTATAGTCTCACACAAATTGAGATAGTCACAAACTAAACTCAAGGCTTGTACTGGGTACTAGATAACGATATACATACTTATACAGGGTGTTCAGTAAATAATGGACAAGGTTCCATCCATAGACAGGGCACCTTAGGCTGGGGTTTAGTAAAATTCACTCTTAGACTTCATCTTTGATTTGTAAAGAAGTAAAAAACAGCATGTATTGTACCATTTTAGAATTAATATTAGATACACTATTTTTTCAGAATGTTGGTCAATCTCAATCAATCAATCAATCATTTATTGCATATCACATTACAATTCAAGGTGGAACAAACAGGAATAGGTATTACATGTGACACCCTGCAAGGGCGCAGCAACACGAGACTCGTCTTAATATTTTTTTTATTAACTTGTAAACTAAATTTTAAAGAAAAATGTGTTGTTACTAATTATGACTCAATTAACGAGAAATCACCATAATGCTCGAATACACATCCGTAAGCGTCACAATTCGAGAATATTTAACAACAAACAGAATGAAAAAGTTTCTTTATTAGGGCCTAGGTGGTCATAAAAGTGAAGTAAGGTGTAATTATTAAGAAAACAGAAAAGTTCGATTATCTCGAAAACCACGCAACTTTTACTAAACCTGTAAGTAAGTGCTTTTTAGAGACCAGCCTAAGGTGTCCTGTCGATGGATGGAGCCTTGTCCATTATTTACTGGACACCCTGTATAGAGAAATAGATACTTAAATATTCGTACTTACTAAGAAAGCATTTAAGACTCAGGAACCAATTCTGACTCTCGCATTGATAAAAGCACAATTATTATAGTATGCTTCAAATATGGTTCATATCTTTCATAATGAAATTTGAATGTGTCAGGAAGAGGTAAAGCATACTATAACTAAAAAAGGTCCATTGTAAATTTATAAATAGGGGCTAACATTTTACCATTTTTTGTTTTTGTTTTTCGAGTGACATACTCGTACGAGTAGGCTAGAGTACTATTTTAATCAAAGTATATGGTATATTCAAATTCAAATTCAAAATCATTTATTTCGGACAAAGTCCATAACGTGTTAGTAACAGTATTACTTAAATCTAGGTTTAGTATTATATTAGGTTTTAACTTAAATAAGATTTGTGCATAAGGGGGCATGTAGCTGCACCCAGTGCTTTAGCCACGGTGAGTCCCACCGGTCGGCCAGCGCGCACAGGATGGTATTCGAGCTGGCGCGCCACCGCCTCAACAGCGAGCTACATCGCTTCCTGATGATCGCGTGGAAGCCGTCAATCCGCCCCTCCGCGAACATACCCGACGCGCTGCAGTGTCGTGGCAGCCCGAACACCACCCTGTACCTACGCGTTAATATAATATGTATGTACAACATTGTTATTAAAGTAATGTTCAAAGGCGCACTTATCTCTAAACGGGATTTCTTCCAGCAAAATGATGAATCGTAACCATTTGATAATTAAACGTAGATGACGGGGGTTATTATGACATGGCTTTGCAGTTCATTTTACGGTGAGCGTAAAGAACAGCGCTATAGCAGTTACATAGTTCTATCCTTTTCTCTCACTGTAAATTTATCTGCATAGCTATGTCATAATAACCCCCCTAGTACGCCGATTTCTCGAAATATCTTTCCTAGTTAATAAACGACATTAAGCAACTGTAGCAAAGCAAGTCATCCCTTTACTTTCCAATATTGTATCTAATCAAAAAGTAAGATAGGAAAAGCACTCATGTTCCGTAAATGATAAAAACTACTATCCTATCTAACTGTTCGATCAGATACGAAGTATAGAAAGTAAAGAGACGGAATTGCAATTCCGCGCACTGTAATAAGAGTCATTAACACCAGTCAAAACCAAACACGTTCGCGGAATTTAAACTAACAGTGTACTCCCTGGCTTCCAGCTCGACAGTGTACTGTCGTGTGCTTACGAATATACAGGACGTAATTGCTGTCAACATTGGCGTACACTGGCGAGCAATTTAATTAGGCTCGTGTTTTATGCGCTGAATAAATGCAATTTAGGGATAAAAGGGAAAGATTGACAAGGGTGCCTTCAAGAAAAGAGCTTACATTTCTCATTGGCCGGCAACGCACCGACAACTCTTTTTGAGTTGCTGGTGTTTATGGGCAGTTGTGATTCCTATGAGGTAACCCACATTATCGCTGGCCTCCCACACATATAAAAAAAATGTTGCTTATGTGATCTTTCTGCAGAGGGTATTTTGTATTGCTGTGTGATTGAGATGTCCATAAGGTTTGTTATAATATCGGTGTACATTTTTGATATCGCCTTTGTTCGGCAAAATAAAAAATATTTAAAATGACTTGCGACGTGTTCCCCAGAAGTACAAGGAATTTGGACAGACTTGTTGTAGGAAAACATTACAGCAAAGGACTGCAATGTTAAGAAAAACAGTTCCTCAATGTGCGTTCTTATTTATAACAAAATACCTCAGCATATTAAAGAATTGCCTGGTAATAAGTTTAGAATAACATTATTTAAATGGTTACTAAATAATAGATTTTATTCAATTAACGAATTATTTTTATAAAAAACAAAAAACCCCTAATTATAAGTTACTAGGGCGGTGCGGTGTGTTCATGTGTTCCTACCTAGTCCCTAAGCATTGCTAGCTGCTAGCACTATAAAATTGCATGCTGTGTATCGACAGCTGAAGAAGACGGTTCTATTGTAACAATAATTTGTAACTACCTCCTGTAATAACTAATAACCCTTTTTCTACGCAATGATTTGATTTGATTTGGTGGTGGCAGGTTATGTGGTGGCAGGACATTGTGCAGCGTCCGTCCAGATCGCTACCATCTCAACCTTTGTTATTGAGCTTACATTTGTAATTATTATATTCGTGTGAGGTTTAAAATAATGATTTATTACTTTATTACCTTGTATGACGACGCGCTGGCCTAGTGGGTAGTGACCCTACGAAGCTAGCGGTCCTGGGTTCGAATCCCGGTAAGGGCAGATATTTGTGTGATGAGCGCGAATATTTGTTCCTGAGTCATGAATGGTTTCTAATGTATTTAAGTAAATATATATTTCTCTATTTAAGTATTTATATCGTTGTCTAGTACTCATAGTACAAGCTTGGAGCTTAGTTTGGGACTAGGTCAATTGGTGTGAGATTGTCCCCTTATATTTATTTATTTTAAATGTTTCTTTTAAGTATTATTGTATTTTATGATTTGAAAGAGTTTCTTGCGTCGCTTCTTTTTCGCAATGATAGTCTTGTCTGAAGCGCTAGGAGATTCACTCCATATTACCGACGTGTAAAAGAGCGCTCATGTGGCCAATTTACTGAATAAATATTTTGAATTTTGAATTTTACCGTCAAGCAGCAGTGTTCGCATTGTTGTGTTCCGGAGTGGGGATAAGACAACGGGTGAAATTACTAGTATAGAGGCATCTTATTTTAGTCCTCAGGGTTGGCAACGCATTTGCAGTCTTAAGAATTCAAATGCGTATATACGTGTCAGATTCCACTTACCATCAGCTGACTAGTGAGCTCGTTTCCCTCGTATACTTTTGAAGTAAAATACTTTTTTAAATCCAGGACTGGGCTTTGAAAGCAATTAGTAAATCATTGTGCTTTGGAAATACTCTCAAGTACTTTTAACCTTTCGCTTTTGCCGTCTCGGCGGAGTATACTTAGATGTGTTTAATGTAAGGCTTAGAAATTCAGTTTACAATAATAAAAAGGTACTTACAGTGCCTTTCAAAACGACCTTTGAGTTTGTATTTCTCTTTCGCTCGTGTGTATAAACACTGTAATGCTATGCTCGTCTTATCGGCTACCTGAACCCCATTAAACGAAGTAGTTGGCCTAGTTGATAGTGACATTGCCTAGCGGCCGCGGGTTCGATTAACGGTCAAGGCAAATATTTGTATGATGAGCGTGAGTATTTATTTCTGAGTCATCGATGTTTTCTATGTATTTATGTGTGTTTTTTTCTATACAAGTATACTTATCGTTGTCTAGTACCCATAGCACAAGCTTAGAGCTCAAGTTTGGGACTAGGTCAATTGGACATTCAAAAAATTCAAATTCGAAATTATTTGGTGTCACCCGGTAAGCAAAAAGAAGCTAGTGTTGGGTGGCGCCGCTCTTCCTTTGGGTTACATGATTTTCATATTATGCTATTATGTTAACCAAGCAAAATAATCAATTTACCGGCCAAAATTCCAATTTGGACTAGGTACTACTTAGGTACACGGTGAGACTTGCAAAACTAAAAACTATAAACTAACTGTGAAATGGGACACCGTGTTCATGAAACTAAGAAATCAAAGTCAAAGAGTATACCTCTGTCTCCCTGTGTGTATGTGTGTGTGTGAATAAATGAATGATTTATTTATTTGAAACCACATAACAACATTACAACTTGCTTAAAACTAGAAAACATAGTAGGTAAATAGTACAGTTTTGAGGGTGGTCTCAAAAAGGAGTCCACTCAGCATGTGCCAAGACATGGAAGTGCCTCGACGCTGATTTATACAAAACAAAACACAAATAACAAATAACAAACATGTGTGTGTGTGTGTGTTTAGACAAGGTTATAAATCTCTGTCTCATCATAAGATATGGTCTTATGCTAATTTGTGATATCTCTTTTGCAGTCATGGTAAGCTTTAGAGTAAATATCAAGTTGATTGTTCAATTTGTTGTAAATGTGAGAAGGTTTTGAGGAAAACTGTCTGCGAGCAAATGATGTTCTAGTTTGTCTTCTGATATTTATAATAATAATAATAATAACGTTGACGTCACCATCCCGCATGATGAGAACCTCGTGAAGGCTGAGAAGGACAAGCTCAGCAAGTACCTTGACTTGGCTCACGAGGTGACCGCCATGTGGGATGTTGACTCGACGATCATTGTCCCAATAGTTGTTTCGGCAAACGGTCTTATAGCGAAGAGTCTCGACCAACACCTCAAGAGACTCTCGCTAGATGGCTGGATCAAGGGCCAGATACAGAAGGCAGTACTTCTCGACACGGCACGTATTGTGAGGAGGTTCCTCTCTCTGCAGCCCTAACCACCGGTAGCTTGAGCCCTGCCCCGCAGCCGGCGGCATTCGTAGGTTAGGTTTTTTATAATGTTTATTTTTTATATTAGTATTGTTATTTTACTTTTATAATTGAATATTTATTGTAAAAAACCTAATTTACAGAAAATTAAATAAATACTTAAAATAATAATAATAATAATAAGCATTTATTTCGAACCAGAATTAATATACAGTTCATAGGTGATTAGTAACAAACAATACTCTTAAAACTATGTTAGCAATCAAACACATAAAATGTAAAAAAATAAGATAAAAATGTCCCCTCTGGGCTCCACATGGACTGAGTACCAGTGGCGAACTATAGGTCAGTGCAACCTATCTCTATCTTGTTTAGGAGGCTGCTGGTTGTTTTTGTATTTATTGGTTTATTAAATCTCGCTTGCTAACTCCGCAAAAGACCGTTTCCTTTTCATATAAAATACCAATTTATTATATAAAATAGTAGGTACCTTGAGTACCTAAGTCCGCGAGGGCCGGAGGGAATCATGTATTTCCATTAGTGTTACGACTCAGAGGTTAGACGTTAAGGAACCTATTGTGTCCCTCCAGAGAATTATCTATTGAGTCCTTTCACTCCGGTCTTGATGTATAGGTTTTGAAATATAAACAGGCTTCTGAAAGCCTTTATTCTGTTTGATTCCTTCGAACTAGGAACGTCTGTAAAAACCATCAGATTGTGACTAATTTAAATAATTAAAGTTGTAACGAAAAAAATTGGCATGCAGCTTTAAAAACTTCCTTATGTGATTGTAAAAAAGGATTAATACATGGATTTTAGGGGTTTTTCGTATCACGGACATAAGGAAAAATTACAAAAATTCCGAATAAAATGATCAATATCTCGGAAACTAATAACAATTGCTGAACATAATATAGAGGTTAAATGGATGGCTTATGATCTGCTCTATCAGCCCTAGGCGGGTTGACGTCGGTTTCTGGGACACCCTGTATATGTATAGTTTGATCTATGTATGTAGATTATACCGATGAGAAATTTCTCAAATCGTGAATTTTCTCGGTAACTTCTTAGAATACATTATTTATTGTATAAAAAAAACATCCCGAATGCTCCTTAGAATGTTCTCAGAAATTTGATGAGATTATATTTCTGGGAATGTTCCTCAACTGATTGCTATTGTTGATTGCTAGATCTTTGAACTTGGACTTATCGGTTATTTTTTTTCGTTAAGTATATTTCGAAATTGCTTATTTTTCCAGGATTGTTACAAAACGATGGATTTTAGAAAAACTGCGTTTCTTTCTTATGAAACTTGATTAAAGCAGCAAACGTACTGAGATTTGAGGAAGGACTCGCTCTCTCTCATGGAAGGGAAATATAACAGTTGGGAAACGGAAATCAGGACTAAAGATAGACCCGAGTTATTATTAAAGTTTGATCCTTGATACCATACACACACTCGTAGAAATTGATTAAGCGATTAGATTAGTAAATTCCATGAGTTTAACATGGCAAGGACACTGAATTTTGGTGACATTGAAGGGATAGGGGGAACAAGGGACATGAGGGGGGGGGCAGGTGGCTGATAACATGAAATATTATTATCCTAATACACATTCATCAACACCAAACTTAGTTTCATTAAACGTAACACACTATATCCAAACGATATAGGTACAGATCAAGGTAGAGTCGATATTATAAGTTGCTGAACCATTTTGTACCTTGCCGCTTTAACGTCTTTGGCGGATTAGTGTAGAAGTTCAAACATGACATTAAAATGACACAGCACTAAAGTGTGCTGCTAGTTATAAAGCGGACCGTAGTGCGACTCGAGCACAAAGTTTTACCTTCTAGCAAGTTGACTTTCGTATCTTCATTGAGAAGTTAAATATGTGAAATATAAGATAAAATATATTTATTCAGTAAGTAGGCCACACCGCCACTTTTACATGTCAAGAATCTACCAGCGCTTCCCAAGAGGAGACCACTGCCGAGAAGAAACGTCGTATTTTAACCAATATACGTAAAACAATGTATGGATTATAACTTAAATCAGTTTTAAGGGTTCGTGCTACGGTGAACACGCTTTCCAATAGTACAGGCGATTTGAACATATATACATACATAATCTCACACCTTTATTCCCAGAGTGGGGTAGGCAGAGCTACAGAATTACCAACAACTCTAAAAACTTGTTGATAATTCTGTAACCACATTACACAGGGGATTTGAAAGCGTGACTAATTGTAGGTACCAATGATCTACTGTGTTCCAATTAATTTCTTAACTTACAAGGATTGCTTAACTGTTCGGCTCCGATTTGATTTATTTTTATATACCTATGTTAGAGAGTAGTCTAAAATAAAAGACATTATTTTTTTACCACCCGTTCTCAACTTGTTCGGAAAAAAAATTACCTCCAAAGCACTGAAAAGTGACTAAACCCTCTCTAACTTCTACAGTTTTTTTTTTAATTTGCTATTTGCCGGTTTCATTATTATGTGCATGAAATTCGGCACAGAGATAGATTATAGTCTGGAATATACAGGCTACTTTTTAAGCCGGAAAAATTGACAGTTCCCGAGGGAATAGCGTTAAACTACTTCCACGCTGTTTATAACAGCTAGTTTGTTGTTAATGACGATAACGTTTGCCAAATGCATCATATCACTACATAGTATAAAACAAAGTCGCTTCCCACTGTCTGTCTGTCTGTCCCTATGTATGTGTAGATCTTTAAAACTACGCAACGGATTTTGATGCGGTTTTTTTAGTAGATAGAGTGATTCAAGAGGAAGGTTTTTATGTATAATAAATTCTGTTTTATGTACGGATGTTACAGAAAACTAATATAAACCGAAGCGAAGCGAGAGCGGGTCGCTAGTCCAAAATAAATGGTACGACGTAGAGCTCGTCAACGTTTCAAGGACCCAAGAGAATAACAATGGAATGTAATGGATTGAACGGAAGCGGAAACAGCGGTTGTAAATTGTGGGATCTTCGGTGGAGATGCTCTGTCAATTTGCTTTGTTGAGCAATTTGTAAACAAATTATGGACATGTTACGAATGGCATTGGAAAATAGATGTTTTTATGCGTTAGGGAAAAGGAAAACATTAACATGAAACCAAGGAAATGAATACATTTCCTCGGCTGTACATTGTTTTTATAACCCACCCTGTTTCACTTGGTAACAATAGTACATTGTTGCCTAGGCGCGGAAAGTAAGGGTTTTCCTGACGAGGTGGTTAGCTGGCCGAGCAATAGCGAGGCCTACTAAAACACGAGTCAGGAAATCCTCGTTTCCGCCGCGGCATACATAATGCTTTTCTCAAACACAAACACAAGTACATTTTTAAAAAACAATTAATTTAATTTTATTCACATTAAAAGTTATGTTGGTCATGTTTGGGCAATTTGTAAATAAAAACTTATAGTTTTTCCAGGAGCCAGTTCAGGTTTTAATATAGGCGGTATGGTACCTATTTCGTCGCTTTCGTCGCATGAGCTAATTTTTTCTAGTAAGTATTTCGCTCAACAATAGTTTCACATTTGGTTTCACATATGCAGAATGAACGAATGTTACCGACTGTCAATTGTTTTTAAATACTAACCATAGACATTGGAATGCAAATTCAAAAATAAACACACGCACTGTGCTAAAAAAGCGAGCAGTTACCTTGGCTGTTTGGAACTTTTGTCTTGGTCCTTTTGATTTTGTATGCAATTGACAGCATTTTTAAGAAACATATGCACATGGACGGAAAGTGTTTTCATATGGTTTTTTTACTCCTAGGAGTAAAATGAAGCACTTTCAACAATGTTCCCGAAGGAACTTATCTCTGCGTAAATGAGGATAAAAATAAACCCCGGTTTAATGAAAAATAAGATATTTATAGGATTTACATCTCTCACTTTCGAATTAAATATCGTTTTTTATAATAAATCACCTACTTAGCAACAATTATCTTTGGATTAAGAACTGCCAGAGTATTCTGGTAAACAATTACCAATCATAATTTGATCTCAAGGGTCTCGTCTTTTACTTATGACGGGCGGAAGCGAGCACTTTCTACCCTCGTCCCAACAATTCCTGCTCAATCCTTCAAGGGACGTAATTACGATTACGTTAAACTATAAGTGTTATTGCTTAACAACGGGGTTACACACAATACATCATTTCATCTTGCTTGTTTTAGAGTATAAAAGGAATTTTGTTTTATTTGTAGCTAACTTCTCCTAACCTAAAAAGGACACGAAACGTAGGATTATCTGAACGAGGGCCTTACAACAAAATGTATCTCACCTCAACTCCATGTTTTCTCCAGGCTCTGTGATACAAATCAGTTAGTCAAGATCGAGCGGGCCAGTAGGTACTGCCAGACCATTTATACAGGTAACAGTTTACGCATATTTCAAACCCCTCTAATTTTGTACCTACACTGCAGAAGAGGCTGAATTTTATGTCACATCTTACACAAATTACATAAGCCAGTACAATTCACATCAATATAATTATTTATGGGCAAAAAAAAAAATTTACGAAACAAAACATTTTAGCAGAATAAATGAATTTGAATTTGAATTAAGAAAATCTGGTCTTCTAAATATTCTACTGGATACCATAATGTTTAATAATATTGCATTTGACATGTCATACTATCATATAAGGTACGAAAACAGAACAGGGGGTTATAATGACATACTCGTATCTATGCAGGTCATTTTACGGTGAGCGTAAAGGACACAGCTATAGCATATTATAGCTCTGTATTTTTTTCCCAGCGTAAACCTGAACTGCATAACTACGTGATAATAACCCCTTTACTGTCGTGAATATTTATATTGTAATATTTATAATATACATAAGTAAAGAGAAACTAATATTTATGATATTATAAAACCATTATCTTTTAGCGAAGTTACAATTGATATTCAATCTAAGTTCCGCCACGGCCCATTTCCCACAGACAACATCGATTAGAGGTCCAGTTAAAAAAAAGGGCAAGTAATCAAAACTTTCCAAAGGAAAACAAGCAAAATTGTGGGGGGAAAAAGGGTATAAGTCTTCTGAAGATCAAGTGAAAAAGGGTTTAAGTCTAGTATACTCTGTTCATGTATATATCCTTTTTTATTACGAGTTAACTCCACTTGTAACCTTTTTCACTTGGACCCCAGAATTGCGTTCTTTTTGTGCCTTTAATTAAGACAAATGAACAGTAATTTTGAATCTTTTAACCTTTTAACCTCTACAGTGCTGGCTGGAAAGGAAGGCGGCCATTTAAAAAAATGTTTCATGTTCAAATGTCGAAGGTCACCGAGGTTTCAGCCAGTAAGGTGTGATTATAATTCACGAGTTCCATTTTCCTTTTAACGACAGCTTATTTTGAATGTCAAAGTGTTTGGGAGACACCTTTGAGTCGGTCGTGTCTTGTTTATCATTCCCTGAATATTTTATTGTGTCAAGGACGTTTGATTCGACGTCTGGGAAAACAAATTACTTACGTATTTTGATTATCATTGTAAAGATTATAGAATACAATTAAAAATAACTTTTGTTTCTAAAGAAAATTGCTAACCTTTTTTTCAATAACCACTGAATTTGGAAACCTTTGCGTCTACGTAAAAAGTTTTTTTATTTTCCCACACAGCTACAAAACGCCAGGCTTCCCTAATCAATTTATCTGTTTGTTCCATTATCGCAAATTCTGAACAAATTTCTTCTAAAAAGACAATAAATATGAAGTTGGTCGGAATGCTCTCTTGGCTTCCCTGACTTGAACGAACTTTTTCCAGGTAAATTAACTTCAGAACTTTGGTACAATCAGGGGAATTCCCTTTGAGTCAAAATTTATTGTATCGCAGTGAGGGGATAAATTGCATCGAGCAATCGATAAAAAAATACATTATTAGTTCCAAAAATAGAACTAAATTCATTCTTTAACCCTGTTTATGTTTAATACTAATAAATTAAATTTAGAGATTTAATGTGTGTGTACCATTGACTGGTTTTTAGGGTTCCGTAATCGAAAGCAGCCAAACGGGACTCTATCAACATGTCTACCCTGTCCGTCCGTCTGTTCGTCCTAACTTTAATGAGTATAATTTATTAAGACGGATTTAGTATTTTTTAAGAACGTAAAGTAGTAAAGGGTGGCCTCACACAAGAAACGTTTTATTTCCTCTATTTTTTCTTGTTGTATCGTGAAAACGGTAAACTATACAAGCGTCAAATTTGGTGTGACTACGAGGGGCGTTCAATAAATTCTCGGTATGAGAAGGAAAACAAAAGAATACGATTACTGTTTTATTTTTATTTTTCTACATATTCCCTCCCTATGTTTATACACTTATAAGATCTGTCAATTAGTTTTTTTAACCCCTCATAAAAATATTTTTTGTCTTTGGTGTCAAAATGCTCTACCACCGCTGCCTTCAACGCTTCATCATTAGAAAATCGATGTCCACGAACATCCTTTTTAAGGTTGGGAAACAAAAAGTAGTCGCTGGGGGCCAAGTCTGGACTGTACGGCGGGTGGGTAATAGTTTCGAACCCAGATTCAAGAACAGCACCCTTGGCAACATGAGCAGTATGCACAGGGGCGTTGTCATGAAGAAGCAGCACTCCTCTGGTCAATTTTCCCCTCCTCTTATCTTTGATCGCTTCCCGTAATTGGCGTAAAATGTGAGCGTAGTACTCTCCTGTACCATTTAAACCCTTTTCTTTATAGTCCATTAATAATATCCCTTCACAATCCCAGAATATTGTCGCCATGATCTTGCCAGCTGCAGGGACGACTTTGAATTTCTTGGGATGAGGTGTTCCTTTAACGTGCCACTGCATCGACTCTTGTTTGCTCTCAGGGTCATAATGATGAACCCAAGTTTCATCTCCGGTAACAATTTTTTGGAGCAAACCATCGGGGTTTTCACCACACAGCTCAATGAAGTCAGAACAACAAGCAACACGCGTATGCTTTTGAAACGGTGTCAACATTCGTGGTGCCCATCTTTACTCTGACTTTAGACATGTTAAGATGATCGTGGATAATATCATGTATTGTACCAATATAAATATTGGTTTTTTGTGCTATAGACCTAACCTTTACTCGACCATCGTCCAGTATAATTTTCTCCACTTTTTGAATGTTTTCTGGTGAAGTAGCTTCAACAGACCGATCAGGTCTAGGGTCATCTTCTATGTTCTCCCTCCCACGCTTAAATTCGTTTGACCACTTTTGGACAGTAGATAATGAAGGAGCAGACTCACGGTAAACTAAATCCATTTCTTCTTTAATAGGCTTTTGATTTTTTCCATGTTTAGTCAAGAATTAGAATTTTATCCCGGCTCGATGCTCCAATTTAATTAACATTGTAATATCGCTCATAGTGATCACGTTTGTTCAGCAGTAGCAGAAAAACAAAAGAATGTGTGGGCTTCAAATTTACTTTTTTTTACTGTCAATGAATGACTCTTAGCGGCCAGTATTAATAAGTTTACTAAAAAGGTTTGCAAGATACTAATACCGAGAACTTATTGAACGCCCCTCGTACCTATATAGTAAAAACTCTGAGGAAAAACAACAAATACCTACTAATAAATGGTCAAATGTGCTCGCTCTGATTCGATTTGAAATCGAATTCAAATTGAAAATGTGGCGGTACGGAACCCTCGATGCGCGAGTCGGACTCGTACATGACCGATTTTTTAATTTAATAGCCATACTTACAATAGCGTATCTCATTACGATTTTTAACTTGAACTTTCAACATCAAATACAAACGGGTCGATGTTAATTTCTATGTACAGTGACCTGTTATATTGAAAATCAATAACCTGTAAACATGTAACACCTTGTGAGTGATGCGTGACTTTGGAATGTCTTTGTTAAACGATATTCGTTATACCTACTACTAATAAGTAAACATGCTCAAACACTTTATGAAAATCATCTATGTATAACAAAACATCCTACGTGACTAGCATTTTTAAACGTTTAGGTGCTCAACGTTTAGAAACACGAAATTTCATTGAAGACATTTGTGTACAGTACTACTTTTAAGTATATATTTCTCTATATAGGTATTTATATCGTTGTCTAGTGTACCCATAGTACAAGGCTAGAGCTTAATTTGGGTCCGGTCGAGGTCAATTGGTGTCATCGTCACCTGATATTTAAATATTACTTATTTAATAATGTTGTATAGTATACCCATTAAATATGTAATAGTTACCTACTAAATAAAATAGAAATGTATTTAAGTGTCATAATACATGAACCAACAATATTTTAGAACAAAATAACATTACGGTTAGATGACATTTAGGCTGCCTGTAGACTGGAGCGGAGCACTGTTGCAAGGAAAAAAACCACCAATAGGAGAGCTGCGCTGAGCGAGGCTAGGAAAATGAAGCATTCCTATTGGTGGATTTTTATTTCCAGTGGACGTGCAGCATTAATGTCAAGCGTCTTGTTTTTTAACCTTAATCAAAATATAGCCGCGATATAAGTTTAACTTCCAAACAGATGGGCCGATTTTTTAAAGATAACAAGGTTAATTCGGTATGGTTCTTAATTACGTTTTGAGGAAATTGGATGAGCCTTTTAAAGGGATTTTATCCATGTAATGTGTGTGTATGTGTATGGTGAGCAGGTTTATTAAGGTCGACAGTCGACAAAACATTCCATGCTCTTGGAATCGTTCCGACATCGACCTGACAGTTACTCGAGTTTTTGACTTTCCCATCACTATCACAAGAGCCCACAGCCACTAAAGTTGTTTGTGGATTTATTATTTTGTTTGCCGCCATTAACTATAAGTACTTGTACAAACTGCCTATCAAGCTTTAGAATTATTTGTATAGTCAGCATCAAAAGTAGACAATGGAGTCGAGTGAGTTTTGACCTCTTCGGCTGCATAGCTACTTCTGCTGCTGACTGTAGCTTTATTTTTAAAAAGTTCACCGCCTCACATAAAAAAACCTCATCCAAAATTGGTTCATCCGTTTAAGAGCTACGGTGCCACAGACAGACACATACACACAGACTTACACTTCAAACTTATAACACCCCTCTTCTTTGCGTCGGCGGTTAAAAAGCAAGCAAGCATGGTTCAGTAGATAATGAGAAATATTTTTTTTTTTTTAAACAATTCATATTATATTTCGTGAAGTATTAAACCGTCGTGACAATTTTAAATAATATGCTAAAATGCTAGTTTTTAATACTGACACACAGAACCCTTGTGAGATAATTTTACTGTTTGTGTGTTGTATATTGATCCGTCTGTCTGACATGTCATTTTTTTTAAGTCGACTGTACCTATAGAGTTTTCGGGCTTAAAATGAGAATAGTGTATTGTTTAGTAGTTCGTAATAATTGCCATTATAAAAAATAAATAAAAAATAAATAAAAAATAAAAACTGATTTATTGTCACATAAAAAAAAAATCATTACAACAGTTTCTACAGTTACAGATATAGTTGTTCTGTGACAACAGGCTCAGGTCTCAGCATATGCTGCGAGCTGGTCAGCCGCACAGCGCTGGTTTTCAGCCTGCACCTAGCTCTCGGCTACATTCCAGCGAGTTGCAAGGGAACATTACGCTACGCTGTACCTACCTATAGCTAATAAAGAACGTACAAATATAATATTATTAGACGTAGCTATAATATATAAAAAAAAAAAAACTATTAACAATATGGTTGGTCAAATCGTGCAGCAGAGCACTCTGCGGGTGCATGGGGGTTTTGCTTATCGTTCACTTTGTTGCTTATGTAATAAAACTTTTCGAAAGCTAATTTTGAAGGTTGGTAGCGACATATTAGTACGTAGGGGGGGTGGCAAATCGTTCCAGATTTTCGATGCTCGATAACGAAAACTTCCTCGGAAACCCATGGATCTGTGTTTCGGCATAATAAGTTTATTGGCATGCATACTCCATACTGCATCATGTTTATTGGCTCCGATATTATTAAACGCCATAAATTTGTATATGTGTATTTCGACGTCCTCTATAATAACAATGTAAAAATCATACATGGCCACTGATAAAAAAATGACAATATTCTTCAAACAAATTTACATCGAAAAAAAGGAACCAGCTCGAGGATCGCCACAGATATGCACAAGTTTTTCTGACACCTTGACGAATTTTTCGGTGTCAGAAGACCATGGTCGAAATGTTTCAATGGCGAGGGCCGCAAATACGTAATTTGAATTTAAAAAGGTTGACACCTGTCACTGTCATATTATTATAAGGGAAAACCGAACTTGTTGTATCTTGACGTGCAAATGACCTTCAACCGTAGGGTAGACCACATTTTCGGCCGACGACTTTTTATTTCTAAGAAATATTTTCTAGAAAAGAAAAAACGTACAGACCTAGTTTTTAATAAGGTCTAAATCATATTCAAAAATCTTAAAAACCGCCATTTTGTATAAAAAAAATTTGCTTCACAATCCTCTTAAGGTATTATTATTGACAACACGTTTTGCTTGTTGCTATCTGGATTATACTTTAATCAAATAGCGTAGGCTCGCCTAGAAACTGTAACTGAATTATAAAGATAGACAGGTTACCAGGCTCCCGCGGCTTTTGAAGTAAATAATCAACGTACTTAGTTCAAGGGGGATACCATGACAAATTAAGCAGTTTAGTTTAGGTTGAGCAAAAAGGATGGAACTGTTATACGGGAACACCCAAATACTCCGAAATGTTACATTCCGAGTATTAATTTTCAAGAACTATCCGGATTAAACCAGTTTTCTTTTAAAAATGACCGCTACAATGCCACAGAAAGATACACAGACACAAACGTCAAACCAGTATCATCCCCCTTTTATTGTTAGGGGGGCTAAAAGCAGTATAAAATCAGCTGGTAAACCTATTTATTAGAGATTGCATTTTTAAAATTAAAGTATAATTTCTGCTATTGTCATTAATGTCTTCTCTTTTCACGACTAGCCGACTCTTAATAGGCTAAGGGCTGATTTTTCAATCTTCAGATAACATTATCTGTCAAGTAAATTGTAGCTCTGTCTTTGTCTTTCTTATGACACAGAAAAGGACAGAGTTATAATTTACCTGACAGATAATGTTATCTGAAGATTGAAAAATCAGCCCTAAGTAATTTGGAACCCTTTGGTTACGGAACCCTAAAAATGTAAGTCAACGGGTTACTCACGGCAATTAGTCAGGAACGACGTATCACGTCACGGACTCGTTAGTCGTGTATCAAGGGAATGACCGCGAGCGCGGATGATATACGAGTATGATTCCGCCTACTAAATATTAGAGTCAGGTGTAATAGGGTATTCCAAGGAGACCGGTCGCTATACCCCCCCAAGGAAAAAGAAGAGGGTGTAAATGTTACGTATGTGTGTCTGTCTGTCGCATCGAAGCTCGCAACTGGACCGACCATTATACATTAAGGTGCTCACAAATTATTCACGGATATTTTAAGAGACAATACATTACATTAAAACAATAAACTTTTAACTGTAACTAAGGAACCTTTGTACTTATATCATTTTATAGTTTTAATTTACCGACCAAAAAATATAAATTATAATTAATCTTTAAAATAATCACCCCTAATATGTGCATGTCAAGATGTTTAACACTGTTTGTCAAAAGTAGTTTTTCGTAAATGTCATTATGATTCGGCGGGAAAACTGTAGGGTATTAAATACTAGCGTCTGAATAATAGTTTAAAGAGGTTCTAGAATGTCTAAAGAGGTCTCATTTTCCTAGTTTTCTCCAAAAAAACATAGGAAAACCTATGATGTTTCATACTTAAATGTACTCCGAGAACCGAGTAGGGGAGGGGGGGGCATAGCGGGGTAGCGGGGCATAGCGGGTTAGCGGTACTTTTTGGCGAAGGACGAACGGCATGGCAATTTGAATAAGGCTCCGTGAATCACGGACCGTGATTGGTGTTTAGTCTGCGCGTGACCGCCGCGATCTTCGCAGGCAGCCGATTGACGCCGGTAAGAAATATTTAAAATATTTGCAAAACCTGTGTAATCCTTAAAAATATTGTTGATATTTGATTCACGTTCATTCTGTGCCTTTATACTGTAGTCGTAAACGTTTTTTTTTTGTGATTATCGGCGGATCTGAAGGATTTTATATTTCAACAACTAAGTCTGCTTATAAACAAGGCAAGATGGCGGTCGTTAATGTTTCGATGTGACAGCACGTAGGGGCAAAGTGGGGTTAAAGCGATGGGGCATAGTGGGGAACAAGCTTAATAGGTACCCCACTTTGCCCCCTAATTTTGCTTGATTTACCTTATGTGTTATTAATTGGTGCCTACCGTCGTTTGTTTCAGCTAAAATGGTTCGAACATATAAAAAGACGACGAATCAACACTCGTGGTCTTTAGAATCAATGAAAAAAGCGGGTTGATAGTAAAGATTTTATTCGATTATAAGAAGATGAAGATGGTAAAGCCAATCTCTGTGCAATGTATGTTAATGATTCGTTGGGATTTAACGTTAAATTTAACTAATGATCCCCACAGTTACTGTTAGAAGTGATATTCTTTGATAATAAAGATTTAATTCGTTTATAATAGTTGTTATAATTCACTACGCCACTAAACCCCTTCTCAAGCCCCACATTGCCCCTTTTCATACCCCACAATGCCCCATTTAGTACCCCACAATGCCCCTTATGCTGCCCCACTTTACCCCAATATACGGGGCATAGCGGGACAAAACCCACTTTTGATAAAATTGCTGTAAAAATATCCGTGACTAATTTATTAGCACCTTATGTACGTTTTAATTATTTTTAGATGAGGAAGACCGTCTAGGAAAATATTAAAGTTGAAAAGTGTTGGCTAGAGTTACCCTACTTTATTATTTTGTCATATTCAACCATTTCGATTATCGATTAAGGTAGACGAATATCCAAAAATCCATAAATGCGGTCCAACGGAAGACCAGTGCTGGCTTTACGGCTAGCGAATGCTGAGTTGGGACCGTTTCGCAACTGTTTCTCTGTGTCTAATTGTTTGTATCTATGTACCTAATGTGGTTTTGTATTGTTGCGAATATGTCTCTTTATCTATATCTTTATCTTAATCAGTATTTAATGATTTCAATTCTTTTGCCGGTGGGCCGGCCATTTGTGCCGCAGAACCGATAATCGCTGGAGTTATAGTATTCTCGAGTGGAGACCGCGAATCGGCAAACGTAGTGTAGGACGCCCTCAGACTAGGTGGAGTGACGATCTTCGCGAGGTGGCTGGCAAGAGCTGGATGAGAGTGGCCACGAATCGTGCTCGTTGGCGTGCAATGGGAGAGGCCTATGTCCAGCAGTGGACTAATATAGGCTGATGATGAATTCTTTTGCGTATAATTTGACATTTCTAATATTTAAGGTACTTATAGTTGCCGTCCATGTGTCATTTATTCCAGCTACAGCTACTTATTTACGTTTCCATTTTATCCGAACCTGAAAATATTACCTTTAAAGTAATTTTGTTGTGCTTGTAGGCGTTATTACGTGACTCATAATTAATTATTAAAGTAAATTAAAAAGCCTCTGTATTATTTATTCATTAAGTATCCCAGGTGTTGAAATTATTCATTAATTCATTTGAATTCTACTAACACTAGACAACAAACCATTTTAATCTTACCTTAATAATCTCTAACAATAAAGCCCTTCTTACTCTGGCAACATAATTGTAATTTTAATTATTATTTGTTTCATATCTTAATCAAGAATTAAAAATAGGCACATGTGAACAAAGTTATCTTATATCCAAAAATCAATATTTCTTTTTGTTAGTATTTTATGCGCTCTGCTATATCGTTAATTTAATTGTACAGTCAAGGGTACCTTTATTGCCATAGTAATAAGGCCTATGCACAAATTCTTGAGACTAAGTGGTGTTTTATACATATTGGTGCCCTTTACTGCAATGCCCTCGACCTCGTCGTCACTTAAAAATCAGGAGAGACTGAGGTCAAACGCAAACCCCTGTAGGATAAATAAAAAAAAATGTGTGGAGTCCCGGGGATAGGATAAATTGTATCCCTGAAAATAGCAGTTCCCAAGGGAATAGCGATTAAAGAATTCTACGCGGACATCCTAGCGCAACAGCTAAAAGGCAATATTTGTTAATTGCTAATATTAAAATGTATGGTGTTTGTTAAAAAACGTACAAATACCAAATTAACATAAGTAGGTATTTAGTAACGTACATGAAAACATTATTTGTTTTTGTTATACAGGCGCGGGCGGAAGGTACGAACGAAGTAATTTTATGGGGACAAATATAATTACGTCTTGCGTCTGATATGATGATGATGATGATGATGATGATGATGATGATGATAATGATGATGATAATGATTGAACAATACAAATACAAGCTCTATATGTTATCGTTCATTCACGGGATCCTTAAACCGTGACGCGTTCAAAAGTTTTGTATACTTATGTACCTATAATCACCTATAGTGGTTAGTTACCTCCTCTTCCAAAAACTTGTAAAGAGTATGAAAACAGTAATATGACATTATTATAAAGTACTAAATAATCGGACTAACTTATTTAAAAACTATCAGTTTTAACGTTAAATTACATACATAGGTAACTAAATTAAATATTAAGTAATATTTATTCCTTGAACAATCCTTGAAAAGATTAATTTTCTTAACGTTAAAAATAACCTAACCTAACAAAATACTGTCCATTCATCCCATAATTTGCCATAAAACCCCCCTCAACTGCCAACCCCACCTAGAACCTGTTCTAAAGTTACGTAATAATTACAATTTATGTTACACTCACCTGGCTTATCAAGATCACTGATAAACTCCTCCGTTTCCACATACCCTAGTACCCTGGTCACCAAAGTACCAAGAATCAAGAGTGGCACACACCACCCCCGCACACACACACGCCGACACATCTAAACCACTCTATAACATTCCATGTGACAAAAACACAGATAAAAACTTTTTATTCAGTCACTTTTTGTTTCAGAAAAACATTTGGGAATTCAACTCGGAATCCGAAAAACCACAACGATCAATCACTTTGTCAAGTTAATACTTTGATTTATATACAAGTTTTAAATGAAAAACAACAGTAATAAAAAGTAATTTGATTTACTTCACGGCTATTAAAATAATTGCCAATATTTATATTTAGTATTTTTTTTATTTTAATAAAATGTCAGTTACTTACTAAATACGTTTTACCAAAGCAAGTAAACACGCGTGTTGTGTTTATTCTTAAGAACGGCGCGTAGCCCGCGTGCGTACGTCACGGTGCCGCCAGGCATACTGATCGAACCCCGATAGGAACGGGAGCAAATTCAAAATTTTGAAAATAAACGCATCGGCTTTTAAATTCAAATATGGAATGGAATTCCATTTGCATGTGGAATAGAATCCTAATCGCCAGTACCTTTTAGCATAACTAAAAAAGTATTTTCGCAGTTTTCAGCTTGAAAGTTGGTTTTTACGGTGTTGCTAACTGTAAAAGGTGATATTGGTGGATTTAAAAAGGGACCAAGTGTTTGAAAGATGGAAAGGTTATAAATATTAGCCGAGGAAAAATAAATGCTGGTCTTATTGGGTGTTTAATTTCGTGTTGTGTTGTTCTCATAGTTTTTTTTTAAGATTAAGGTTTATTGACCTTACATGTGTAATGATTTTAATTTTGGTAGTTTTAAGAATTTATTATTTATGACTTTATTACATAATGTAACTTACTTTACTTAATGTAACTAAGTATTATGTTTTTATGATTAAAAAAATGACCTTCTGCTGGAGTTTCTTGCGGCGCTTCTTCTCCGCAATGATGGTCTTGTCCGAAGCGCTGGTAGACTCACCCTATATTACCGTCGTGTAAAAGAGCCCTCATGTGGCCTTTATACTGAATAAATATTTTGAATTTTGAGTTCAAACTTCTAACTTACTTGCATGAGATTTTTATGAAAATTATAAAAGTTCTTATGAATTTTAAGTGAGAAAAGGAAAAATGGAACAGCGAACCGAGATGTGAAATTAATTGGAGCATTATCATAAGCAATGACGGTCTACGTAAACTAAATAAGTACTTTCATTTATCTTCGTGCTATTATACCTTAAACTAAATTAATAATTAAGAAACTCTTTGTGTTTGTCCTAAAAAGAAAACAATTTAAGGATGCTAAAATCTAGCAGAATATGGATGGACCAATTTTATCGTAACACATATTTATTGTATGTTCATATGTATGAATGTTAACACTTTATCGTACAAAATAAATTCCAGAACTATACTATTAATGTAAAAATATGTACAAAGGCGATTTTATCCCTCTAAGGGATATGTTTCTATTTCTACAATGTTATTGTTGTACTAATTGTGTTGGAACTTAGATATTTTTATTGAGAATGATTGGCTTTTGTATTTATTGAAGTTACTAGAGAGAGATGAATTTTAATACGATGTAACCCAGAAAGTTAAAATATCTATAGGTCGCAGATCTCACTTGCGATCAACCTGTGTGCTCGGTTGTCTTCTTCTAACCATTAGTAACTAAACGAAAAGCAAGCTTTAAAATCTGGACTGTATTTTTTTATATTGTTATTAAAACCGTTTATTAATGAAACTATATTCGTATATATTTGAGATGGTCACATTAAGACCAAAATAATGATACCTATATTGCAATAATAAGAAGACGGTTTTTGTTAACATAAATAATTGACATTGTGCCATTGTTTTAATTTCAATTTTAACAGTTTGGGATGGTGAAAGGGTTCTAATACCACACACATCTAAATCGGCTCAGACGTTTAGATTGTTTAGAAGTTATGGTGGAATACAGAATCGTACATACTTACATGAACCCTAAAAACATTACACTCCATTTTTTGTGGGCAGTCGTGTAATAAAAATGACAGATAAATGCTGCTTCAATGGTAAAGTATACTCATCACTCTCATCAGTATACGGATTGTTCATATCCGCATTAGGATACTTATTGTTCCGGAAAATTGGGTAGTTCCCGAGGGAAACCATTTGTAAAATAAAGAGATGTTTGTACGCGAATTAATCTCGGAATGTGACATGAATTACGGTGAGGTATTTTACTATAGGCTCATTTCTCGAAAGATTAATTTTTATATGGCATAGAGAATACAAACGAGCACACAGGATACCTGATGGTAAGTGGAAATTGTACCCATAGACATTCGCATTCACAAGACTGCAATGCAATCCTAAGACTGCAAAAGCTTTGCCAACCCTGAGAACTAAGATCTATCCCCAAACCAGAACACAACAATGCGAACACTGCTGTTTGGCGGTAGGTTAATGGATAAGATGGTGCTACCGATCCGGTCGGACCCTGCACAAGGTGCCACCCGCATTGATCTTTTAGATTGAAAGACATTGATGGGTAGCGCGTGCAAAACCGGGTTCAGTAGATCGGAATATTAGCCAGTTTCATACTTGTTGGAAACCATCAAATCAAATCATTTAACGTGTTTTGTTAAATAAATATATTTCATTTCATTACATAGGTTCACACATAAACTCACGCCTTCATTCCAAGAGTTGGGTAAGCAGAGCTTGAGAAATATTTACCAACATCTCTAAAAACTTGTTGATAACTCTGTACCGTAAAATGTACCTACCTACTTTGCTCCTCCATGGGTGACTATTTCGTTTATTACTTATAAGTCAAGGACGATGACAAATTTGCTAAAAATAATCTATCTGTACTAAGTACAGTACAAAGTTAACATAACAAACACCAAAACCCTGCCTTTTCAGCTGTCACACAGTTTACTATTATTATCAGAGATCGGACAAATGGGCGGCATTACTCGCATTAAATTAAATTACATTAATTGATTACTAATATTATAAATGCGAAAGTGGGTCTGTCTGTCTGTCTGTTACCTCTTCACGCATAAGCCGCGAAACCGATTTAGGTGAAATTTGGTGCAAAGATAGTATGAATCCTGGGTAAGAACATAGGATAGTTTTTTTCCCGAAATTTATCCCCTAAGGCAGTGAAATGGGGGGTTAAATTTGTATAGAGCTACGATATAAAAGAATTCCACACGGACGGAGTCGCGGGCAGAAGCTCGTATAAAATAAAATGAAATAAAAACGCTTAAAAGATACAATTGTACCTACTAACTATCTTTGCACCAAATTTCACCTAAGTCGGTTCAGCGGTTTAAGCGTGAAGAGGCAACAGACAGACAGACAGACCGACACACTTTCGCATTTTTAATATTAGTATGGATTATTTTTAAATTATTGCGACGATCTCTATTGGTGAAATGATTTGTTTTATTAATTTAAAATTTCATTATATCTATTACTTTTTCTCAATTATGATGAGGAATATGAGGATGCTTTTAATTTTGACATGTAATGCAAACTATTATTATTTTTCATGGAATAATTGAAAAACAATTACATTATCTTTCTCTCTTTCATGATCTCTTGTTGTATATTCGTCGAATATTATTGAAAGTAACAGTAAAAGCTAGTGTTATTTCAGAAATTCGAGTTATTATTTTTACCTAAGTACTAAGTTTGTATCAATCAATCCTTTATTTCAGCAATTTACTTGAGTACCCTTGTGAACATTACTGTATCAATATCTGAATAATATTTTAATTTTCATGTTGTGAATACATTTATGTATTTTTTTAGTACTAGTCGAAATTTGACTAGTCTTGATGGATTCCTGGGGGGTTATTACGACGTGGCTTTGCAGTTCATTTTACGGTGAGCGTAAAGGACAACGCTATAGCACTTGTATAGCTCTGTCCTTTTCTCTCAGCGTAAACTGAACTGCAAAGTTATGTCATAATAACCCCCCTGTACTCTAAACTAGGTAAACCTGTCTTATAAGGAACACAGGAAATAATATTTCAATTTCCAACCTTAACTACCAATGCTAACACAAAATCATATATCGGTGTGTGTATGTGAGAGTATATATTGTGTGTTTATGTGTATGTGCGTGCGTGCGAGAAATATATACTTAAATATATACCTAGAAAACCTCCATGACTCAGAAACAAAATACTCGCGCTCATCGCACAAAATATACCTTTACCGGGATTTGAACTCAGGACTGCTAGCTTAATATCGTAGGCAGTGTCACTACCGACTAGGCAAGCTCGTCGTAATTTGTTGCTTTTTGTATGTGGGTTGGACACGTAGGTATTAACGTTCGTTCTTTCTTTGTGATTTTTAAGATCTGCGAATAATAATTGGTTTTGTCAATAGGATGTTCTCAGAGTTCTCAAACGCTCTCCATTCCAATTTCCTTTGAGTCGAATTTAACTGTTCATTCATAACGAAGGTAAATCCAATATTTTTTCATATATATGTACTCGCAGGCATCGGTATCCCTAAAAATACAAAAGCCTTAGCGTATTATACAACAGAGATAGCCTATAAAGAAACAGAATTTCCGCAGAAACGTTCCAAACAGCGATATCTTTGAATAAATAATATTTCTGAACTTAATTTTCTACTCGTGTTACGAATAACGTTCAGAAACGTAAGCGAAGCTTGTTTTTACCACTAAACATCAAAAACATCCAAAACCTGACGGATTTATCAACATGTTACTTAAACACTGCTGAATCTGTTAGCGTACTGAAAAATCTTTATCTTAGTTAAGGTACAATGGATGGTGAATGGGTGTTGAGATTGCTACTTTGGTATGGGTTTGCGTTGTTTTCGAAGAAACATGTGTACACATATCACGAAAGGCCTGAATTATGAGTACCCACTGATGGTACCCTGATGAAAATACCCAGCTACGAATTTAATTTGTAGAGTGTTTTGTTGAGTGAATGAAACTGCCTGTATTAATACTTAATTAGCTATACGTGTAAGTCTTTGAATTATTTAGTATGAACATAACAAGGTTTGAGGCAGTTAAGATGTAGAAATATTATTTGTTTCTATCTCGAAAGGGCTGGGTAAGATGAGTGACGTAGACATTACAAGGCAAGCTTTCACGGAGATGACTGGACGACTCAGGCATACTCGTATTACACAGCGACTGACACCAAATAGGCATTCATGAACACCTATATAATATCTTATCACAAACAACAAAGGAATGCCGTGCTTTCGTCGTGTGGAGAAAATTGATGAACTGAGATTAACAAAACAGATATAAGCAATGAGGCAAGAGTAAATAGGAATGTTGGAAAAGGAAGGTCAAGGCGAATTGAGGAAGAAAGGGCCAGGTCAGGAGTACCTACCCTAAACCGACGCACATGTATGAAGAGACTTAAGAGTGTGGAGGAAGCGAGGGAAGTTGGTCTGGATCGTAGTAACTAGAAGGAAGTGGTCTCTGCCTACCCCTAAGGAAAGGCGTGATTGTATGTTTGTATGTATGTATGAACAAACAACAAAAGAGTTGAGAGAGCTGAGAGAGTAATTAGTTTGCACCGCCTGCCAAGTGTCTGTGTCGTTATCTTTTTCTTTGTATGAGTTGTCTTGAAGAAATGACTTTTAAGCGGTAATGCCTGTTACCGTATACCTGTAATTTAATGTGTTTTTTTTTCGTGTTTAAAAAGAGTATTTGTACTGTATTGTATTGAACAATTAGCGTTGGCATTAATAGGAGGCTCCAATTTGGACATGACCCAAAAAAAAAAATGCCATAGAGAAGACAAACGAACACACAGGCCACCTAATGGTAAGTGGAAATTGTGACCCATAGACATTCGCATTCACAAGACTGCAATGCAATCCTAAGACTGCAAATGCGTTGCCATCCCTGAGGACTAAGATGGAATGCCTCTATGCTAGTCATTTCACCGGCTGTCTTAACCCCAAACCGGAACACAACATTGCGAACACTGCTGTTTGGCGGTAGGTTGATGGATAAGATGGTGGTAGCGATCCGGGTGGACCCTGCACAAGGTTCTAGCACCCGCAAATGTTAATAATGACAATATGGCCATTACTATTACAGAAAATAGGCTGACCTACCAACTTTGATAATTTGACAGTTATTTTTGCATTACAATTACGCATCCAAACTTTGTGAAAGAAACCTGAAAACAGAAAATTAGCAAGCACCCAAAAAAGAATGTAACGTTTGAAAAAAAATTACTTAACTGTACTTCCACAAGCTTTTTTAAAAATAAATCATATTTACCAATAGTAATACCACCATACACAAAAACCACAACCGATTTCTTATTACATGCTCGACACGCAAACGGACCGCTATACATATGCATGTATATTCGTTACCCAATTTCCTAGGAAGCGGCCGTACGTGACAGTAGGGCTGCGCTAATATCGTAATATATAACTCTTTGGCCAGTCTAGTTTACTTCCGTACCGTCAACACAGTGACCGGTTTTATAAAAGTCCGTCAGTAAATATGTCAGATCAAATTTTAGTAACCTCATACAAGCTACTAAAATTTGATCATGTATACCATGGCAACATTATGCTTTTTTTTTTGCTTTTTCTAAATTCCTTGTCTTTATTGTTTAATTTTGTTTTCTGTGTTGCCATTCTTTGTTAATGTTCAATTTAATCTGTGTTTCATTTTTTTCTTGTGATTTCCGAATAAATATTTGTATTTTTATTTATATGTCTATTATTTCTAAGTTTTGACATTCCTGACCGAAAAGGAGATGGGCAATTTTGTATGGGCCCCTTACAAATTGTCTCCAGCGTTTATTATTAGATACATAACATTGGCGACGAGGATGGGATCCGAACCCACGCGTGCAAAGCACATTGGATATTAAATTAAATACAATTATATCAAATATCATGCGTAGTTCAGCAGGAAGACTTGCCAAAAATATTACGCAAGAGATAGAGGGATAAAAAATAAATAAATATACCTACTTTTGTGTACAGTAACGAGATTAAATTTGGTAAGTACCCACCTTAGGTCCAAAGTCAATCTGATATACTACAACAATGAGGTCGAGTTTCCTAAACGTTACAAATGACATTGACGATTTCAAGAATTTTTTTCTTGAAATGGGTCCCACTATTAACGCTCGTGACCGTACCTATCTATATAAGATGGAGCAAAACGACCACATAAAAGTTTCTGTACCGTGTCCCCTAGATAGAAATATGTAAAAGAAAAATAAAATAAAATCACAGAACAACCTCATACAAATTTGACCACGTCCAAACTAAGCTCTTGGCTTGTAGTCAAATAAAAATACTTATACAGGTTGCCTCTGACCTTGGGGCTTTAAATGCAATGATCAACTACTTTTGGTCCGCAACAATTAATAAGTTTCCGTCAAAAAATATTTTTTTGGAACAAGCTTTTATTGCCGACTGTACTTTTTCTGCACAGTCGTCATCTACTTGTCAAGACGATTTTAACAAACCGTAACGCGACGGGCTTATCATGTTTAATTGGAGGAGTTCCTATGGCCTCTTTGAGTCTCCATAATCAGACCAGCTCGATGGTACTATATTATTGTATTGTCATCAGAACTAAAGGCGTATGCAAATTTTCACTTTCATCGGAGACCGGGAAGTGGGTCAAATTTAACTTGCAAGATTTGACCCTTGCATACATACATAAACATACATAATTTGCAAGTTAAATAAAAGCTTTTGAAAAAAAACAACTTACGCTTGGATGATTACTGTTAAAGTCTAACCCCCTTACTTATAAACGTGGAATAAGCTTGGAATAGTTTATGCCATGCTTTGTAATTTTCTGTCGTATGCAAATATCACAATTACAGATAAACTATACCAAGCTTATTCCACTTTATAAGTAGACCCCGTTATCTTGTCGCACTGACATTACTTTTCACTAGAGCGTGAATGCTTTTTTTATCCACTATCTAAATGTCGATAGTGTTTGTCACTGATCATTTCAAAGAGGTGTCATTATAGGTACTACTTATTAGTTTCTGACCCACTGAAAAGCCTGAACGGGGTGAATAAGTGGCCATACTGAACACCTTTCACTGTGCGGCTAACCCTGAAATCTCAAAAACATTTTTGGACTTTTCATACATTACGAGTTTTACGAGAGACACAACCAATAAAAGTCTAGAGTGTACGTTAGTTAGGATTAATCATATATTCTCCACAATAATTACAATAATTTTAATTGAAATTGAGTATATACACTTAAAAGGCGAAAATTCAATTGCATTATATAAACATTGATATCAAGAAGGTCGATAAAAAAATCATTCACACTCTACTGAAAAACAATATTTATGCGACAAGATAACGGGGTCTATTTATAAGTTAGGGGGTAATTGTAAAATCAGTGTATTAAACGTAAAAACATGGCTTTATAATTACTATCTCATCAACCGTAGGGTGGTAGACCACATTTTTGGCCGACTGTACCACAAGGTAGTGTTCTTTATCAGTGTCATTAAAACCTTGATGACTCTTAAACTAGGTACTTAATTAGAGCACTGGAAACATATAATTCTAGACCGATAAGGAAGGGGCTTTCTCTCGCCACAATATTCAGTCAAGTTCTAGAACATAAATATTAGAATCAGATAGAATAGATACAATTATGACCTAGACATTCTGCCGTTACCGTCCTTATATATAAGGGAAATTTGTATCTTTGTTAAGTCCAAACCGATGCTCTTTAGAACTCGGGGTGAAGTCATGCAACGTCGTACGAGAGTGGACGTTATGAACCGGTTGTATAAACCCCGTTGCTTTAAAGCCATCTACTCAAAAAATGTATTTAACATGTGCATTAACATCTATAATGCCTTACCTGAGGACATACGGTTGCTCCAGGGAAATATGTTTAGGAATAAGTTAACAGACTGGCTTTTTGATACGTGCTATTACAGCGTTAAAGATTTTCTCGAGCGTAATATTAATGTTAATTTGTAATTTAATTTTGTTGACATTCGATTATAATTGAATTTTATTTTATTTTATATTTTTATCTTTGAATTTAACTTGACATTTTATTAATATTTGCACGCCTGTATGCAGGCTGGATACACTGGACGTTTAAATAATAATGTTTACTACCACTTAAGAAACTGTATTCAGCAAATAAATTGTTTTGATTTGATTTGATTTGATAGAAAATAAACATGGATGGATGTGGTTTGATTCCGCAAGTCTCTTCCCTTGACATAATTTTAGTTATTCATCTGAATGTCCTTTGTTTTTCTTATCCGATTTGATATCCGTCCTTTATAAATATTAATTCCATATATTTGTCCGCGTCTTCGGGAAGTTGGCCGATAAATTCAAAAGTTGATGCCGATTCGTAGCAAATATAAATCTGCAAGTCTATCTGTAATGGATCTGGGTGCTATTCATTAGAAAACTTGGCAAAGGAAATATGGAGTAATCTTTCAATGTTTAAAAATACAATACTTTCTTGTATTTCATTTAGATGTCGGATCAGGGGGGTTATTATGACGTAGCTATGCAGTTCATTTTACGGTGAGTGTAAAGGACGGAGCTATAGCAGTTACATAACTCTGTTCTTTTCTTTCAGCTTAAAATGAATTGCACAGATACGTCGTAATAACCCCACAGATCCGACAACGTTTGAATAATTGTTTATTGGGACCTTCTTTAGTTATGTCAAAATATCTGTGCCTCCTGTGACAAGTGATACAACTCGAAAAACACGATTTTTCAGGAGAGCGAAAACAAGTTTAAAAAAATTACTGCTTCTAAACGAAAAGATTTTTTTGAACATTGCTACCGATTTTGATAACATATAATATCACTTTATTAACTGGTTTGACAAAAATAATGATACAAGTTATAGATTTTGAGATATTCAAAGAAACGTCCATAATGTATCATTTTACATTTCAGATTGATTTATTTAACCCGTGTAAGATGATACAACTCGAATTGTATTATTTAACACAAAAAAGTGTAATCAAGGAGCTCTGGTGATGACTGATACAACTTTTTTTTGAAACCTACATTTTTCTCTTATTTCTTGAGTTAGAGGCTTAACCTGTATACACAAGTTGTAGGGAATTGAATTAGTAATATTTCTTAAAACAAACGGACATAATATAAGGAATTTTAGTGAGTTGCATCATTTATCACAAAATAAAAACGTAATTTAAACCGTGACTAATGTTACATATCGAGTTATTCTTGGGTCTGATTACGAATAAACTTGTGTCAAATAATACAAGTAAGTAATTGATTAAAACAAATAATAACAATCATGATATCTTTGTACTAAACATGATGACATTAAATCACTGAGTAAACAAATTAACTTACATTCTTTAATTTCAAAGCAACATTACGATGTTGCAACCATACAGGTAGGTAAATTAAACTGTGCATATTGTCATTCAAAATAAAAACTATATAGACCTACACAAAAAATCAAATTAATAATAATTCACAATAATCACCTACAAAACATGAAAATAATGATAACTAAACCTCAGCTAGATTAGAAATAAAGTAATTTAAATTAAGCTCGCCGTCAGTCGAAGTAGGAATTGTACGAGTAGGGAGTTAAGTGACATAACGCATGGTCCACCTGAATTTCATACTGAGTTTGATACAATAATTTAAGTCACCACAGAACAGTAGCATTTACTAACCTGCCACTTCACAAAATAAAACACGTTGGTTGGTAAATACCTATTTCTCTCCGTCGAGAGATTTTTACCGTTTTTATCTTCTGTCATAATATTTTACACAAATAACTAGTTAGCGGCACACATGTAGATCATAATAATTATATCGCAACCATAAAAGGATATTAACATTAAGTTACCTACAATAGAAATCATACTTACGCGTCGGTTCATGGCGACACAGCGAGCGTGCGCTCCCACCCTCGATGACGTAGAGACACTATGACCATAGTTATGTAGAAAGAGACCAGACTATTTTTTCCGGAAAATGAGTTAGCTATGCCATCGTTAATTAGAATTTTTAACCTTAGTTATGTTGAAAGTGACTTATTTTACCACGTCAATTCATTGAATTTATACCATTATGTATAAAACCGCCAATTACGATATGTGGGTTCTATAATGTCGAAAGCCGCCAAAGTACTTGATTTAGTCTATTTTCTCCGTTAAAAGATGATATTTTTAATCTGCAGAACACAGCCAATCTACTATTAGTCGATTAGTCGGAATACAAACAAATGTACTTATCAAGTGAGCACATTTACGTAAGTAATCTACTTACAACGACTAGGCAGATAGTAGCATTGAGCAATATTTGTTTTTCGTTCTACCTCATGTTTGGTAGTATTCGCAGTGATGTTTTTATAACCATTGATAAAATAAAAAGAATTTAAATTAGTGTTTTACTTATTACAATCAGCATAGGTATAGCTCTTTCTAAATAAATACTACCATCTTGTATTTATAATGAGCATGAGACAACTAGAGTAATAGCATATGGCTCTCTTTATAAAAATACTAGAATGCAATATTGTAATCAGTTCAGTCGGTTAAAGAAATGGTCGCTTTCATTAAAATTACGATCGAAAGTAGGATAGCAAATATTAGTTCTAAATAAAACGTCCAACAACATTGTTTTTTTAAAAAACCTATGAATACTCCAAAAAACAAGAATGCGATTTTGTAATCAGCATAAGTCAGCTAAAAAAATGGTCGCTTTCATTGAATTACGATCGAAAGCAGAATATCAAATATTAGTTCTATAGCCTACGAATAGGTACTCCAAAAACCAAAAGAATGCAATATTGTAATCAGCATAAATCAGCATAAAAATGGTCTCTTTCATTGAATTACGATCGACAGCAATATAGCAAATATTAGTTGCATAGAAAACGTCCTACTACATTGTTTTTTTTATAAACCTACGAATACTCCAGTTAATTTGTATAAAATGTGCTTAATAAAGTACATCATACTATGTTCTATCAATTTGGGTTATTTATGTTTAAGAAAACATACTTGAAAGTAATAAATTATTATTTTTACCTAACAACGGCTATATCTCGAAACCGGATATTTATTATTGGTCTCTTTTTGCATAACTATTAAAGATAAACTATTTTATTCTTAACCTTTACAACACTCTGTCACAACAAAGTAATATATGAAGACCTTACGATTTACATATTACACTTTTTTATAACACGGTTCTATGGTAAAAATCAATAAATTTGTTTAGATATATATTTAAGATATATTTCTCTATTTAAGTATTAATATATCGTTGTCTAGTACCCAAAGTATAAGCCTAGAGCTTAGTTTGGGACTAGGTCAGTTGGTGTGAGATTGTCCCCGTATGCTTATTTTATTATTTTATAGTAATTGTATCACTGTGCACCAAACTTTATAGGTTCTAAATGGTCGTAATATTCTCACATTTTTGATACAACTGACTTATACATTTGCAAAGATTAGGAAATATTTGAAGATATTTGATATAACTCGAGTTGTATCAATTAACACATACCAAGTGAAGCAAATATAGGTTTAATTTTTGATCTAACTCAAGTTGTATCTTTCAAAATACGCAAAACTCTGGTGACAAATGATATAACTCGAGTTATATCAAAAGACACAGACATTTTTAAAGGCATAAAAACCGTGATTAATAATACATTTTTAGATATATCATGAGGCACGAAAAAAAAAATATAGTTATGGTTTTTTGAAGTGCTTTAACTAGAGAAATATCATTAAACACGGAAAATGGAAAAAAAAGGGTCAATTGTATCATTTTACACGAAAGTATCTTGAAAACTAGAAGGCCTAGAAACACGGGAGTTGGAGCAAACGATGCGTTATTTTTTTTTAAGTTGTTTCATGAAAGAACACGTTAACTGCTACAACTCAAGTTGTATCACTTGTCACAGGAGGCACAGATATAACTGAACATCTAGAATGATTCCAAACATTGTTACATTGTTAAAAATGCCATTGCATCCAATTTCAATGAATAGTCCCTCCTTTGCATTTTTAGTAAATATTCTCGCTCTCACTATTCTTCTTCTTTTTTATTATCCCTGATGAACGTAGGCTAACTTTTATTTTTCTGTGCAGATGGAGTCGTGGGCAACAGCTAATGCTATTATATGCCTACGTTTCATCCAATGATATGATAACAACGACAATACCATAACAGGTCAAAGATGATATAGTTTTTACCGCCGAGTAGAGGCCCTTGTAGCGATCCAAACGAACCCTCCACAAGGTTAACCAAGAACTTACGCCTTCACAGAACGTTGGTAAAACGGTCGAGATGAGAGTTTCTTGCGGCGCGGAGATAAAAACGGTAATGAAGTTTCTTGCGTCGATTCTCAGCGATGATGGTCTTGACTCTAGTCCGAAGCGATATAAGTTTAACTTTATGCGCCTGACGTGTAAAGTTGCTGATAGAATCGAGTATTTTCTCGAGCATTCCAGAAAACGTGCTCTATCAGCACCGTAAAAGAGCATGTGTAGCCAATTTTACTATTGCTAGCTTCTGGAATATTTTGATAATAAATAAATAAATAATAATAAATATCAGGGGACACTGTCACACCAATTGACCTAGTCCCAAACTAAGCTCTAGGCTTGTTCTATGGGTAGTAGACAACGATATAAATACTTATGTAGAGAAATAAATACTTAAATACATAGAGAACACTCATGACTCAGGAACAAATATTTGCGCTCATGACACATATATCTGCCGGGATTCGAACCCAGGACCACTAGCTTCGTAGGCAGGGTCACTACCCACTAGGCCAGCGCGTCGCGTTTAAATGTAGATAATCATTATTGATCACATTCCTCTTGTCATTGAGATAGACTGCGGGTTCTCAGGGCCAAACGAACAGCACCTAAGTCTCATTATCTAAGAAGACGTAGCTCATTAATTGTCCTAACTAAACTACTGCGAATTTCAGTAATGATTTCTCCTAGACAGGTTTTTAAGCGAGATAGACCACTTAGGGTTTTCAAATGTACGTATTTGCGTTTAATTCAGACTTGAGTTTTACGATAACAGGCCCCTGCCGTGTCCTCCCTGTCCAGGGTCTCTATTTAGTAGAGATTTTGACTGAAGGCGGCCCCAAAGGGCAGCCACGCCATTTTAGCTACGTTTTAGCTCTTTAATAGCGGTCCCGTGGCCCCCTACTGATAAAGCAATAGACGGAACGCCCCAGGAGCTCGCGACCGCGCAAATGAAGTGACTATTAAGATTCACTGATGTTTTACCAAGTCATCATTTTAAAAACGTTCATTTCGCCAACTTATTCTTACTTCCCGATTTATTATATTTCATTTTTTCTAATCTATGGTTTAACTTTACGTAACTCTTTTAACAAGACCATGCAAACTATGTAATGCAGTATGGTTCAAGCACATTTTTTTTGCGATAAAATTTTAATTGATTATTTGAGTAAATATTTGTAACTGGGAGAGGATCGCAACTTTATAGTACACGTAGAATATTTTTCCCGCTACTTCCCGTATTCCTTCACGCAGGGAGTCGATTTTTGAAAAGTCCTTTTTTAGATCAATCCTTTTTTGAAAAGTCCTTCTCAGCAGTGGTCTCCTCTTGGAAAGGGCTGGTAGATTTTTGACTCGTGCCCGTGCAGCCTACTTACTGAATCAATGTCTTTCATCTTTTATAGAGTTCATCATCATCATCAACATCAACCTATATTAGTCCACTGCTGGACAAAGGCCTCTTTGTGTATTCAACATATTAAGGATCTATTTGCGGCTTTGGCTGTACGTTGTGTGGCACTTAGTTAATCACCCAAAAGAGAAAAGACTGGCGCATCCTAACTGGCTGCAAACTGAACAGAGATCTGTTCCTAATGGGTATGAAACAAGACACGACATGCATGATCTGTCAGGAGACTAGGGATGTCCATCCAAATGCGCAATAGAAGTATCAACAAGAGATACAACTCTTCACTGCTCGAAATATTTGGAAAATTCTGGACACAACGGGCCTTTGTGGTGAGCTCTAAACAATGGGCTGCCACAAAAGATCAGCAATGGTTGAAGTGGCAGACGAGGCCCATCTCAACCCCCCCAATAATAATAGAAAGAGATATGGCGAGCGAGAATGAGCGGAGATGTCGGTACGACGTCTTAGACGGCCGGACGGTGATCAGATTCGCGATGTACTGAATTAGGGCCAAATCAAAAGCACCCGAAACTGACGTACGTGCATGAAGAGATTGATGAATGTAGAGGAAGTGAAAATCGTGTGTTTAGATCGGTGCACCTGGCGTTCAATAATCTCTGCCTAACCTTGGGAGACAGGCGTGAAGGTATGTATGTATGTAATAAAGTCAAAGTAAAATTCAAAGTTCTTTATTCTTCAATTAAGGCATTTAATAAAATGCATCATGAATTTCAAAAAGCATTACCATCGGTTCAAAAAATAAAACCTTTTCCCCGATAAAAACCGGCGTAAGAAATTGAGCAAGGTATAATTTTTCAAAAAGTCAATTTTATTTATTTTTGCACAGTGTTGTTTTTTAAGCGAATTTTATAATGTAGAGATTAACAAATAAATTGAAGTAAGTGGCGTATATTTCATTCTACGCAGACAATCCTCGTTCAGTTTCCTCAATCATGATCAGGTTAACTGGAAGAGATCCCTCAAAGGGATAAGTTCGCCTTTGTACATGTTAATCTTAAGTTTATGTACGGTCACGAGCATTAATTTGGGACCCATTTCAAGAAAAATATGCTTGAAGTCGTCAATGTCATTAGAGGTGTCAAGTCATTTGTAACTTTTAGGAAACTCATCCTTATTATTGTAGAATGTCAGATTGACTTTGGACCTAAGGTGGGTACGAAATTAAATCTCGTGACTGTACGAATTTACTTGTATTTTTTTTTTATTGCGCCATATAGTGTTTACGTACATACATACATACATACAAGGCCGTGTACAGTAGCATCCGCGTTAGTAGAATAGTTTATAAGACCTTGATACAGCCCCCGGGGTCTTGGCAAGAGTCGAAAGCGAATTAGGCTAAGTACCCAAGTTATGTGCAAATACTATTCAATAGTTAGTAAGGAGTTTGGGCTTTAGTTTGTATCTCTGTGGGACCCTATTCAGTATTATGGCCGTCATAGATATAATGATGGCACTTCCATTTAATTTGTCCTATTCTATCTTCATTACCTTATTATTACCGTAAAACTACACAACTATGGTCGTGGCCTACAATAATAGTTCAATTTTACTTACGAGTATCACATTATTCTAAAAATATGATAGCTTTAGCTATAGCTTCAGTTTAGAGCAATCGATTTTAGGATAAATAGTACACATACCCAGCAATAATAGCAATTAATGTAATGAGGAAAATTGGACTATTGTTACAGGCTAGGACCATTAGTTCTGTAGTTTTACGGTACTTAATATAACTTACTTTTAAGTATTAGTAATATTTAAGATTGAAAAAATGACCTTGTGCTGGAGCTTCTTCTCCACAATGATGGTCTTGTCCGAAGCGCTGGTAGATTCACTCTATATTACCGATGTGTAAAAGACCTATTTGAATTTTGAATTATGTTTTTTTTTAACCGGGTTCAAAGAAATAGGTTCTTTTTTAACGAATAACTTTTTACTTTTTTTTATCTTCCGAGTAACTAAGTGATACACAACGTACAGCCTATACCGCTGGAAAAACATACCTACTTCAAATTTTGGGGGATCATATAAGACAGGGTATTATTGAACCCCAACAACGGAAAGAAATAAACGGAAAACCGGGAAAATAGTTCTACTCATTCATTAACGGGCGTCCTATTATAAATATGATACGCTGGCCTAGTTGGAAAACCCTGCCTACGAAGCTAGCGGTCCTGGGTTCAAATCCCGGTAAGGGCAGATATTAGTTTGATGAGCGCGAACATTAATTCATGAGTTATGGATGTTTTCTATGTATTTAAGTAAGTGTATGTTTCTCTGTATAAGTATTTATATCGTTTTCTAGTACCCTTATTTAGTACAAGCCCAGTACTTAGTTTGTGACCAGGTCAATTGGTGTGATATTGTTCCCCTGAAATGCGAAAGTTTGTGTGTGTGTGTGTGTGTGTGTGTTAGTTTGTTACTCCATCACGCTGCAACGGTTGAACGGATTTAGATGAAATTAGGAATGGAGATACCTATCCTGGATTAACTTATAGGCTAGTTTTCATCCTGAAAAATTAATGTTCCCGAGGGAGTAACGATAATCGAACTTTAAGCAGGCGAAGTCGTGGGCAGAAGCTAGTTCGTTAATAAAGTACAGACGTAACAATTAATCATGAATGAATAAGACAATGCGAATATTATCTGATGCTTTTATATTATGTTCAGGTAAACCAACGTAAAGCGCTTTAACGGCAGAGGCACAAAGAGTATTTTCAGATATTTATAGAACCACTACAAGATACGAGCGAAACCGAATGGTGCGTGCCCATTGTAACACGTCATTTGACAAACGTAATAGGTATTGTTTGTAATGTGTATTTTTTAATTGAATAAATAAGGGTCCATGTCCTCCCGCGAATGTCGTAAGAGGCGACTAAGGGAATAAAGGCTGTGTAGTACTGTTAGGCGATGGGCTTGCAACCTGTCACTAATACACTGGTAAACATCTTCGCCTAATTGTGCAAAATGTGGTTACAGAATTATTAACAAGTTTTTAGAGTTGTTAGTAATTCTGTAGCTCTGACTACCCCACTCTGGAAATAAAGGCGTGGGCTTATGTACTCGTACAGGTCGATTCACAAGAGTTGGCACGAATGGATTGAATGAGTGAATGAAAGTATATACTAGTGTGTAAAATAGTAACAGTTTTTCGGTTTGAAATTCGAACATCGGTTCAAAGAACGGCACTCACACAATGATAGGGGACATTACTTTCGTTTAATCCATTCGTGCCAACTCTTGTGAATCGACCAGTATGTGTATGTATGTATAAATAAGGGTACAACAAGGTGTAACACAAATTATAAGACAGTTATATTCCTTGTTTTACCATGATACGGTGTATAAATATTTCATGATTAATCAATTTACTCTCTTGTTCTTATTTGCGTGTCAGATGGTGACGGATGCCTTATCAGCAGCCCTGAAAACATCATCAGCAGAAAATATCGTTCAATGAAATTAAAATCGATGAAAAGATACAATCGACGAAGTGAAATTCTATAAAATAATGGGTTACCAATATTTTCGTCACCACAATTTTCTGTTTGCTACAAAACTGACAGTGAGGAAACAACAGTTTACATCATCCAAATAAAATAACGATTTTAGTCTTATACAGGGTGTCCAGTAAATTAATAATGAACAAGCTTCCATCCATCGACAGGCCACCTAGGCTGGTCCCTAAAAAGAAGTTCATTATCAATAACATGGTGTGTTGGTAAAATTCGCTCTTAGTGAATACTAATAGCAATATCTTTAATTTGTAAAGAAGTAAACAGGATGAATTATACCATTTTAGAATTAATATTAAATACACAATTTTTTCAGAATGTTACTGACTCTGGTCTTCATACATTTTTTATTTTAAATTCGATGCAAATTTTAAAGAAAAATGTGTGGTTACTAATTAAGACCCAATTAACAAGAAATCAGTCTGGCCACCATAATGCTCTAATACACATCCGTTAGCGTCACTATTAGAGAATATTTAGAAACAAACAGAACGACAAAATCTCTTCATTTGTGGCCTAGGCGGTCATTAAAGTGAAGGAAGGAGCCAATTATTAAGAAAATATAAAAATTCGATTATCTCGAAAACTACGCAACTTTTATAAGACCTATAAGTGCTTTTTAGGGTCCAGCCTAAGGGGCCCTGTCGAGGGATGGAACCTTGTCCATTATTTCCTGGACACTATAGGTAACTTTCACAGAGAGCAATGGAAACCCGCACCTTAAACAACCCGCTCCATCACGGTATATTGGATGTAATGGAAATTATTTGCGATTCAATCACAGCTGCCGAAGGGCCGCGGTAATTAATTATCTTTTGTTCACTCCTTCTCTTTCTCCTTGTTCTCGTTTGTAAATGTGTATTCTGCCAATACACCACACTGTTTGTTATTTTTTTTAAATACTTACAGGTTAAAGCTGTGCCCACACCGGAGCTTAACGGTGCGTATATTGCGGTGTCGTTGCGTAAACAAAAGACGGGGCCATAGTAACAACATGGCGCCGTTTTTGACGCACCGTAATATACGCACCGTTAAGCAGCGGTGTGGGTGCACCATTCTCGTAATACCGCACACATAAAGTCACGCCGTCTTGCCCAGACTGGGTAGGCAGAGCTACAGAATTACCTACAACTCTAGAAACTTCTTGATAATTCTGTAACCACATTTTGAACGATACGGTATTTGACAAAAGTCAAATCAGGTTCTTTTTATGAAACATCAAAAACGCTCCGTTACTATGGAATTTATAGGGATTACTATCTTGTGATGTCACAATCAAACAGCGTCCTTATTATTGGATTTTATGAATTTAAAAATCTTAAAATAGCGAACATAAATAAAAGATTGATGTTTTCCTAGAATTTTTATAATGTTTATCTGTTGTTAATGAAAAACCAATTTAATTTCACTCTTGTCAAATACCCTATTTAGGCTAAGATGTTTAGCAGCGTATTAATGGCAGGTTGCAAGCCAATCGCCTAACAGCCTAACACAGGGTAGTGATTCTTTCAACAACGACGGTCGGACGGACGAACGAGCGAATGTCCAAGCGGCGAGTTGAAGTAGTTCCGTCAGTGCGAACAAAACATATTTTAGCGCGTGCATTTTCAATTTAGCAGCATGGTTTCTTGATTCTTTCTTAATTGAAAATGCACGCGCTAAAATGTGTTTTGTTCGCTCTGACGGGACTACTTAAACTCTGATATATCGCTCCTTCGTCCAACCGTCCGTTGTTTTTGACAGAATAACACCCGAGGAGACTAATACAGGGAAGTAAGAATTAGGTATACAGGGTGGAAAGTTGAGGGCAGCTACCAGAATAACCAGAACCCTTGCTGCCACGCGAAAATGATCTTAGGAGACCTCACCCAACTTTTTGAGTGATGACAATCGACATTCACATATTTTTGATAAAAGGTACAGTCAGCGAGAAAATCGTCAGAAATGAGTTTTTTTTTTTTAAATGCCAATCGATCCCATTTCTCATAAGGATTAAAACCTTATTTGAGACCAACTACTGAGGATAGAGTACTAGAACACTCACAAATCAAAGAAAACGTTTTCCATACATTTAGTAGACCCCTTGCTGCAACTTTTTGAGTGATGACAATCACTCAAAAAGTTGGATGAGGTCTCCTAAGATCATTTTCGCGTGGCAGCAAGGGTTCTGGTAGCTGCCCTTAATGCCCCATCTCAACTTTCCACCCTGTAGGTATATGACAACTGTAAATTGCTGACGACGTCTCCGTTTAAATGTAGTTGTGCCGTAATCTGTGTCACATTCCGTGGGGTCCATATTGACTCACATAAAATTCTTATTCCTATTTTTTGTTTTCTTACCGATTTGTATTCATAATAATCACTCTTCATATTTTTTTTCCTCATACTTTTATCTTCATACTTTTTAAGTCATAATTATCGCAATTCATAATGCCTTTTTATTTAAGAATCGTTACTTTTTGAGATTTTTATAAATCGAACCTAACCTAACCTAACCTTATTACACGTAAGATATTTAAGAAATGGTGAAAAGTGTACGACTTCATTAATACTGGCGTTATGAATTCAGATGATTATGAGTTCCGATCGTTAGTACTAAAAAAAAATATGAAGAGTATGAATAGTGTTCATTATGATGTAAAATGGTATGACAAACATTTTCGGACTTCCGATAATAGGACTTAAAAAGGTATGTGAGTAGATACGCACCCCATTCCGTGTTTTCACCAAGCTGTTCCGACAGAAGATCAGCGTTGGCTTCACAGCTAGCACATGCTGAGTTGGGACCGTTTTACCATGTCCTCTCTTTTCCTTCTTTTTTTTGCCTGTGTGTTATTGTTGTGAATAAATGTGTTTCGTTCTTTCTTGCTTTCTTTCACTACAAACTTTACCTAGCATGAACTATTACCTGCTATTGAGTAAGTAACGTTTACGTATCATCATCGAGGAAATGTGTATGAAAATTGGTATCTGCCCCCTTTGTCCGGATTTATTCAGTACTGAATTTTATTTGCAAGTTGACATTAACGTCATCAAGTACGAAGGGTATACGTTAAATTATGTATGCAATGGAGACGTGTGTCTGTTTTAGGCGGTCGTGCTACGGATAGGTTTAAACTACGTTTTCGAATAGTAAAGACGATTCGAAAACGTGACGTATTATTAAGATCTTCGTGCTCGAGCTACTGTACTCGTATCACCTTTTTCTGGAAACTTCAGATCAGTAAAAGTAATATCGTTTTACTTACTTTAAAGGGAGGAAGTGTGAAAAAACCATCAATCTTCATTCTTTGAGTAGGCTGAGGTTTTAGACTGATTCATTTTTCGATTGCTCTTATGTTCATTTAATTACGATTTCTGAACTACTGGAAAATATGAAACATGTTAAAGTAATGCTGTTTAACTGTCGTTATTTTTGTAATGCTTTCACAGATATAAGGCTTAACCCATTTTATCTATCCAAATATCATAAACACTCCATGATGCGTTCAAGAACCGTACATTATGACCACCATAAAAATTTTGTTAGAGCAAACTTGTCAATAAAAAAAATATTATTGTTTAATAATAACATCGATTTCGATAGTATTATTTCATTCAAATATCGAACATCTCTGAAAAACAAAGAAATTTGATTTGACCTCTATTCTAATAACCGAAATGTCGTTTAGTTCAAAATGGATTGTCAATTTGCATACAAATTTGACAAATGTCGCACGTAAGTAAGATATCAAACGACATGATAGTTGGAGCTGATTCTAGTTTGCCTCTGAATTAAAAAAAAACTATGACAGCTGCCAGACAACTTAAATTTTTTCATTACCGCCATTACCGGTTAAAATTTAAAATTTAAACCATAAAATGAGCGATCAAGATGATATAGATATTTCGGCGACGCCTTCTAATATCCGTGACGAAGCAACTAACCTCATAATATTTTTACTGTTAGTAGCCCTAAACAACGCCGCGATGCCAGTCATAATATACGACTCCTGAATGCATCATGGAGGTTTATGATATGTGGGTACTGTGGGTAGATAAAGTATTGTATGTAACTGTACACAATTAGGCATTAAAACACTTGTGTGATGTTGTTATGAAACTCACCTTCGGGTCGTTTCATGAGCCCACACTCGTGTTTAATGCCCTTCATTATGTACAGTCGCATAAACTACTATTAATTACATGAAATTTAGTATAAAAATACTTTGAACCCCGTAAAAGGACAAAACCTCGATATTTCACAGTTTTCAAATTTCAGTTTATCTCGGTAAGATTTACTAGACAGTCTCACAAACACCAGGGTTGTGATTCTCTGAATAACGACGGTCGGACGGACGGACGGACGGACGAGTGAATGTCCAAGCGGCGAGTTTAACAAGTCCCGTCAGTGCGAACAAAACATATTTTAGCGCGTGCATTTTCAATTTAGCAGCATGGTTTCTGCCGATGGATCGAACGTATACCGCTGCTTAATTGAAAATGCACGCGCTAAAATGTGTTTTGTTCGCTCTGACGGGACTACCTAAACTCGCCGCGATTTCGCTCGTTCGTCCGCCCGTCCATTGTTTTTGAGAGAATAACACCCCAGCAAATAAACAAATGATTTACAAGGATCATCGGAGCCCCGCGCCCGGTAGGATAACCCGCTCCATCACTGGATAAAGGACGTAATGGAAATTATCTGCGATTCAATCAAAGGTTCTGGAAGACTGCTAATTAATTATGTCTATTGTTCACTGTTCTGCCCTCGCAAATGAAAAGGACGCAAGTGCAATTAGATGGTCAAAGCGAATTGAACCCTGTGCGTTAAGAATTAAGGTCTAACTAATACATTCGCGATTTTATGAGACATACGCTCTTTTTTCCTAATATGGGCAGTGTTGTGTTATTCTGTTTTGGAGTGATGGCGCGTTTTCACCAGTCGATACCCCGCATAGTATATACCTATGTATGTAAAGTATTTATTGTACAAAAGACAGAAATTCAAATACAATAAATATATTTACAGAATAGGAATGTACAACATGAACTCCTTTGGGTGATTGCGGAAAAAAAAGAAAAGTAGAATGTGGCAAAAAAATCATAAATATTTGAAGACATACATAAAAAAATATGTATTTATTAAATAACTTAAATCTTCCATTACGGGCTGTTAACCTATTGCGATAGACAAGTAAGCAATAAGACTAAGAATTAACACTAAGTACGGTCAGCCATTAAAATATGTCGAATCTGAGGCCCTGGCCAAGATGTAAATTGCAAACGCTACCTTTTTTCTTTTGTTTCACTCAAAATGTATCGGATGGCTTTCTCGTGCGTTGCGATAAACCTTGTGGTTAACTGTAATCCCAGACATTTTGAGTGATGGAAAAGAAAAATTGTTGAAGCATTTGCATCTAGGCTAGGGTCTTTAGATTTAACAATTGGTTACGATTTTGAATGAATGAATGAATGGCACATTTATTCGGCTATAGTGTAAGATTACAAACATGTACAATAAAATAAACCATAATGAACTTAAACTATAAACTATTTCTAAAACCAAACCATAAAAAAATGCACTATATTTACTAACGCCAAAAAGGCCAACCAGCTCAGCTTGTAGCTGGGCAGCTTCAGCGCTGATTTTTAACTGGAGCCTGAGATGGAGGTAGATTACGACATAATCATATCAAACATAAACAATTAAACTACAAAACGAAAACCGCTTAGAATTACAAGTAAAAATTAGTTAAAAGCTATTCGTTCGTTGAACTATTAGTATGTTCAACTACTGACTAAACAAGAGACCATAAAGTTGCGACCGTATCGCAGCTTAACGGTGCGTCAAAAACGGCGCCATGTTGTTACTAAGGTCTGATTTTTATTCCCACAGAAAAAATGTAAACAAAGGTGTTGCCGTAAACGAAAAACATTTGCGGTGTTCAAAATATTTTTACTTTCCATAATTATAAGAAATCGACTGTCTATAAAAAAACTATATATTGTAATTAAGATTAAAGAATTTAATCTGTTGATGGAAAACTTCATTTTGATATAAACTCTTTGTTGTGTTAATTTAAAACGTGAAAACCGTTTTTTTACGCATAATTTATTTATTGCACTGGTATCATTGACTCGACACACCCGTGTTAACAAGTTGACGGCTGCTTGAAAGATTTAAGACGTTACTTCACTCGCTTCGCTTCACCATTCGTGCTCCCGTCGTAATCGCTTTCCAGTGACTCATTTATGCGATTTTAATTTCAATTATATCTTAAATTTATTTTTATATAACGGTTCGAGCGAAATGATAACTTAATATTATATTTCTTGCTGGCCCAAACTTTGAGATCCCCTGAAATGTCACTTTGACAGTGACGTAACTTTGTTTACATTTTTTCTGTGAGAATAAAAATCCGACCTTATGACCCCGTCTTTTATTTACGCAACGACACCGTATTTTACGCAGCGGTGGGGTTGCACCTTAACTGACATAAATAGGTACGCCAGATATTCGAGATTAAAACTAAAACAACATTTACTTTTTTCCGCAAGAGGCCCTCAACCAAAATATCAGTTTTCTTTATAGATTTACGTATAATATCGTATGCTTATACTCTTGACCACTTCCCCGCTCAGCTACTTACAATCTGCTTAATATGCGAAAGATAGCGCTTCAATAAATATTGGGAGGCTTTGATTGATAGTTGGGTTAGGGCACGGGATGGCCCGCCATATTGGACTTAACGGAAAGAAATGTAGGTTTTTTGTTGTTAATATTTAGGAAAAAATATCGAACTAGCATCGTCCGGGTCGCTACGACACTCGCAACGTTAAGCCGAATTTAACGACACATCGTTTGTCGAGATCGGGAGGGCTATTGCCTAACGCACTCGCATTCGCAATCGTTTTCATAATGAAATGGAACAATTGACAAGATTTCATATTTTCAAGACTTTAATTTTATTCGTTTTATAGATACTGCTTGGAAGGAGGAAGACAATAATAGTTTAAAATTTTCTCTAGAATATATAATTAATATATTAAGATGTACTTATTCTAAAAGGGCGTAACATCATTTCTACGACACAATGGACATATTACGGTAGTCCAATCTGTATATAAAAAAGTATCATGTCAACCGATAATTCTCTAAGTATCTATCCATCTGTCAATTAGTGTCAATGTCAAATTTGAAGTATGACAGCTTTTTTTCTCGTGAAAAAGGCAATGGTATTAAATCTATTACATACATAGTATTGGTAAAACTGTTTTTTTTTTTACTTACTTGTAATATGAAAATAAAGAAAAATAAATCTAAATAAATATTTTGCCGTGTTCAGGAGGCAAAACCCTTTCGATTCGTATAGTAATTTGCAGGTGTCACCAAAATGAAATGTTGTCAATTGTTCCGCTTTGAAGTCGATTGTGATTGCCAGTACGTTAGGCAATAGGCCAGAAGGCTCCAAGTTTGGACTCTACAAAGGAACAAAAAACAATACAAACAAACGGATAAATGCATAGGTCAAGTCAAACACATTTACCTCTCTTTTGTGCATTCGGGTAAGAATAGATTTACTTTACGTCTATAAGTAAAGTCTAATAATAATAAAGGTAACTAATAAAATAATACTAAGAAAGTATTTAAGGCATTTTGAGATTTGAATGAAGGTTAAATTGAGCCAATTTATTTGGTACTTGGAAGTGTTATTTGAAGCATTTAAGATCAATTCGTTTTGTTCTTGAAATTGATTTTCAAGAGGAATTGCTATTTAGTTCTAAGACCTTGTTTAATTTTCAATCAATTTCGCGTTATTTGTTAAAAGATATTTGCGCTGGCAAAAGTAATCAACATAGGGCTATTATTAAACACTAGATATGAAACTTGAGAAGTTTGAACGCTTTGTATATCTCTATAACGCGGTCTAGAGAAAGATATTCACCTAATATTACATTTTTGGATAAACACCAGTCTTCGAATTGCTTTGTTAAGAAGTGGTAGTTTAACACAGGTATATTTTATCAGAACTTTGGAAAGGGTGTGATACCAAAACTAGTGTGTTTTCATATTTTTTTTGTAGTACCTATATGCAAAATATTTTTTCCCGCGTGCATAAACAGAACAGTGCAGTACACAGTTTATTGTACAATATAGAGTAAAAAAAACAGTAAAATGAAGATAAATAAAAAAGGTTTACAAAGGCGAACATATAATTTAAAGGAATCTGTTTTAGATTATCTGTAATATATAAAAAAAACATGAGTACACTTACAAAAATATGACGAGCATCACGAGCCAAAATCAAGGGCAGAAAACACATGAATCATAATTAAGTTTACGTACGTACTTACAAAGAAAGAACCAAAAGGTAAATCGTATCAAAAAACGGTCTTTGAATTGTGCCACGACGTTGATTATCAAAGGGTAGATCAAGTAGAGTCAATCATACGCTGAAAGCGCCAGCTGTCAACTTGATACTCAAACGCCGAGAACCTTTATCGAAGAGGCATAAAAAACACAGCTGGTGTCCCTTTCGCGTTACTAAAACAAGTGGAATAAAAAGCAAGCTTTTAAAAAACCCAATTGGGATTGTTCATATTTTTACAATTACTCCAATTCGAAAACAATTTCGAGGAATAGGGTTTTAAAGCCGTTCTGCATTATTAAGTTTTTGAAATATTTATCTATTTTGGATTTTTCGGCAAAAGTATATTTAACCTTTGTTTAACTTTCGTTTGCGGCTTGAAGCCCTCCTAGGTGTATCTTACGGGTTAGGCGAAAACCGCTTGAAATAGTTTGTCTTAATACACTAATACAATCACTTTTTTTCATTAGATAACATTTAATTTTTGTAATTTATTCGAAAATACCAACCCAAATTTAAACTAATGTCATCCATAAAATGTCTGCTAAATAAATAAAGATATTAAAACAAAACTATTGGGTCAAAAATTTATGAAATAGGTGTCTTAAAATTTCCTATTCTTTCGAATTAGAAAGTAAAAACCGTGAGTTATTTTTATTGGTCAATCCCAATTGCTGTTTGGATGATGTCGTCAATATAATATTGGTTATATATTTTTATTTCACCGATATCACATTTAAAACCCAATAAGACTCGCGGCGCTAAGACGAATCTAACGATACCTCGCGTGTCGAAATTGGGCAATCAGTTCGGCCTTTTCAAGGGAACAAAGAAACATACCACACACACGGGTCAAAACATTAACCTCCTCCTTCGGCAGTTGGCTAACAAGTACATTAAGTGACGCTTTTCCAGATTAACAAGAACAGGTTGAGGACTGCTTAAAGTAACCTATCGTCGTACAACAAATTTCAATTTCAATTTCAATTTCAATTTCAATTTCAATCGTTTATTGCTTTCCATAATGTGTATACAGATGGAACTTAAACTAACTTAATAGTTGTAGGATCATTATGGACCCTGTAGGGCACAACAATATTTAGATGTGAGGGCAACTCTTAACATATTTAGTTAGTATTTCCTCATTACGTAAGTACTTATATTATTCATATTTATGGCACATTTAAAAGATTAGTTATTACTATTATTTTGTAGTTATACATTTAAAGCCATATCAATCAATATCAATCAATATATTATATTTATTTCGAATAACAAGATCCATACGAGTGTTAGTAACATGTCTTAATATTAGTGGTGTTATAATAATTATAATTATCATTCACACACGCTAGGGAAAGACGAACAATTATAATATCTAATTACCCTGAATACGTTAACTATACGTGAAACACATTTTAAAATCAGATTTGGAATATAAGTCAAAGTCAGATTGTCAATAAGGATCAAAGTTAAAATTTAAATTTGAACGTTTGGTACAAAATAAAAGTCATAAACAAAAAATAACAGCACTAAAAAATTAAAGTCAAATAAACTAAACTTAAAGATACCTAAACGTGCAGGCTCGCCCAATGCCTCCAAGTATTAACAAGTATTTGCTTACTATTATATTAATAATTTATATTTATGGCACATTTCAATAACATTGTAGTATTACATATTATTATTTTAACTTACATTCAGATAGTTATATATAATATAATCTATACAGTTTATTACTTATTTCTATTTACATTATAATAACTCATCGTTTAAGTATTCAGCGATAGAATAATAACACTTTTCTATCATTAACTGTTTAACCTTGTTAATAAACCTTTTTTCATTCATTTCATTTTGTATTAGGTACTTTCGGTAATTTGTTATAATTTTTATAGACATAACATGTCAACAAACAACAACATCATCATGTGACAATTTATGACGACACGGTTATAAGTCTGCCTACGCAGCAGAGCTAGTGGTCGTATGTTCGAGTCCCGATAATGGCGAATAACTTGTGCTATGAAAACAAATTTTACTGAGTCTTGGTTGTTGTTCTAAAACTGTATTTATTTCTCTATATTAATAAGTTTATCGTTGTCTAGTACCCATAGTACAAACCTAGAGCTTACTTTAGGACTAGGTCAGATACTCCCCTGATATTTATTTATTATTTACGAATATATATCGTTGTGAAATGCCCGTAATAAGTTATGAGCTAAGCTTAGGACTAGGTAAACAAAGTTTTTATGTAGTTTTTTTTTACAATTTCTACTTCACTTGACAGACGTTGAGTGAAAGGATCAATCGGTATAGCTGTTGTCAATTGATGTACAGTGGCGTTCAGAATTGCATGGACAATTTATGAATGAATTCATTCATAAACTGTCCATGCAATTCTGAACGCCACTGTACTTACCAACAAATATAAATTAATGGGTATTTGTATAGATTTAAAGCACTTGTAGAACAGATTGGCGCAGCCGGTACGATTTCTTGTAAGTACCGGTGTCGCTTGTAATCTTTTGTAAACCGAGTAAAACATTAGTCACGCAAAATTACTCACTTGCAATTTACGACCGACGTTACATGACGTTAGGCGGAAGAGTATAAATAATGTCGAGTGGCGTGGGTCGTGGGGATAATGTAAAAAATATAGAAAGGCATTATAAAAGAAGTAGTGAAAATGGCGAAGAACACGTAATTACAGTTAATACGCCGATAAGAGGGTATTCCTCTTCATTTTATTACTAGCTGTTGCTCACGACAATATCCGCGTATCACTGTTATTAAAAAAACCGGGCAAGAGCATGTCGGACCATGCTCAGTGTAGGGTTCCGAAGCCGTAACGACAAACACAAAAAACTATCTCAAAAATCAACATGTATGAAACAATTTTCTATTTAAAGTTATTTGGCGCTGTCTTAGATGATTTTTAGTAGGTATAAACCCGTTAATCGCCAGTATCTCAGGAAATAATCACGTCTACTTAGCCGTGATAGTTTTCCTTTAAAATTCGTTATATGCGCTTTTGTTGAAGATTTTTTTCAGATTTTTAGTACTTGTAGTTTTGGCTGTAGGGGGGGGGACACTTGACTCTAACAAAAAATAGCGCTTTAAAGCTTAATATTTCATAAACGGATCCCTTAATCGAAAAATTGTTTTCATAAACCCGCAATATTTTTGAAAGACCTATCCAACGACACCCCACACCATGGGGTAGGCAAGAAAAAAAAAAACACATCCCCACGTTACGTGTAGGGGAGGTGCATTAAAAAAAAATATTTTTCAAAATTTTATTTTACCACTTTGTTGGCGTGACTAATATGTACATTCATGCCAAATTACAGCTTTCTAGTACTATGAGTCTCTGAGCTAGACTGGGGACGGACGGACGGACGGACGGACGGACGGACGGACATGGCGAAACTATAAGGGTTCCTAGTTTGACTACGGAACCCTAAAAACCTCCAGAACAAATGCTTGCGCTCATCACACAAATGTCTGCCTTTCCGGGATTTGAACCCTCTACTCCGGTGGTCATCCTGTGGGGTCCTTTTGGTGACAATTCTTGTACTAACCTCTGACCCCAAACAAATCTAACCTGCCCCCGTACGAACAGCGTGGTTGGTTTTCGATCCAGACCCCCTCATGAAATGAAATTCCCCGTGTTATAAAAGAAAAACCGGGCAAGAGCATGTCGGACCATGCTCAGTGTAGGGTTCCGAAGCCGTAACGACAAACACAAAAAACTATCTCAAAAATCAACATGTATGAACCAATTTTCTATTTAAAGTTATTTGGCGCTGTCTTAGATGATTTTTAGTAGGTATAAACACTTTAGTCGCCTGTATCTCAGGAACTAATCATGTCTACTTAGCCGTGATAGTTTTCCTTTAAAATTCGTTATATGCACTTTCGTTGAAGATTTTTTTCAGATTTTTAGTACTTGTAGTTTTGGCTGTAGGGGGGGGGGGACACTTGACTCTAACAAAAAATAGCGCTTTAAAGCTTAATATTTCATAAACGGATCGCTTAATCGAAAAATTGTTTTCATAAACCCGCAATATTTTTGAAAGACCTATCCAACGACACCCCACACTATGGGGTAGGCAAGAAAAAAAAAAGACATCCCCACGTTACGTGTAGGGGAGGTGCATTAAAAAAAATATTTTTCAAAATTTTATTTTACCACTTTGTTGGCGTGACTAATATGTACATTCATGCCAAATTACAGCTTTCTAGTACTATGAGTCTCTGAGCTAGACTGGGGACGGACGGACGGACGGACGGACGGACGGACGGACGGACATGGCGAAACTATAAGGGTTCCTAGTTTGACTACGGAACCCTAAAAACTGACCAATTTTCCGAATTAAGCCGTCTGTTTTGTCCTTTCCTCAGGATTAAACAATCTTTGTACCTAATTTGGTTCAAATAGGTTTAGCGATTCAGATGAAAAAGCGTGACGACGCGCTGGCCAAGTGGGTAGTGACCCTGCCTACGAAGCTAGCAGTCCTGGGTTCGAATCCCGGTAAGGGCAGATATTTGTGTGATGAGCGCGAATATTTGTTCCTGTGTCATGGATGTTTAGGTATATATTTCTCTATATAAGTATTTATGGGACCCGGTGCTATTAGCCTTTTTAAGGAGTTATCAAAAAGGCTAATAGAAACCAACGGAGACCATAGAGCTGGCAGCTTCCTCGGCCAACGCTTAAGCATTGCTGTACAACGAGGAAATGCTGCCAGCATCTGTGGTACTTTGCCACGGGGGCCCTTTCTTAGTTTTTAGTTTTTATTTAGTTTTAATTTTATAGTATTTAGTTTAGTGATAAGTAGGTTTTATTTTAGTTTTAATTTATTGTAAATTTATTTGTCCTGTAATTGTTTATGTGCAATAAAAGTATTTATATCGTTGTCTAGTACCCATAGTACAAGCCTAGAGCTTAGTTTGGACTAGGTCAATTGGTGTGAGATTGTCCCCTTATATTTATTTATTTATTTTATTTTACTAAGAAACATACAAACAAACAGAATTGCTCCCGCATTTATAGTTTGAAAGTACGGCTGACTAGCGGTCGCCCGCGGCTTCGTCCGCGTAGAAGTCCTTGGTCGCTTCTCTCTCGAAAACTGTGCCTCGAGTGTAAATTGCTGTTCACGCGGCAAACCGCTTCGATCGCAAGAGTACCCATGTTATTCGTACGAGAAATGCAAACGCAATCGAGACGTTTTTGTGTATGTAAAAATACACTAGAGGCTCTGTCGAATTCTCCAGGAAACAAAGTATCCTATGAGATAGTGGGAGTCAAGCTAGCTCCATATCGAATTTCATCGAAATCTGTTCAGCGATTTAACTGGAAAAACGAAACAAACAGACGTACCGATAGACAGATAGAGTTACTTTTACACTAACTTGTAATATTAGTACGGTCATTTTTGACGCGTGAAATTTCAAAAATATTCATTCGAACCTACGATTCTAAAAGTAGGCGTAGCTTCTCATCAAATACCATTTATAAGAACTCCTATTTCTAAATCCTGTTGTATTTTTTTTACTTTATTGAGTGACATTTAACTAACACTCATCAGACAATAATACCTACACTAACAATAACTTAACAAAATTATATGGTAACATTTAAAGAAAATTTCCGGATTTTACCCCTTACTTTTACTAAATAACCTAACTATACAAAGTTAAGCATAATAAAATATACGACTTTCGATAACCAAGTATTCAAATACAATTTAAAGTGTGCTCAATTTTAACGTAATTACGTATGATTTTAGGCAATTTGTCCGTACTAACCATTTTTCCGTAGCCTAATTAATAAAGATTAAAGAGTATTAACTGGGTTTAATTCACCCTGGTTTTACTTTAATAAACAAAACGATGAAACAGTCTAAGGGTTACAAGCAGAGAAAGAGAAAGAAGTAAACAATATAAAATATCAAATGAACACATTACAAACATGTAAAATAATTAGGGTTATTTGAGTCTAGCTTGATTCGTTACTTTGGTCTAAGAAGTTGCACAAATTATTATTTCGGTTTTCGGGGTACAAAACTTAAAGAAACATAAAATAAGTCTGCCCTAGTGATGTATCTTTACTCTTTAAATGGTTTAATATTTTTATTTTCCCTGTTTGAACTTTATTCTAACACATAACAGTAGTTTCGGACTCACAAAATGTCGCCATGTGACACTCATGTCCAGAATGCGCCTTAAATAGCGGTTTGAGACATTAAATCAAAACATAAATGTAAAAAAAAGACCAAGTTTAAATATTAAACGAAGTGATAACTAAAAAGGTGCCCCGTGTACAAGATTAATAGCGAATTCATTTTGAGCCTCGACTTGTCAGCTTTCTTAAATACCCAACAGGTTATAATATGAAAAATACAGAAAGAGAACTGCGAAGTTAGGGCTATGTGTCCACTCGGTTTTTACTTTGGACTTGCCCGAACACACTGCCGTGTCTAGATAAATCAACTTTGTTTTGTCAATCGGACAGTTTAATGTTGTACCTGATATGTGGTTTTCCATACATAGTCATATTTTGGCATAGCTTTTATTTATTAATGATTGTGTATGATGGTATAGTCGCCAGCAATAATAATAATTTCTGGTAACTATACGGAACCAAGACTCGGTGGCTGTTATTTTCTACTTAAAATTTTGTTCTTTTCAATTTATTTGTTATTTCTGACTAATTAAAAAAAAGTAAGAGATGGAGTGGCACTATTCTAACCCGGCATGCACTACTGTTAGGCGATAAGCTTGCCACCTGCCAATACACTGGTAAACATCTTAGCCTAATTGTGCAAAATGTGCTTACAGAATTATCAACAAGTTTTTAGAGTGGTAATTCTGTATCTCTGCCTACCCCGCTTTGGAAATGAAGGCGTTATTTTATGTATGTAAAATTTTGTAAGTACATACTCTGTTGGTAAATAAATATATCCATATCCCTGACGCTTTTAAACATTGCTAATAAAATAAAAGATTAAGGTAAAGACCATTACTTTTAAAGTTTCCGTTTCCGTCTCCTCGACCTGTTTGCCGGATACATTATGTATGTATGTACGTAAGTATGTATAGTCGGCCAAGGGACTCTTTTTAACACTTTCGACTGCATTTGTATCACTTAATAATGACTTACGAAACATTGTATTGCAGTAATTGTCATTTCTGAAGTGCTGTTTGTATCAAATAAAACTTCTTTTATTATCGGTACTTTTCCGTTTTCGGTTAACAGAATAAGCCTCCCCATTATCTCGTCTTGAAATTTCCACAATAAATCAATGCAATAACCATTAAAGCCTTAATTCAGTTAACTTGAGTTCCTAATAACTCTCTAGTGTTCTTAGGAACAAAAGCAGTTATACTATGATTAGCTCGCGTTAAAAGTTTTTATAGTAAGAAAGCTTATTAAACCTGGTACGCGTCAATTTATTTTTGTTACATCCGTATATGCTTGTATTTGCGTTTCTTAATTTAAAAATGTATTATGATAAATAAATTGTAAATAATGATAAATAAAAACAAATGTAACACGACTGTCCAAAAAACGGAGTGTAATGTTTTCAGGGTAGTGATTCTCTCAACAACAACGGTTGGACGGACGAACGAGTGAATGTCCAAGTGGAGAGTTTAAGTCCCGTCAGTGCGAACAAAACATATTGTATCGCCTGCATTTTCAATTTAGCTGCATGATTTTATTTAGAATCATGCTGCTAAATTTAAAATGCACGCGCTAAAATGTGTTTTGTACGCTCTGACGGGACAACTTAAACTCGCCGCTGCGATTTCGCTCGTTCATCCGACAGTCAGTTATTTTTGAAATGTGTGTGGTATCGTTAGAATTAATAATAGGTATAACATTTTAAGACACTAGCGTCCTGCCCAAGGTTTGCTCTGGTTTAAACAAAATAAAAAAAAAACTATGTCCATCTGAAATCCACATATGAACAAACTTACAAAATCAGCTCTCATTTTAAATTATTTTGAAAGTATAATTTTTTAATATTTGTATGTTTATGTACTTAGATGGTAAGCTAGTGAAGATAAGAATTAAGGGTTAACGTAGGATACATTTTTGGTATTTTGAAATTTTCTGGATCAAAACAAATTTATAAAATTGGTACCTAAAAATTTGCCTTTAAAATATAAATAAGAATTTAATACAATTCATTGATAAGTATAACTTGAGAACAACTTTGAGATTTGGATATTTTTTTAAGTATGTTCATAAAAGGCCGAATAAGATTTTTAAGAAATAAAATGGTGTCTGGAAAAAATTTACAGGACATCAACGGGTCAGTACATTTTTTATTTTTTATTTTTATGTGTTTTCCGACCATCCAGAAATTTGGTGAATTTGTAAAAACTACTTTTATTAACGTACGTTCCTTACATTCGGTTATATTTAACGGATAAGTACTGTTTACTCTAATCAATGTTCTGTCTTATCATTATTTTTGCCGTTCGCTTATCACTGTAAAGTAAACATGCCGATAATCCTGGGGTTACACTTTATCTATCAAACCCATACTAATTAATATTGTGAAAATAACTTCGCATGTTTGTTTGTTGCGACTGAACCGATTTTGATAAGCTATTGGTAATTAATAAGGCAACAATAATGGACACTTGGTTCTTATTTTACAGAAGATATTTATTCACGCTATTTGCAACAACGTACTTAGAACCGTATGAAATTTTAATTAAAAGAGAAGTGTCCATTACTGGCGCCTGTCAGCTAAAAGTGTCCATCATCCCATCACCCTATCTGTATATCCGTGTCCTTATGTGTATCCTTGGTATCGTTCCTTCTAAATTGGTGAAACAATTTAGACATGTAATTTTTAAAAGAAAGCTACCTACTGGGTACTTTTTTGCCATGTTTACTCAAAGCTTAAGTTTTATCAAATCTAAGAATCCTTATCCATTAACCTACCACCAAACAGCCGTTTTCGCATTGTTGTGTTCCGGTTTGGGGATAAGACAGCCGGTGAAATGACTAGCATAGAGGCATTCCATCTTAGTCCTCAGGGTTGGCAACACATTTGCGGTCTTAAGATTGCATTGCAGTCTTGTGAATGCGAATGTCTATGGGTCACAGTTTCCACTTACCATCAGGTGGGCTGTGCGCTCGTGTGTCTTCTTTATGCCACAAAAAAAAAAAACTATTGAGGGCTCTTTTACACGTCAGTAATATGGCGTGAATCTACTAGCGCTTCGGACAACCATTGCGGAGAAGAAGCGCCGCAAGAAACTCCAGCAGGTAATTTTTTCAATTATTCACAATAATACTATAAAGTAAGTTACATTTCAAGGTAATAAACTAATAAAAACTAATGATTAAAACTAGTAAAAATAAAATCATTACAGAATGCAAGGTCAATAACATTAAATTAAAAATAATGACTAGGAGAACAAGACGAGGTGTTTACGTCAAAAGCCCTAAGTAACTAGAATAATTTAATTTAACAACAAGTCCTTGCAGACGTGAACAGACCGGACCCCACAGACAACACCTGTTCACGAGTATGACGACTGTCCCAGCCATCGCCTCCCTCAACCATGTGTTTGGGAAAGTGGCGACCTTATGAAAATCAGTTGGGCGATTAACGAGATATCAGGGTAGTGATTCTGTAAACAACGCCGGTCGTGCGGACTGTCGAGTGATATCCAAGCGGCGAGATTAAGTAGTCCCGTCAGTGCGAACAAAACACATTGTAGCGCCTGCATTTTCAACTTAGCAGCACGATGGGTCGAACATTATAAGGCTGCTTAATTGAAAATGCACGCGCTGCAATGTGTTTTGTTCGCACTGACGGGACTACTTAATCTCGCCGCTTGGATATCACTCGACAGTCCGCACGACCGGCGTTGTTTACAGAATCACTACCCTGCATTAAAAGCGGAGGTTGCCATTAACTGGGGGGTTTTATCTCTGTGATTAGTTTATCAGTTGGTTTGTTTTTTAACGCGCTGATTGAATAATTATTAATATTACTATAACATCGAAAATGGTTACATTGTTTTACTAATTGGAATTGGCGACTGTCAGTTTATTTAATGGAATTGAAAAAAAAAATAGTTTCTGTGTGCTTAAAAAAAGAATATGAAAATTCATGCTTCTATTTCACTTCAAAAAATCCGTCACGAGTGTTTCGGACTCGTATATGAAGGGTTCCGTACCGTTCTTGTATAGGGCCCCCTTTCATTATAATTTATTATTTGTGGTTATATTAGCAATAGAAAACACTGTGAAAAATTTAAATGTCTATTTATAACGGTGCATGAGATATAGCCTTGATAGACAGACAGACAGCAGATACGTTTACAAGCGTTTTATCAAAATGTCAAAACGATAACATCAACATCAGAGAAACAATAAATAAGATAATTTGATAAGGAATTCCAAAAACTTCGATGACTAACGTAAATAAATAACTTAGGTAGGTATATTATCTGTTGCTCTGCACGTAATACGGATAAAATGAGATTTAAAAGATTAGAGGCATTACATTTTCTTTTTATCGTTTGAAAAGGTTGTAAAATTAAAACCCATATCGTCACGCTGACATACTTATTTTCTACAAACTGTTATATAATATTATATAGTATTTAACTGAATTCAAACCAAGTTAAAAAAAGTTAATTCTGTTTTAAGACTGCACCGAGCAAACGTCGAGCGTCCAGTGGCGCTCTCATTACTATTATTGTTTTCTAATTAACTAAAGAATTTCCTTGCAATCAGACGATACGTTTTTGTAGCGCAAGTAAAAACACAATTTATGGGATACGTAACAAACTTTAATAACAATTACCCTTTGAGTAGTCAGCTTAACGGGAAAAGGTGGCCACTTTTTTCCGTTAAGTTGATAACTCGAAGGTGAATTGTTATTAAACTATGTGATTATAACCTATAAGTTGTGTTTTCATTTGTAGTACAAAAACCTACCGACCAATTTTAAGATAATACTCACATCTTTGCTTGATTATGCAAAATGTGGTTAAGTACAGAATAATCAACAAGTTTTTAGAGTAAGCAAAATAACACGCTCAAAATGATCTAGACGCGACGTTTTCTCATGATCATGACTTTAGAGTCGAGAGCAGATCATTGTGACCTCTTCGGTTGCGTAGCTACTTTTGCTGCTGATAGTACCATTGGTGAATAACAAATAGGACAGGTCTCATGGCACAAGTGACGACAACCTTGACCGTGGATAACATTTATGCGATAAAAGCAACTCTATTCCGATAACATTAAAAGTTACGTAACAAGTGGTTTGTTTGTGCGTATTATGTTAGGGTGGCAACACACCTTGTTTTCTAATTATTCGCGACGTTCGTAATGACGGTTTCTCTGTAACACTCTTTTATGTATGTATGTATATAACAGGGATGTACAAAGGCAAGCTTAACCCTTTAAGGATCCCTTCCACTTAACCTTTGAGCTATTGAGAAATAATTAATCACAACGAATAGCCAAATAACTACAACACTAAAAGTAGATAGATATATATACAATATAATAAATAAATATACGTAATAAGTAGGGAATTTTTTTAAGAACAATAAAATTGTCAAGCCAGAACTTCTTAATGTTTGCTTGTATGAAATGTTTCTGAAATTCCTCGTTTAGAATGAACGAAAGGCGTGATTTTGACAAAAAATGCGTGGTTAGATTTGTCTTAGCGTCACTTGTGTCACAGGGTAATAAATTCCAAAAAAAATCGGTATAATAATGATTTTTTTGATGGCACAATTATATTAATCAGAGTAGAAAAGGAATAACTGAGTGCCTAGTATTAACCCATACAAGTATGTATGTTAGGGTGTTTCATTTTTGACACATTTTAATTTTTAATGTATTTGATTCTTGGTCCTACTTATCTAATAGACCAGTATTCAAAATTCTAATACAATAAAGGGTTGCACAATTGTCAACTTTTTGAATAAACTGCAATATGCAGAAAAAATGGTAATCATGGTGAATATCATTAGTGTTTGACATAAGTTGACAGGAAAGTTAGTTATTGTTTATTGTATTTAGAAAAATAACACACATTGCTCCTGATATGTGGTCAATTTGTGCAACAAAATTTTGTCAATTCACTATAAAACTAGATATTATCAATTTTACAAAAAAAGAATTAGGGCACAAGCGAAATCTGCAAAAAAGAAGGTATTTTTTTCCGTGCAAATAAGAAACACCCTAGTTAGTAAATAAAGTATGTAAACTCTTTATTGCACAAAGTAAACAAAAAGCAGTAGCACAAGTTGTGAACAGAGAATAACTTATTCATTTAAGGGATCTCTTCCAGTTAACCTTTAAGCGATTGAGAAATAAAGTCAGTTTCAAAGATCTTTATTACACTTGTTATTTACCCTCTAAAATTAATCAAAATAATACACTATCCACTTGTTCTATTATCAGTGCGCAGGAGTCCTAATTGTAATGTCGCCGACTTTAATTGATGACCCGCTATAGAACCTTGTCGCATAAAACGAATGATTGATTCCTAAGTAATTTATATTTTGTCACTTAACGCTGTGATAGCGACAAAGTTCTATGATGGATCAACATTTTAAGTCGTTGATAGTGCTGTGTATACTTGGCTCGTGCGCATACGCATCTGCTCAGTGACGGCTGTGGTATCGGCGAACTAACGCGTTTGTACTATTCGTGTGAAACATGGAGCTCTCATTCAAGGGTAAACGGGTTCTGGTCACTGGGGCTGGACAAGGTAATTTTTTTTTGCAATCATTTTTTTTTTGTCTTAATGATCATTACTGTTTTTTCCCTTGCACAATAAAAGAATAAATAGGACATAAAATCATAGTTAATTTGGCTCTCTGAAGGAAAGCTATACGCATTACTCGTATCTCGTATCGTCTCGTTATCTCTAGTTTAAAAAACCGGACAAATACCGAATATTAACTATAAAATTTGTTATTTAAAAAAAGATTCGAGACTAGGACAAGCCTTTTTATTAAATATGTCACACGGTACAGTTTTTTTTCTAATTTAACCCCTAAGTGACATTTGAGTATTTTTTTTTCACAATAATTCAACAATATATCATTAAAATGTCCCAAAAATATTTGTACGGGAAGTTCCTCTTTCATTACTGAAATTATTGGTTTCGGTAAAAAAAAAGAAGTTTCCATTTGTATTCAGATTCTAGTACCTACCTTTTTTTCTATATAATTAAGGATTAACTAGTCTTACCGCCTGTTTCACAATCGACAAGTAAAGGATATTTGACGGATAAGTTTAGCCCTTTCTTTGTCGTACACTTGAAAATAGACAAGGAGAGAGACAACTTTATGTGACAGATTAATTTACTTGTCGATTGTGAAACAGGCCCTTAGTATACCTACTAAGACTAGTTAATACTTAATTATATTTATAATTTTTATTATTTAGGTGCCCTTATCCAAGCGCGTTTAGTTTGTTACTATACCAATTTGTATGAGATTTTCCCTTGATATGTAAATATATTTTAGTTAAGTAATTTTTTATCATGTAATTAATAATTCCGTCAAATATTAAAATGATAACTTAGAAATCATTATCATTAACCAATGTGTATTTGGTGTATACCAATTTATCTACCTATCTACCTCTCCACTAAATTGCGATGCCTGACGAGGTACGGTCAGCCAAGTTGTCTACCAGTTTTGACAAAAGTTTCTGTGAGATCTAATTATCGCTAAGGTTGACACTTGTCACTGTCATAATATTCTTGCAAGGGAAAATCTAACTGGTTGTATCATGACGAGTAAATGAACTTCAACCGTAAGGTGGTAGACCACATTTTTGGCTGACTGTACACATTTATTTAATTAGCCATATTGATGATTTTCTTCAATATATTACAATGCTTGATAAACTTATCTTATCTATAACGATGATCTGAGTGCCAGCTTCAAATATGATTACGTGATACTTGCAAAGGTAACTTAATAATGACACGTTATTAAAAGTTATCTAATATACTTAAATAAAATAAAAATTGGCTATAGGGGGAAGGGTATGGGTGTATGTGTGTAGGGTGTAATAAAAAGTGTTTCCCACGCAACTCTATCGATAATCACAATTTTCTAGTTCAATATTTCTAACGGTCTAAAGTTGAGTACACCAAGATTAGCTATCCGATGACACCTCATTGGATGCCATAATGTTAAAAAAAAACTTGAATAACTTTGTTTAACTTTGTCTTTGTTGTAACTTGTACTTTATTTTTGTATTCTTTGATTATTAGTATTTATTTTTGACGATCTCAATGTAATTTCGTATTTTTTGACATGCAATGCAATTAATATTGTAATATTACATTTATGAATAAATAAACTAAACTAAACTAAACTATGGGAGGTACCCGCAAGATAATATATATGATAATAGATTATATTTACCAACGGCTACTAACCGATTTTATTTTTCTTACATTAAATGACCTTCAATTGTACAGGTATCGGACGAGGAATAGCCATAGAACTATGGCGAGCTGGTGCCGAGGTGGTTGCCATCTCCCGCACCAAGTCCTACCTGGACTCCCTGCAGAAGGAGTACCCTTCCATCACCACCGTGTCCGTGGACCTCGCTGACTGGCACGGGGCCCGCAAGGTTCTGGAAACCCTGGGCCACTTTGACTGCCTGGTGAACAACGCCGCGCTTGGTCTAACCGAGGAATTCCTTACCACAACTCCTGAGAACTTTGACCTGTGAGTTTATATACTACGTCCTAGTTTCCATTTGCAAAAAGATGGGTGTTATAAGTTTGACTGCTGTGTGTGTGTGTGCCTGTGGCAACGAAGCTCTTAAGCGGGTGAACTGATTTGAATGCGGTTTCTTTATTAATTTAAGGCCGGGTTTCAATCGTTTCCAGCGGTGCTTCTTAGTTAAGTTTCATGAGAATCGGTTTAGCCGTTTGAGAGATAACAGCTCTGAAAGAAGGGGTCGCCGTTTTAAGTATCGGGGTTTTTTATGTATCTAACTAGCGACCCGCCCACGCTTCGTTTCTGTTTATGTGAGTATGGTATATAGCCTACATCCTTCCTCGATAAATGGGCCATCTAACACTGAAAGAATGTTTCAAATCGGACCTATAGTTCCTGAGATTACCGCGTTCAAGCAAACAAACCAACAAACTCTTCAACTTTATAATATTAGTATATATTATAAATTATAATCGAATTATCATGACTACTTATTAAGATAATTATAACACATTATCTATTCTACTGAGTAAAACCATATTGGTTATTGCATTATGTGTATCAATGTTATGAAGTTAAAAATAAAACGACATCGTATAACGGTTAAAATGCAGAGAGCTTCCGCTTATCCAATTAATAACCAATAACTTTCCAACTAAGGTAAAGTTGAGAGCATAATTTTTAAACAAAGTTAGTTCAAAGCGAGTAAATTCTAGCATATACTAATAAAACCTGGCAATACTTTATTTAGGGTTCCGTAACACATGCCAGTACCTAATACAGAAGTTTTTTTTTATGGAACATACTTATAAAAAACCCCCGACTGTATACAGTCGGTAAAAAAACATCTAAAAAGTAAAAAACAATAAGTATTGGCCCTATAAGTTTACTTTTAGTAGGTATTAATATTTTGATTCAAGCGTCGAAACGTCGGGGACCGCTAAGTATCTGGGGTATTTTATATTATTTCATTTACTTAGCGGTCCGTTTCGACGCTTGAATCAAAATATTAATACCTACTATGATATAATTTTCAATTTTCAATTGATATTTTTATAGCCCAAGTGGTGATGTATTTTTTTTATCTCGTCTACCCAATATTGTGTGGTTTCGTTAGATAGGTATTTCCAAAATCATTTTGTTAGAGTCAAGTGTCCCCCCGCCCCATACAGCCAAAACTACTGAGATACAGCGACTAAAGTTTTTAAACGTACTCAAAATGATCTAAGACGCTAACAAATAACTTTAGATACAAAATTAGTTCACACATGTTGCTTTTCGAGATAGTTTTTGGTGTTAGTCGTAACGGCTTCGGAACCCTACACTGAGCATGGTCCGGCATGCTCTTGCCCGGTTTTTATTCCTATTTCATGCCCCGTAAACTCGAGGCTTGGGTGGGGAGAAAATGGCAACGTTTATAGAGTAAACACTTAACCGAGAGATGTATAAAAGAACTCGACTGTCGTTCGTCTAGATTAGTCTTGCTTTTATAGCCAGTTTCACCGGATTTTATATGCCTGCAGCTCTGCGGAGATAGAAATACACATGCTTGCTATGTATCTCGCTAATGCTGCCTAATCATTATTATTGAGCTCAAAATATTCTCAGATTAAACAGGGGGGGGATTATGATCACATTGTTATTGCAATTCAGTTTACGCTTAGAGAAATGGACAGGGCTATAACCCTTAATCAAACGGGACCATTTTAAAAAGATAAAGGATTAGAAACTTTATTAAGACACAAACAAAAGACAGAAAAATAAATGAAAACTATAAAATTAAGTGGGAAATAGTTTCCCAATATTTGATTAAGGGATAATAACTATTTGCACCATCGTAGTTAAGTTTAATTTTTATAATTTTATTTTTCTATTACTAGTAATTCCTGCTCAACTACGCGTGGGTATATTTATTTCTTATTGTATGTTATATACTCATTGTTTTCTATAATGCTAGGTTAACTTTTATAGTTGTATATTTAAAAAAATTACTGACTGTTGAGTTTCTTGGGGCGTTTCTTCTCAGCAGTGGTCTGGTGCTGGTAGATTTTTGACGTGTAAAAGTGCCCGTGCGGCCTATTTACTGAATAAACATCTTTTATCTTTGTCTTTAGCTTATAATGGTATATATAACTGCATAGCCTATATCACTATATAACTGCATAGCCATGTCATAATAACCGCCTCGATCTGAAATACATTAGTTAAAAATTATCGACCGCACTCAGTGTAAGTTTATGACGATCAAGTCATCCTTATACTTAGTAACGATTTTTTATACACAAGTTTGAAAAAGGAACAAAATAACAATCTCTTAATATTTTTTAGCATGGCGATATACTCGAGTGTATTCCAAAAAAAAACCTATTACAAAAATAGGATCTAGTTCATAAGTTACTTCAAGGATTTGAACTAATTTGAGACATGCTGACGGAGTAGTTCAAATTCAAAATTCAAAATATTTATTCAGTTTGGCCATATGAGGGTTCTTTTACACCAACTTAATCATTGGTCATTTTATTCCAATCCAACTCATTTACTTAAGTTAATTTATTTACAGTTTACAGGATACCTTAAATATTAAAACAAATACTAAACAAAATGAGACAAATTCATTTTTCCTGATATTCTAGTCTCGCGACATTTTTGTTTGGACACATTTTGTTTATCACCGTGAAGATTAGAAATGTATTTGCAATCTAAAAGTAACTGATAATTAAATAATTAGTTCGTACATTAGTAGTAATTGTAGGTACTTACCTACCTTGGACATTCCAATGAAAACAAAATGCGTGTCCATACAAGAATATGTCCAACCAATTAGGATTAATACGTAGAAAAAGGACCAAAATTAAAAGTCAAATTCAAAAGGCAAATTATACATTAAAACTAAACGTATTTAAATCAAAATTAAACTTAGATATCACTACATAGTATAAAACAAAGTCGCTTCCCGCTGTCTGTCCCTATGTATGCTTAGATCTTTAAAACTACGCAACGGATTTTGATGCGGTTTTTTTAGTAGATAGAGTGATTCAAGAGGAATGTTTTTATGTATAATAAATTTTGTTTTATGTACGTGTGTTATAGAAAACTCAAATAAACTGAAGCGAAGCGAGGGCGGGTCGCTAGTAAATAATAATCACCACTATTAAAACCCCCTCTGGCAGGTCCGTTCGCGGCTTGGTCCCTATGACACTGGCTGCATTATCTCTCTGAACAGCTAAAATGTTTAAAAGTTAAAATGTTTGTTATTGCATCATCACTACAATATGTATGTATGTACATAGTATAGTAGTAGTAAACAAAGTCGCTTCCCGCTGTCTGTCTGTCCCTATGTAAGCTTAGATCTTTAAAACTACGCGACAGATTTTGATGCGGTTTTTTTAATAGATAGAGTGATTAAAGAGGAAGGTTTTTGTGTATAATAAATTATGTTTTATGTACGAGTGTTACAGAAAACACATAAACAAAAGCGAGGGCCGGTCGCTAGTTTCAAATAAATTACACTCCTATCTTAAATAGTTACCTACGTTTGTAAGTACAGCTCGTACTTGGCCAGAGAATAATTTTTTGGCCAACATTTCAGGCTGATGAACGTGAACGTGAAATCCGTCCTGAACGTGAGCCAAGTGGTTGCCAAGAAGATGGTCGACGCCAAGTCGGGTGGCTCCATAGTCAACATCTCGTCACAGGCGTCCAAGGTGAGTCATCGGGAGATTAGACTACTGACCTTTGTAATTATGTTATTTAATTAGAGATAATTTAGAGGCCATTGAGGTTATTCCTTTGGCGGTGATAGCTTTAGGCGTAGGTTCAATATTTGAAAGACTTATTGGTAATAAATTATACTTGAACTACTCACTTAAGTCAGTCTTCGGGTATTTGTTTGGTAATTATTTAGTACTTTTATCTAGAAAGTTTCCGGGAGTTATGAAAATTTATAATTATTATAGATTTAAACGTCGTCTTTTCGAATTTTTCACTTCCTCGTACTTGTATTATTACTTATTCAAGAAATGGTGCCTAAGGCTGCGTTTCCATCAGAGCTGTGCGAGGCAGCTGCTGTACTAAGCGGTTTCCGCGCAACGCCGCTTAGCTGCCTCGCACAGCTCTGGTGGAAACGCTGCCTAAAACAGTTTTTAACGAGTAATTAAACTAGGTTAAATTTTCATCTCAGATATATTTCCGAATATATGTCATTTAAATTTTGAATATTTAACCAATGTTACTACTAAAATATTTTCATTTAAGCAATTCCTATTAAACGATTATTTCTTTTCAGGCAGCTCTCTGGGGCCACGTGACCTACGGCGCCACGAAAGGTGCCATAGACAACATGACTAAAGTAATGGCACTGGAGCTAGGACCCCATAACATCCGTGTCAACGCTGTCAATCCTACCGTCATCATGACTGAGATGGGTCGGCAGGGCTGGTCCGAACCCAAGAAGGCCCAAGCCATGCTTTCTAAGATTCCTCTTGGCAGGTTAGACACTTAATTTTAACATCATCACCATCGTTATCATCCTGGTGTCATGTGAACGCTGTCAATCTTACTGTCATTATCACTGAGATGGATCGGCAGGGTTAGTCCTACCCCGAGAATGCTCAAGGAATGCTTTCTAAGATTCCTCTTAGCAGGTTAGAGACTTTTAATTTTAACATTATCACCATCCTAATCTTCCTGGCGTCATGTGAACGCTGTCAATCCCACCGTCATCATGACAGATGGATCGGCAGGGTTAGTCCTACCCCGGGAATGATCAAGGAATGCTTTCTAAGATTCCTCTTGGCAAGTTAGACACTTTTAATTTCAACATCATCACCATCATTATCATCCTGGTGTCATGTAAATACTGTCAATCCTACAGTCATCATGACTAAGATGGGTCGGCAGGGCTGGTCCGAATCCAAGAAGGCCCAAGCCATGCTTTCTAAGATGCCTCTTGGCACTTTTAATTTTAACATCATTACCATCATAATCATCCTGGCGTCATGGGTCACGGTCCTTTCACTTGACTAAGCAAAACTCGACTGCAACTAAATTTAATTTAAAAATACCCCGGCTCGGAGAAGAGAACGAAATAAGTTTGGATCTTTGTAATGTTTTATACTGTTTACCATCATCATCTACATTACTTAGAACTCACCATCGTATTATAACGCAGAGGCCAAATTTAGGAAAATCCAGGACATTGTGATCCTGCCTGCTAGCATTATTCAAAATATTATTATTGTAGTCGAAGGCCAGGACTATCATAGCAACGTGCATTGCAGTTTCCATTTCTTTTACTTTGCCATAGTCGGGTAAAAATACGTTTGCCAAGCATAATGTGCCCTACAGCGCCACACAAGGTGCCATGCCCGCCATGACTAGGGCCTGCAATACGGAAATAAATAAATATCAAAATAAATATCAGGGGACAATGTCACACCAATTGACCTAGTCCCAAACTAAGCTCAAGGCTTGTATTATGAGTACTAGACAACGATATAAATACTTATATAGAGAAATATATACTTCAATACATAGAAAACATCCATGACTCAGGAACAAATATTTGCGCTCATCACACAAATATCTGCCCTTACCGGGATTTGAACCCAGGACCTCTAGCTTCATAGGCAGGGTCACTGCCAACTAGGCTATCGCGTCGTCATATATATCCGTTAATTTTCAAATCCTGATTTGTGCGTATTTTGTATCCGGATGTTTCGGATTTTCGACAAGTAGAAACGTAAAGAACCCTTCATGTGTTGCGAGTCCGTCACAATTGGCCTTTTTTTTTGTATTTGCCGCAACGGAATGTTAATACTGAGCATGGCACAAATACTCTTAAATGTTTTTTACTGAATTAGGTGCCTATTTCTCCTAAGTCAATAAGCAGTATCTTAAATTCATTCACCAAATACTGCAGGGTAGTGATCTCAACAACGACGGTCAGACGGACGAACGAGTGAATGTCCAAGCGGCGAGCTTAAGTAGTGACCGTCAGTGCGAACAAAACATATTTTAGCGCGTGCATTTTTAATTTAGCAGCAAGGTTGCCAATGGATTGAATGTATAAGGCTGCTTAATTGAACATGCACGCGCTAAAATGTGTTTTGTTCGCTCTGGCGCGACTACTTAAACTCGCCGCTGTGATTTTTCTCGTTCGTCTGACCGTCCGTTGTTTTTGAGAGAATAAAACCCCAAGAGGTTTATCTTAGTTACTGTTCTATTTTTTTTTCATATTATTTATATTGAAAATTATATTTGCTATTTAAATTTTTTTAAGTTAATAAAAGGCGTTTTAGACTTATGACGGCAGATTTGGACTCAATTAACTTTTCTTATTTAACCTTTTTTTCAGGTTCGGCGAGGTGTCGGAAGTGGTGAACGCAGTTCTCTTCCTGTTGAGTGACAAGGCTAGCATGATCAACGGAGTCGAGCTCCCCGTCGATGGTGGATTCCTAGCATGCTGATTAGAGTGGTGGAGTTTTTTTATTTTGTGGTTTATGATGATTTTAGAATAAAAAAAGATTAAATACCAAGAATATTTAGCGAACCAACATTTATAAAAGAATTGTATTTATTCAATAGACTTAAAATAAAATACGTGAATAACTAGTTAATTTTTTAATTGCCTTTTTTTAATAGTGTAATTATGACGACGCATTTAGCTCCAGAATGAAAAGCTCGGCGGTCCTGGGTTCGTAACCCGGTGAAAGAATTTAACTAATTACTATTAGCAGTAGAATATAAAATTATACGTTTTACCTTGCAAAAGGTCGGGTATTCATCATATTTGTATATGTTGTTAAGCCTTTTTTGATATTTGGCTACACGGAATCTATACTGTGACACGACAATTTTATATATGAGATACTTACCGCGCGGCGTCGCCCGGGTGTATATTTTTTTTAAACAAACCTTATGAAATATACTTTACGTCCTATTCTCCGACTTATTGAAAATAGACACAAAATTTCATAAAAATCAGTCAAGCCGTTTCGGAGGAGTTTTTGTTACAAACACTGTGACACGAGAATTTTATATAACAAAGAATTATACTATAGTACTTAACCTATACATATAGCATTATAATTACATACATACATACATAAACTCACGCCTTTATTCCCAGAGTGGGGTAGGCAGAGCTTACAGAATGTCCAGAATGTGTAAAAACTTTTTGATAATTCTGTAACCACACTTTGCACACTTAGGCGAAGATGTTTACCAGTGTATTAGTGACAGGTTGCAAGCCCATCGCCTAACAGTACTACACGCCTTTATTACCTTAGTCGGCTTTTACGACATCCACGGAAAGATACGGAGTGGCACTATTCTAATCCGGCTACCACACGGGGAATTATAGCATTATAATTAATTTAACATAGAAAATATCATATTTCATTTGACATGGTATTGGCGGGTAAGTTAACAACAATATAAAACAAGTCAAAGGCAATTAGATATTATCGAGTACAATAGACCCTAAGATTTACGGAACTAAGTATAAATTTGCAACATTGTCCCTTATTGACATAAAACTGATATTTTCACCTTGCATTTTTATTACTATTTCTGTATCCAATAAAATACCTGTAGTAAATTTCAAACGTACTTGGCAATTCGGACGTCAAAGACCTTTTTGATGTAGTAATTCCATACAGTCCCATACATTTTACATGAGCAAGGCTTCGTCCGTTTCGGGACGACATTTTTCTCAAAGAACTTTTTGATTTATTTATCTTTAGGCGCATTGTTGGGACCGTATTTTTGATAAGAATTAGGTATTTCTTGAGGAAATATGAAAAAGGTACGTTAACCGTTGTCAGGGATATTTATTGCAGGGTTGGTTTGACTTTAGTGCTTAAGCTTAGGAAATACTCCGGGATTAGTATTTTTTTTATTACGCGGTACTAATGTTCTAATGAATGAAATTGTAAGGAATTATTTAATGGGTATAAGTCGTTTACCGCTGTTTCCTCGAGAATTGTCAAATTTTTCGGGATTAGGAGTAGTTTGTCCATCTATGGAATATGTCACGTCAATTAAAACAAAAGAACAAGCTTTGATATCAATTTAGGACTTAATTTGTGTTAGATGTTTTATTTATATTATTCACCACCTCAACGTATGATTTGCCAAGCTATATGTACTCGTAACTAAGCCGGTTGTTTTTACCAAAGGGACATATCTAATCGACCTAATTTTGGCATTTAAATAGGTGTATTTAGTACCCTTAGCACATGCCTAGAGGTTAATTTCGAGCTAGGTTAATTATATGTAAGACTAGCGACCCGCCCTCGCTTCGCTTCGGTTTATTTGAGTTTTCTATAACACACGTACATAAAACAAAATTTATTATACATAAAAACCTTTCTCTTGAATCACTCTATCTACTAAAAAAAACCGCATCAAAATCCGTTGCGTAGTTTTAAAGATCTAAGCATACATAGGGACAGACAGCGGGAAGCGACTTTGTTTTATACTATGTAGTGATTACCCCTAAGTTCATGAAGTGGTTACTTGTAACTTAAACAATAAACCATATTATTATGTAGTACCTTTACAGGATATTGTGCTAATAAAAACCCAACCTCTACATAATAAATAGTACTTAAGTATTACCATAGATGTAGGAAAACATAGATCCCGTGTAACCAAATGTCAAGCGTAACACCTTTTTCTTCTGTGCACAGCAAAACTTGTAGCCAATATTATTGACTAGCGACCCGCCCTCGCTTCGCTTCGGTTTATGTGAGTATGATTTATAGCCTATAGACTTATTAGATAAATGGGCTATCTAACACTGAAAGAATTTTTCAAATCGGACCAGTAGTTCCAAAAATTAACGCGTTCAAGCAAACAAAGAAACAAACAAGCTCTTCAGCTTTATAATATTAGTATAGAGTACGAGTATAGATAAACCCCACATCACTGCCTGCAAACTTACGCACACTAACGCAGAGCCACACACTGACACACATAGAAAGTGGTACACTTTTGAAATTCAATCGTAAGCGGTCATATACAGACGACTCTTTTTAACGAAGGGCATTGGTTAGGTTAGGTTAGGTTAGGTTAGGTTAGGTTAGGTTAGGTTAGGTTCCCCCCCAATGTGCTGCCACCTTGCCGTGGTGGGGGGGCTTGCGTGGCTCAGTGATCCCCGACGCTATACCGGACAGGGCTACCCATACCGGAAAGTCTCGGGGGGAGGGTCCAGACTAAGAGCAGCACCTTCCTTTCCATTCCCACCTTCCCATTCCTCAGTTTCCTTCCCACTACCTATCCCTTCCCACTTCCTGGGTGGGCTCGGCGTGCACTCACAATGCCGTCGAGCACTTACCGCCCAAAACTAGAGGAGGCACGTCGACTCCTCTAGCACCCCGTACTCTGGTGTCTCTCTTCAACGATCCCCATCTGGCGACGTTATGGGGTAGTTGAGAGACACCAGAACGGAGGGCTTGCCTTCATTGGCCGGCCCACGAGATGGAAAACTCTATAAAACCCGACAGCCAAGTCGTTAAAACCTACAGATACCAGGCGACCTCTGTAGTATTTAGCCTTACCCCCGGAATGGGCGTCACCCGGGGGCGTACCTTTTATATCGACCCCACTCGTGGGAACTGTTATGTACAATACAAAAACCTTTTCAAACGGCCCTTCTCAGGGCCAAACTGACGAAAACGGCTCTTTTCAGAGCCACACCGGAGGAGACAAGACGCGGGTGCCTACACCATTCGTCTTACTGGAGCGCATGGAGCTAAGATCGGTAAGCCCTAGGGCCATAATACCCCAGGAGGGTACCGGTTCCGAAGATGACGCTGAGTGGATGCTCGAAAGGGCAAGAGAAAAGGACAGAGAGCTGATGGAGGAGATGATGTTGGAGGCAGGTGATGTCTCCGACTCGTCTCTTCCATCGGTTCATTTCACCGGAGCTATAAAGAGGCCACACGCCGGGGAGGATGAGGTGCTGTCCGGGCCGCCTGTTAAGCCCAAAATTAACACTGCCAGGAGAAACAAGAGCCCAGTTGATAGGGAAGTACACTCAGAGGTCAGCGCGGCGGAGGCTGTACCGAGTGTTCACGAGGTTGGGGAACTCGATGAGGAGGCTGATGTGGCCGCAAAGTATCGCGTTACTCGCGACTCCTCGCCCCAGACTCGTAGGAGAAAAGTGCGCAAAGGATATTTTGCACGAGACCGCAGCCCGATAGACCTCGAGGAAGACGGGGGATACGTCGATGTCCTTAGGAGTTCAGCGCGCAAAATCATCGCGGAGGCCAAGAGGAGCGGAAACCTCAAGGGGGACGTCTGGGGTCGCATGAACCAGGCATGTGAAGATATCCTGGAAGCCGCAGACGTCCTCGGTGGAAGGGGGGACGAAGAGGTTCGAGCACTTCGGGCGGACAACAAGCGCATGAGGGAGCAGCTTGCCCTCATGCAGGCTGAGCTGAGGGCGCTGAGGACTGCATTCTCCGAAAGGAACAAGCAGTCACAGGGTCCTCCCTCTGAGGCAGGGTTACCGGAAATCTTGGGGAATGCAATGCTGGAGTTGAGAGAAGACCTGAAGCGGGACCTCTTCCTATCAATTGGGGAAATGGTTAACGTCCGGATTGGGGAAGTCCGGGCCCTTCTCCCCGCATCGCCCATCGTTCGTCCCCCGCTGGCGGCGGATCGCAGGAGGGACGAGCAGTCATCCGGGCCTCAACTTGCGGCTCCGTCTGCCAGGCCGACTCCTCCAACTAGGCCAACTTCCACCACCAAGTTGGCTCCCTCGGCCAAGGCGGCCCCCTCTGCTGGAGCACCCCTTTCAGCAAAGGCGGCTATCCCCATCAAGTCGGCCCGTAAGGCACGCCGGGAGAAAAAGAAGAAAGCACAAGCTTCGGTCGCCTCTCCTCCGATCCGCAATATTGCCCCGGCTGTGGAAGTAGAGCAGGAAGCACCGCCTACCACCGCGGATTCCTGGGCGACTGTGGTAAGGAGAAAAAAGAAGGGTAAGAAACCAGCTCCTCCACCACAAGTAGCAAGGAGCAATAGGCCCGCACCGGGCCCGAGTAGGCTGCCAACCCCTTCTACAGCTGCGGTGGTAGTGGCGGTCAAGGAAGGGAGTGAGGCCACTTACGCCAGCGTCATGGCCAAGGCGATGAAGTCCTTTGCACTGGCGGAGGTGGGTTTGGAGCACGTCCGCGTCCGCAGAACACAGACCGGGGCCCGCCTCATTGAGGTCCCAGGTGAGAACGGAGCTGCGGCAGCGGACGCGCTTTGCGAACGAATCAGCGGGCTGGTGGGAGACGACGCCACAGTTTACCGGCCTGTTAAGATGGCGGAGATAAGGGTGGGAGGTCTGGATGAGACCATCTGCCCAGATGACATAGCGGTTGCTATTGCAACCAAAACTGGGTGCTCCCCCACCCAGATTAAGGTTGGCACCATCCGGATACGATTCGATGGATCCGGAACGGCCAGTGTGAAGGTACCGGTGACGGTGGCCAACACACTGGCGGCATCAGGACGACTGCTGGTGGGATGGTCGTCCGCCAGTGTGGTCATCCTGGAGCGAAGGCCCATGCGGTGCTACCGGTGCCAGGGCGTTGGGCACAGCAGGGCTCTCTGTCCCTCGCAGGTCGACCGTACTGACCTGTGCTATCGATGCAGCCAGACGGGCCACAAGAGGGCAGGTTGCCAGTGCCAGCCCTTCTGCGACGTCTGCCATCGTGCAAAGCGCCCGGCAGACCACGTCATGGGAGGGCGGTCCTGTGCCCCGCCCCATACCAGTGGCAGAACCGCTGCGGGAGGCCGAACAGCTGCCCCCCCCACAAGAAGCACCGCCGAGGCGGCCAACGATGGCGGTAACCTGATGGACCACTAAATGCCACCACACCAGTATTTGGAGGCCCTTCAGGTGAACACCAACCACTCCGCCCGCGCTCAAGACCTGCTCATGCAGGTCATGGCGGAGTGGGGAATTGGTGTGGTGGTGGTGGCTGAGCCGTACTTTGTCCCCCCCCAGCCCAACTGGGTCGGGGCGACGGATGGCTCGGTTGCCATTGTGGTGCCGGCAGTGGATGACCTCCCTCCCCTATCGGGAATGGCTAGAGGCCCGGGTTTCGCGGTGGCCAAACGGGGAGATACTGTCTTCGTGGCAGTGTACTTCTCCCCAACCAGGCCACTGCGGGAGTTTGAAGCCTTCCTGGTGGGGCTGGGGAGGGTCGTCGGAGGGGCGGCGCCGGCACCAGTGTTGGTGATGGGAGACCTCAACGCCAAGAGCTCCGCGTGGGGTTCCCCCATCACGGACCCGAGAGGGGTGGCCCTAGAGGACTGGGTGGCGGCAATGGGGCTCGAGGTGCTTAACCGGGGCAACGCCAATACGTGTGTGCGGTGGAATGGGGGCTCGATCGTGGACGTTTCGTTTGCGACCCCCACCATCGCCGCACGTATCACAGACTGGCGTGTCCTGGAGGAAGTAGAGACCCTCTCTGACCACCTATACATTCGGATGAGGGTCAGCACCTCGCCGGGGGTGCCGCCGCCCAGCCCGAGAGGGCGGACCGGGAGAGGAAGAGGAGGGGCTTTCCCAAGGTGGACCCTGGCCCGCCTCGACCGGGGAATGGCGGAAGAAGCGGCCATGGTGGAGGCGTGGTGTGCGCCCCCACCGGTCACCTTGGGAGTGGAGGAGCGGGCAGCTCAATTTCGGGTCGCACTGATGTCGGTGTGCGACGCGGCTATGCCCCGGGTGCGACGACTGCCTGCTAAGAAACAGGTTTACTGGTGGTCGGAGGAGATAGCGGCCCTCCGATCTGCCAGTAACGCCGCCCGACGTGCCTACACCCGCTGCAGGCGAAGACGTCACCTGCCTGAGGAAGAGGAGCTCTTCCACAGTGAGCTCAGGGAGGCAAAGGAGGCCCTGGGGGTTGCCATTGCGAGGGGGAAAGACGAGGCGAGGGAGGAGTTTCTGGCTGCGCTCGACAGGGATCCGTGGGGGCGACCGTACCGCTTGGTAAGGAACAAACTCAAGCACGCCCCCCCCATGGACGCCCTAGAACCGGAACTCCTCACACGGATAGTGGAAGGCCTCTTCCCAGCAGCCCCGGACTTCCTTGCGCCGTGCATGGGGGGCCCCCTGCGGGAAACCGGCCACCCAGAAATTGTTCCCCTGGTCACGGACGACGAGATGGAGTGGGTCGTTGACCGCCTCCGGTCTGGCAAGAAGGCGCCAGGGCCGGACGGAGTCCCGGGGAGGATCATGCCCTTAGTTCTAAAACACCTTGGAGGACGCTTGAAGGACCTCTTCGACGACTGCCTCAGAGAGGGGAGGTTTCCAAGATGCTGGAAGGAGGGGCGCTTGGTGTTACTGCGGAAGGAGGGACGGCCACATGACTCCCCTGCTGGTCACCGCCCTATCGTCCTGCTTGACGAGACTGGCAAAATGCTAGAGCGCATTCTGTCCTGTCGTATCGTCAAGCACATGGAGATCAAAGGGCCAAATATTAGTGACCGGCAGTTTGGGTTCCGGGAGGGACGATGCACAGTGGACGCCGTCTGGTCCCTTCGGAACTTTTGTGAGTACGCGAAGGAAAGGGGAGAGGGGGTGGTGGCGGTGTCGCTTGACATCGCGAATGCATTTGGTTCCCTCCCCTTCTCAGTTATAAGAGAGGCCCTCCGGTATCACAGGGTACCAGCGTACCTTCGGAGGATTGTGGAGCACTACCTTACCGACAGGGTAGTGCTCTACGACTGCGGGGGTCGGCGGGTCGCTCGTGAAATGTCATGCGGTGTTCCACAGGGGTCCGTGCTTGGACCCCTGTTGTGGAACATCGGATTTGACTGGGCGATCCGAGGAGACCAGCTTCCCCGCATGGCCACTATTTGTTATGCGGACGATACAATGGTGGCGGTGCGGGGCACGGAGCTAAATGAGACGCTCCGGAGTGCGTCGGTAGCGGCTGACCTCATCGTAAACCGCATAAGGCTGCTTGGTTTGCAGGTGGCTCTCCCGAAGACCGACGCAATCATCTTCGGGGGGAGGAGATGGCGCCCGCACAGTGGCGCAACAATCCAGATTGCGGAAGAAGCGGTCCAGATTAAGGCCACTATAAAGTACCTTGGCCTAGTCCTGGACCGCAGGTGGGAATTCGGGGAGCACTTCCGGCAACTTGCTCCCCGGGTGGTGGGTGCCGCATCGGCCCTTAGCCGATTACTGCCAAACGTGGGGGGACCAAAAGCGCCATGCCGACGACTTTTTGCGGGCGTTGTCCGCAGCATGGCGCTGTACGGAGCGCCAATATGGGCTAGCAAGCTGTCGGCCAAGAATGTCGCCTTCCTCCGGAGGCCCCAAAGGGTCATGGCCCTCCGTATGGTAAGAGCCTATATGACCGTGGCACATGCGGCGGCGTGTATCTTGGCCTGCACTCCACCGTGGGAGCTGGATGCTCAGGTGCAGGCCGAGGTATACAAAGTGAGGGCAGAGGCCAGGGCCAGAAACGAGCGCCCGGACCCTGAAGTGGTGGAGAGGACTCGGCGGATGGCCGAGAGACGAATGAGAGACCGGTGGAAAAGTGTCCTGGGGGACTCCCCCTATGGCACTTACACTATAGGGGCACTCCTCCCGTCACTTGACCACTGGGTCGAGAGGGCGCACGGCACGCTGACGTACCGACTTGTGCAGGTAATGACCGGACATGGGTGTTTCGGTCATTACTTGCACAAGATTAAAAGGGAGCCGAGTCCGATCTGCCACGAGTGCGGCGATCCTGATGACACGGTCCAGCACACCTTCGCCGTGTGTACTAGGTGGGATCCGGAGCGCCGCACTATGGCTGCTGGGATTGGTGTCTCCGATCTCTCGCTGCGCAGCGTAGTCTCGGCCATGCTGCGCAGTGACAGATCGTGGAAGGCGGTATCCTCCTTCTGTGAGAGTGTCATCTCGCAGAAGGAGGTGGCGGAGCGGGAACGCGAAGACAATGTCAACGCAAACCCGCTCCGGCGCAGACGGACGGGGCGAAGGCGCTTGCAGTACGCTGCCAGCCTGAACCCCTCGTAGGATCAGTGGGTTAGGGGCCCACATTGCACGGTCCTACACACGTCTGGGGGAGAGGTCGCAGCGTTTGCCGATCTCTCCCACCTTAAGCGCGGGTACCCCGGCATAGTCTGGGAAGGCTGGGGGGCGCCCAATGGTAGCATCCTCGTGCAGCCCATGGTGCTCCCGAAAACAGCAGTGGAGGTAAACGCCGGAGTGGTTTTAGACGGTAGGCTGCTCCCTCTACTCTCGTGCGAGAGTGGGGGGAGGAGAGAGTCCGTCATACCCCCCCCTTTAGCATGGCCAACCCTAGGCCGGGGGGATGATGCGTAACGCATTTCCACTCCGTCAAAAAAAAAAAAAAAAAAAAAAAAAAAAAAAAAGGTTAGGTTAGGTTAGGTTTTGGCGGTCGTCTCCTTCTGCGAGAGCGTCATCTCGCAGAAGGAGGCGGCGGAGCGGGAGCGCGAGGCGGAGGTGGATGCGCACCCGCTCCGGCGTAGACGTGTGGGGCGAAGGCGGAGGCAGTTTGCTGCCAGCCTGAACCCCTAGTAGAACCGTGGGGATAGGGTCCCACAACATGGTTCTACACGTCTGGGGGAGGGTTCGGAGTGTTAACCGAACCCTCCCTCCTTTGGCGCAGGTGCCCCAGCAATAGGCTGGGGCGGCTGGGGGGCACCCAGTGGTGGCATAGTCATCAGCCCACGGTGCCCCCGTTAACAGCTTTTGGAGGTTAACACCGGAGAGGTTTTAGACGGTAGGCTTCCACCTCAATTGAGGTGGTTGAGAGTCCGTCATACCCCCCCCATAAGGCTACCCTAGCCGGGGGGGACGATGCGTAATGCATTTCCTCTCCGTTAAAAAAAAAAAAAAAAAAAAAAAAAAAAAAAAAAAAAAAAAAACCCGAGAAGTGATGCCCCTGCAGCGACCACCGCCGGCGAGGCCCCCGAGGAGACCTGCATGGAGCTCTAAATGCCAGCACACCATTTAGAGCTCCTGCAGGCCAACGTCAACCACTCCGCCAGAGCACAAGACTTGCTCATGCAGGTAATGGCGGAGTGGCAGATTGACGTTGCGGTGTTGGCGGAGCCATACTTCGTCCCTCCCATGCCCAATTGGGCAGGGTCGACGGACGGGTGGGTGGCCATGGTGGTGCCGGCGGTTGGCGACAGTCCCCCCCTCACGATGGTAGAAAGCGGCCCGGGGTTTGTGGCAGCCACATGGGGGAGCGACACCGTACTGGTTGCGGTGTACTTCTCCCCCAACAGGCTGCTGGCCTCTTTCGAGGCCTTCCTCGTGGTTTTGGGGGGGGTAGCGAGGAGGGCGGCCCCGCGCCAAACAATCATCCTGGGGGACCTGAACGCCAAAAGTGCGGCATGGGGGTCCCCCATTACGGATGTGCGCGGGGGTGTGCTGCGGGATTGGGTGGCGGCGAATGGCCTGGAGATAGCCAACCGGGGTAGCGCCAATACATGCGTGCGGCGGCAGGGGGGGTCCATTGTGGACGTCACGTTTGCGACCCCTGCCATTGCCGCACGCCTAACAGATTGGCGCGTCCTGGAGGACGTGGAGACCCTCTCCGATCACCTGTATATCAGGATGAGGGTCTCCACAGGATCAGGCCAGCCGCCACCCATCCCAGGGGGGGGGCGTAGGGGGGGAGGGGGGGATTTCCCCAAGTGGTCCCTGTCCCTTCTGGACAGGGCCAGGGCGGACGAGGCGGCGATGGTGGAGGCATGGTGTGCTGCCCCACCCGCCGCCCTCGGGGTTGAGGAGAGGGCGCGCAGATTCCGCACATCGCTGCAAGCGGTGTGCGGAGCGTCGATGCCCCGGGCGCGTAGACTTTTCGCCCGGAGGAGGAAGGTTTACTGGTGGTCCGCAGGAATTGCGGCCCTGCGGACCACCTGTAACGGTGCCCGCCGCGCCTACCAGCATTGTAGGCGCAGGCGGCACACCAATGAGGAGGAGGAGGGGCTCCACGGGGCCCTCAGAGAAGCCAAGGGGGCCCTGGTTCTGGCAATTGCCAAGGCCAGGGAGGAGGCATATGCCTCATTCTTGGCCGAACTGGACCGGGACCCGTGGGGGCGGCCGTACAGGGTGGTGCGCAACAAGATGCGCACCGCCCCCCCCATGGACTCCCTGGAGCCCCCCCTCCTCAGGAGGGTCATCGAGGGGCTTTTCCCCCAAGCCCCCTCGATAACTCCCCCAGTGATGACCGAGCCACCGGGGGACTTGGAGGACCCACTCGAGCTCGTTATCGCACCGGTAAGCGATGACGAGTTCGAGAGGGCGGTGGACAGGCTCCGGGGCTGCAAAAAAGCCCCGGGGCCGGACGGAGTACCGGGTAAGGTGCTCCCCATCGCCCTAAAACACCTCGGGGACCGTCTCAGGCAGTTAATGGACGACTGCCTGAGGGATGGACGGTTCCCGAGGGTGTGGAAGGAGGGGAGGCTCTGCCTCCTCCGGAAGGAAGGTCGACCCCCGGATTGTCCCTCTGCCTATCGCCCCTTAGTGCTGCTGGATGAGGCTGGGAAAATGTTCGAGAGAATCCTGGCCTCCAGGATCCAGCGGCACTTGGAGACCGCCGGCCCGAACGTCTCGAATAGACAGTTCGGGTTTCGGGAAGGGTGGTCTACGCTCGACGCGTTGAAGTCCCTCAGGGACTTCTGCGAGTACGCGTCGAGCAGAGGGGAGGGTGTAGTGGCGGTGTCGTTGGACATCGCCAACGCGTTTGGCACCCTCCCCTTTGGGGTGATAAGGGAGGCACTCACCTACCATCGAGTGCCTCCCTACCTGCGGCGTGTCATAGAGCACTACCTGACCGAAAGGGTAGTGCTCTATGAGCAGAGGGACGGTCGACGGGGGTCGACGGAGATGGCCTGTGGCGTGCCCCAAGGTTCCGTGCTCGGTCCGCTCTTATGGAACCTGGGGTACGATTGGGCCATCAGGGGGGAGTTGCTCCCGCGGACGGCCACCATCTGCTATGCAGATGACACCATGGTGGCCGTGCGCGGGAGCAACATGAGGGAGGTGCTGTGCCGGGCGGAAGCGGCGGCCGAGCTGACGATTTACCGGATCGGTCGGCTCGGCCTAAAGGTGGCCCTCCCGAAGACTGAGGCGATTGTCTTCGGGGGGCGGGGGTGGAGGCTGCCGGCGGGCGCGGCGCTCACTCTGGGGGGGGAGTCGGTCCGGATCAGGCCCCATATTAAATACTTGGGGCTCATCCTGGACCGACATTGGAATTTCGGGGAGCACTTTATACAGTTAGCTCCCCGAATTGTGGGCGCCGCGTCGGCGATGAGTAGGCTTCTGCCGAACGTGGGTGGGCCGGGCTCCTTGTGCCGCCGGCTATATGCCGGCGTCACAAGGAGCATGGCTCTGTACGGGGCCCCCATCTGGGCGGACAAGTTGTCCGCCCGAAACCGGGCCCTGCTACAGAGGCCACAGCGGGTGGTGGCCCTCCGAATTGTGAGGGCCTACATGACGGTGGCCCACGCCGCGGCCTGCCTCCTCGCTTGCACCCCGCCCTGGGAGTTGGATGCGGAGGTGCAAGCTGAGACCTACTTTGTTAGGTCCAGGGCCCGGGCTAGGGGTGAACGCCCGGACCCTGAGGAGGTTGAGGGGACGCGCCGTATGATGGCGCGCCGACTGCGGGACAGGTGGAAAGCGCACCTGGGGGACGCTCCCTATGGCGTTCGGACCATAGGGGCGATCCTCCCGTCGCTGGACACCTGGTTGGGGAGGGCAGTCGGCGCTACATCGTACCGGCTTGTGCAGGTTTTGACCGGACACGGATGCTTCGGTCATTACCTGCACAAAATTGGGAGGGAGCCCGGCCCGCAGTGCCATGAGTGCGGCGATCCGGACGACACGGCTCAGCACACCCTCGCGGTGTGCAGCCGTTGGAGTTCGGAGCGCGCCGACATGGCACTGGCCATCGGGCAGTGGGACCTCTCCCTGCACAGCGTTGTGTCTGCAATGCTGTGCAGCGACAGGTCCTGGAGGGCTGTGGTCTCCTTCTGCGAGTGTGTCATCTCGCAGAAGGAGGCCGCGGAGCGTGTGCGCGAGGATTCCCCTCACGCGCATCCGCTCCGGCGCAGACGGCAGGGGGTGAGGCGGCGGCGTTTTGCCGCCCGCCTCAACCCTTAGTGGCTGCGGGTCAGGGATGGGAGTCCCCGGCCCGCCGTAGGCTAGCCACTGGGTTGTCTGGGAGAGGGACCAGGCGTGCTCGGCCCCTCTCTCCTTTGGCGCGGGTAGCCCCGGCAGTGGCTGGGGCAGCCGGGAGGCAGCGTGGGTAAGGCTTAGGCAGGTTCCACGTTGTCTCCGAGCCGGCAGGAGGGTACGCCAGGGTGGTTTTTAGTGGGTTGCGCTTCGCCGCTCCCTCTCAATCTGAGGGGGGGTGGCGGGTGAGTCCCACATATCCCCTCACCACTCCCATGGTGAGGGGAATCCATAAAGGATTTTCCACCCTGTCAAAAAAAAAAAAAAAAAAAAAAAAAAAAAAAAAAAAAAAAAAAAAAAATTAGGTTAGGTTAGGTTGTTAAAGGTCTGGGAAGGCTGGGGGGCGCCCAATGGTAGCATCTTCGTGCAGCCCATGGTGCCCCCGAAAACAGCAGCGGAGGTAAACGCCGGAGTGGTTTTAGACGGTAGGCTGCTCCCTCTACTCTCGTGCGAGAGTGGGGGGAGGAGAGAGTCCGTCATACCCCCCCTATAGCATGGCCAACCCTAGGCCGGGGGGATGATGCGTAACGCATTTCCACTCCGATAAAAAAAAAAAAAAAAAAAAAAAAAAAGGTTGTTAAAGGTAGGTTAGGTTAGGTTGTGAATTTTGGGGTACCTTTGGGTGAATAGTTGCGAGATTCGGAATCAGAACACTACATTTTTTGCTGATCCTTTCCTTGCTTCTTGTTTTCCTGTAGCCTTCTTAGTTTTCTTATTTTTTCGTTTTTTGGTTTTGCGGTTGGTTATTTTTTGTTCACTTTTGACGGTTTTTCAATCTTCTTGTTTTGGTCTTTCCGTCTGTCTTTTTTAGTCTTTTTAAAGGCTAGAAGATAGCGGCTTGTATATATTTTGTGTTGGTCTTGGTCCAATAATTTTCGGAACCTTCGTTTCAAAATTATTGGCCTTGAAAATTTGTAAATATTAGCCTTAATTTTTCTTAGATTTTAGGGTTTGTTTACATTTTTTCGTTGCAATTTAGTCGGTGTTGCTGCTATCCCACCTTGCCCAGTTTTTGGGTGGGGGTACCGGCAACGGTCCCGCTGATTGTAGCGTAGTTTTGGTTTCGGTTTTCTTTATTTCGTAGGTTAATTTTTATTTTTTAAAGTTTCGTGTTTCTGTGCGGAACTTTTGAAAATATCTTTTATATTTTTTGTGTTTGGTAGTCTTTAGTATTTAGTTTGTAGTGTTGTAAAATATTTAAGTCTATTAGGGAGTTAGGAAATTTCATTGGTTAAATTTTTTATTTGAACTTTTTAACCTTTTGACCATTAGGTCAAAAGTTATAGTTTAATTTGTTGTGTAAGGTAGCCGGTGTTTTTCAAGTTACAAACTTAAGCTTTTAGCGAAAGTTTGTTTTTTGAATAACATTTTACCTTTTAACCTTTTTTATAATCTGACGGTACCAAATTATAGGTCTCGTTAAGACCTATTTTTTGGTTATTTTTTGGTCCGTCTACGTCCACGGCAAGTAGGTTAAATTAGCCCCTGAAGAATTGTGAAATTGCTATTTTTCTAAATCAGGGGCTAAACCTACTTTTGTATAGGAATCCTTAAATCCGACTCGCGCTTGACCGTTTTCAAGTTAGGTTTGCTCCTAACTTGGGTCCTAGCGGTCGGATTTGGGTGAAATTCGGGGGTTAGGTAGACGGGGTCGTCATGACCTCGCCTACCAAATATAGGTCGTTTTCGCCGGAGGGGGGGGACGCAATGTCGGAATCCGATATCGATTTGGACGACATTATCGATGTCGACCTCGATGCTCCGATGGCGAGCAAGAGGGTCCACGAAGACGAGGAAGATGATCCTCTTCCTCTCCACGGGGCCAAGGTCAACTCGGCCATTAGGGGAAAGCCCAAGGGGGCGTATTCGGGGCTGGCAGCGGCCAGACTCAGGGCTCGGCAGTACTTGCTGCAGCCTGAGTTTGCGCCCCAGGTCGAAGAGGTGGTGGACCCCGCGGTGGAATACCGGAGTGGTTACCCGGAGCTCCGCTCCAAGGGGGAAAAGAGGGGGAGGAAAGTCGCTGCCGAGCGGTCCCGCTCGGCTTCACGTTCCCCCGTGCTGTCTGTGAGTCGTGGCGGTCTGGAGGGTCAACTTGAGGTTGACCCGATAGACGCCACCCGGCAGGCTGCACGGGAGATTATCGAGGCGGCCCGGTTATCCGGCAACCTCAAGGGGGAAGTGTGGGGCCGGATGAACCGGGCCTGCCGTAGAATTCTGGGGAACATGGACGAGGTCGAGGCGGCCAAGTCCGAGGGCGAGGAGATCCGGATCCTTAAGGCGGATAACAAAAGGATGCGGGAGCAACTCGCCATCAACTCGGCGGAACTGAAGGCCCTCCGCACGGCCTTCAGCGAAAGGGAGGTCCCGGCTGCCCCTGGCCCCGTCCCCGTGTCTGCTGCCCTCCAATTCGGCACCGCCGAATTGACCGAGGCAATAGAGGTCATGAAACGTGACCTCTTCCTTAGCCTCGGTCGAATGGTGAGTGACCGAATCGAGGAGGTAAGCAGGCGCCTCCCGGCGGAGCCCGTCCTCCGCTGGCGCACGAAAGGAGGGCCGCCAAGCCTGTGGCTGGCCCCTCACAGCCGCGGGTTGTTAGGCCTTCCCCGGCCCCGGTTTCAGACCTGGAGCCGATAGCCAAGGCCAGGTTGGGCGATGGACGGCCAAAGGCCAAGGCGGCCAAGGCTGCGACAGCGCCAGCCCCTGCCCCCGCTCAGGCCCCCAGGAAGGCGGCCGCCAAGCCTGCTAAGGCTGCCCCGCCACCGAGGGTACTGAGGAATTCGGAGGAGAGACCCGGTCCCTCGGAGCAGTTGCCACCTCCAGCCGCGCAAATGTCGTGGTCGGAGGTGGTCCGTAAGAAGGGGAAGGGGAAAGCGAAGGCTCCTCCCCCTCCCCCAACTAAGAAGACCGGGAAGGCGGCGCAGGGGCCCAGGCCCGTAAAACTGACCGCCCCAAAGACGGCAGCGGTGGTGGTCACCCTAAAGAAGGGGGCCACCACCACCCTGCAGGCCACCATGGCTAAGGCCATCAACGGCCTTAGCCTAAAAGAGGTGGGCCTGCAGCATGTGAGGGTCAGGACCTCGATGACGGGGTCCCGCATCATCGAGGTCCCTGGGGAGGAGGGCCACAAGGCGGCGGACACCCTTGCAGCAAAGCTGCAGGGGTTAGTCGGAGATGTCGCCGACGTGAGCCGACCCGTCAAGATGGCCGGCGTCCAGATCGCCGGCCTGGACGAGTCGGCCACGAAAGAGTCGGTGGCGATAGCCGTCGCCGCAGCGGGGGCCTGCTCAACGGAGCAGGTCAAGGTGGGGGCCGTGCGCATTATGTACGACGGCACTGGATCGGTCCTGGTCCAGTGCCCTGTGCAGGCCGCGATGGCCCTGCAGAAGGCGGGACGGATTCTGGTGGGCTGGGCCTCCGCCAGAGTCACAGCGGTTGGGCCGACACCGATGCGGTGCTTCCGCTGTTACGGTGTCGGCCACTCAAGGGACCTGTGCCCCTCCAAGACTGACCGGACTAATGCCTGTTTCCGGTGCAGCAAGGAGGGGCACAAGATGGCAGAGTGCTGGGAGCCGGCATGGTGCGCGGTATGCCACCAGGCCAAGCTCCCGGCCAACCACATGTTGGGGGGAAGAAAGTGTTTCCCCCCACACACCAAAGGGCGGGACATAAGGCCTCAGCGCACCCGCCCCGAAGGGATGAATGTAGATGCCCCCGCAGTGACCGCCGCCGGCCGGGCCACCGAGGAGACCTGCATGGAGCTCTAAATGCCAGCACACCATTTAGAGCTCCTGCAGGCCAACGTCAACCACTCCGCCAGAGCACAGGACTTGCTCATGCAGTCTATGGCGGAGTGGTCGATTGACGTTGCGGTACTGGCGGAACCCTACCTCGTCCCGCCCCTGCCCAATTGGGCGGGGTCAACGGACGAGCGGGTTGCCGTGGTGGTGCCGGCGGTGGGGAGCAGTCCCCCCCTGACGAAGATCGAAAGCGGCCCGGGGTTTGTGGCGGCCAGATGGGGGAGCGACACCGTACTCGTTGCGGTGTACTTCTCCCCCACTAGGCCGCTGGCCGCTTTCGAGGCCTTCCTCGTTGGGTTGGGGGGGGTAACGAGGAGGGCAGCCCCGCGCCAAATCATCGTCCTGGGGGATCTCAACGCGAAAAGCGCGGCTTGGGGATCCCCCGTAACGGACGTGCTCGGGGCAGAGTTGCGGGATTGGGTGGCGGTGAATGGCCTGGAAGTAGTCAACCGGGGCAGCGCCAATACATGCGTGCGGCGGCAGGGGGGGTCGATCGTGGACGTCACGTTCGCGACCCCTGCCATTGCCGCACGCCTAGCAGATTGGCGCGTCCTGGAGGACGTGGAGACCCTCTCCGATCACCTGTATATCAGGATGAGGGTCTCCACAGGATCGGGCCAGCCGCCACCCATCCCGCAGGGGGGGACAAGGGGGGGGCGAAGGGGGGGAGGGGAGGAGTTCCCAAATGGTCCCTGTCCCTTCTGGACAGGGCCAGGGCGGACGAGGCGGCGATGGTGGAGGCGTGGTGTGCTGCCCCACCCGCCGCCCTCGGGGTGGAGGAGAGGGCGCGTAGGTTCCGCACATCGCTTCAGGCGGTGTGCGGAGCCTCCATGCCCCGGGCGAGGAAGCTCTTCGCCCGGAGGTGTGTTTACTGGTGGTCTGCAGACATTGCGGCCCTGCGGACCACCAGTAACGGTGCCCGCCGCGCCTACCAACATTGTAGGCGCAGGCGGCACACCGACGAGGAGGAGGAGGGGCTCCACAGGGCCCTCAAAGAAGCAAAGGGGGCCCTGGTGCTGTCAATAGCCGTGGCCAAGGAAGAGGCATACGCTTCGTTCCTGGCCACCCTTGACAGGGATCCGTGGGGGCGGCCATACAGGGTGGTGCGCAACAAAATGCGCACCGCCCCCCCCATGGACTCCCTGGAGCCCCCCCTCCTGAGGAGGTCATCGAGGGGCTGTTTCCGGCAGCCCCCTCGGTAACTCCCCCGGTGATGTCCGAGCCACCGGGGGACTTGGAGGACCCACTCGAACCCGCCGTCGCACCGGTTAGCGACGACGAGTTCGAGAGGGCGGTGGACAGGCTCCGGGGCTGCAAGAAAGCCCCGGGGCCCGATGGAGTACCAGGCCGGGTACTCCCCATCGCCCTAAAACACCTCGGGGACCGTCTCAGGCAGTTGATGAACGACTGCCTGACGGAGGGACGGTTCCCGAAGGTGTGGAAGGAGGGGAGGCTATGCCTCCTCCGGAAGGAGGGTCGACCCCCGGACAGTCCGTCTGCGTATCGCCCCATTGTGCTGCTGGATGAGGCCGGGAAAATCATGGAGCGCATCCTGGCCTCCAGAATCCAGCGGCACCTGGAGACCGCCGGCCCGAACGTCTCGGAACGCAGTTCGGGTTTCGGGAAGGGCGGTCTACGCTCGACGCGTTGAAGTCCCTCAGGGACTTCTGTGAGTACGCGTCGAGCAGAGGGGAGGGTGTCGTGGCGGTGTCATTGGACATCGCCAACGCGTTTGGAACCCTCCCCTTTGGGGTGATAAGGGAGGCACTCACTTACCATCGAGTGCCTCCCTACCTGCAGCGTGTCATAGAGCACTACCTCACCGAAAGGGTAGTGCTCTATGAGCAGACGGACGGTCGACGGGGGTCGACGGGGATGGCCTGTGGTGTGCCCCAGGGTTCCGTGCTCGGACCACTTTTGTGGAACCTGGGGTACGACTGGGCCATCAGGGGGGAGTTGCTCCCACGTACGGCCACCATCTGCTATGCAGATGACACCATGGTGGCCGTTCGTGGGACCGACATGAGGGAGGCGCTTTGCCGGGCGGAAGCGGCGGCTGAGCTGGCCATATACCGGATTGGCCGGCTCGGCCTTAAGGTGGCCCTCCCGAAGACTGAGGCGATAGTCTTCGGGGGGCGAGGGTGGAGGTTGCCCGCGGGCGCGGCGCTCACACTGGGGGGTGTGCCGGTCCAGATCAAGCCCCACATTAAGTACTTGGGGCTTATATTGGACCGGCACTGGAATTTCGGGGAGCACTTCTCCCAACTGGCTCCCCGAGTTGTGGGCGCCGCGTCGGCGATGAGCAGACTTCTGCCGAACGTGGGTGGGCCGGGCTCCTTGTGCCGCCGGTTATATGCCGGTGTCACAAGGAGCATGGCTCTGTACGGGGCCCCCATCTGGGCGGACAAGTTGTCCGCCCGGAACCGGGCCCTGCTACGGAGGCCTCAGCGGGTGGTGGCCCTCCGAATTGTGAGGGCCTACGTGACGGTGGCCCACGCCGCGGCCTGCCTCCTCGCCTGCACACCGCCCTGGGAGTTGGATGCGGAAGTGCAGGCTGAGACCTACGCAGTTAGGTCCAGGGCCCGGGCTAGGGGGGAACGCCCGGACCCTGAGGAGGTTGAGGGGACGCGCCGTATGATGGCGCGCCGACTGCGGGACAGGTGGAAAGCGCACCTGGAGGACGCTCCCTATGGGGTTCGGACCATAGGGGCGATCCTCCCGTCGCTGGACACCTGGTTGGGGAGGGCAGTCGGCGCTACATCATACCGGCTTGTGCAGGTATTGACCGGACACGGTTGTTTCGGTCATTACCTGCACAAAATTGGGAGGGAGCCCGGCCCGCAGTGCCATGAGTGCGGCGATCCGGACGACACGGCTCAGCACACCCTTGCGGTGTGCAGCCGGTGGAGTTCGGAGCGCGCCGACATGGCACTGGCTATCGGGCAGTGGGACCTCTTTCTGCACAGCGTTGTGTCTGCAATGCTGTGCAGCGACAGGTCCTGGAGGGCTGTGGCCTCCTTCTGCGAGTGTGTCATCTCGCAGAAGGAGGCCTCGGAGCGTGAGCGCGAGGAGTCCCCTCAGGCGCATCCGCTCCGGCGCAGACGGCAGGGGTTGAGGCGGCGGCGTTTTGCCGCCCGCCTCAACCCTTAGTGGCTGCGGGTCGGGGATGGGAGTCCCTGGCCCGCCGTAGGCTAGCCACTGGGTTGTCTGGGAGAGGGACCAGGCGTGCTCGGCCCCTCTCTCCTTTGGCGCGGGTAGCCCCGGCAGTGGCTGGGGCAGCCGGGAGGCAGCGTGGGTAAGGCTTCGGCAGGTTCCACGTTGTCTCCGAGCCGGCAGGAGGGTACGCCAGGGTGGTTTTTAGTGGGTTGCGCTTCGCCGCCCCCTCTCATTCTGAGGGGGGGTGGCGGGTGAGTCCCACATATCCCCTCACTACTCCCATGGTGAGGGGAATCCATAAAGGATTTTCCACCCTGTCAAAAAAAAAAAAAAAAAAAAAAAAAGGTTGTTAAAGGTGCTCACCGCCCTGGGAGCTGGATGCGGAAGTGCAGGCTGAGACCTACGCAGTTAGGTCCAGGGCCCGGGCTAGGGGTGAACGCCCGGACCCTGAGGAGGTTGAGGGGACGCGCCGTATGATGGCGCGCCGACTGCGGGACAGGTGGAAAGCGCACCTGGAGGACGCTCCCTATGGGGTTCGGACCATAGGGGCGATCCTCCCGTCGCTGGACACCTGGTTGGGGAGGGCAGTCGGCGCCACATCATACCGGCTTGTGCAGGTTTTGACCGGACACGGATGCTTCGGTCATTACCTGCACAAAATTGGGAGGGAGCCCGGCCCGCAGTGCCATGAGTGCGGCGATCCGGACGACACGGCTCAGCACACCCTCGCGGTGTGCAGCCGTTGGAGTTCGGAGCGCGCCGACATGGCACTGGCTATCGGGCAATGGGACCTCTCTCTGCACAGCGTTGTGTCTGCAATGCTGTGCAGCGACAGGTCCTGGAGGGCTGTGGCCTCCTTCTGCGAGTGTGTCATCTCGCAGAAGGAGGCCTCGGAGCGTGAGCGCGAGGAGTCCCCTCAGGCGCATCCGCTCCGGCGCAGACGGCAGGGGTTGAGGCGGCGGCGTTTTGCCGCCCGTCTCAACCCTTAGTGGCTGCGGGTCGGGGATGGGAGTCCCTGGCCCGCCGTAGGCTAGCCACTGGGTTGTCTGGGAGAGGGACCAGGCGTGCTCGGCCCCTCTCTCCTTAGGCGCGGGTAGCCCCGGCAGTGGCTGGGGCAGCCGGGAGGCAGCGTGGGTAAGGCTTCGGCAGGTTCCACGTTGTCTCCGAGCCGGCAGGAGGGTACGCCAGGGTGGTTTTTAGTGGGTTGCGCTTTGCCGCCCCCTCTCATTCTGAGGGGGGGTGGCGGGTGAGTCCCACATATCCCCTCACCACTCCCATGGTGAGGGGAATCCATAAAGGATTTTCCACCCTGTCAAAAAAAAAAAAAAAAAAAAAAAAATCTATTAAATATATATCTAATCTATTATAGTTTAAACTTTTTGAACTGAGCTCTTCCGCTTACCTGTAAACACAATGGTCATTGTATCTATACAATCTTAGTCGGGCGGTTATAAAAGCAAAAGAATAATGTTTGCCATTATTCTATTACTGTATTTTGTAGTCTGTTGTGTAAAGAAATAGACTCGATAATCTATGTTAACCTTCGAAGGCTGTTATTATCTGCTTTAGCTCGTTATCTTAATTTGTGGTTAACTACACAATGGCTTTGTAATCTTAAGTGAATAAGCTTAGTTGAAAAAGTTTAAACTACCGTTTTTATACTCCCTCTATGCATCCCTACCTCTAAGGTTATTACATAAAACACACCTGTCAACCAACAAGGCCGCATTACTGTTTTGGGATTACTTGTTAGCTATCAAGAGTATGAGGGGGACTTGGTGCTAGGAAATAAATTCCAGGCGCGTCGAGGAGCGGATTTAAATAAACTGATAAAATGCGCGAGGCGGGTGCCACTCAACAGGGTTCTTAGGGGCCCCTGATGGCTAAATAGATGGGTTATTTTAGGGTTCAAGCGCTTTCCCAGGGTTTAGTGATTCGTTAGGATATGAAACGTGGAAGATGAAGGCATTGAATAAAATAAATATATCCGTATTATCCAAACAACATGGCAAAATCGCCTCCGCTATCGGTCTGTCCGTCTGTCTTATTTGTCTAATGGGTAGACAGTAGAAATTTTGTATGAGACAGAGATTTATAGAACACTAGCGATCCGCCCTCGCCTCGCTTCGGTTTTTGTGTTTTTTACATAAACCCAAAACCCAAAACTTCCACGTTCTCGTCTAAAACTAACTTCTGGTGGTACTTTAGCCTGGGTAGTGAGTGATTCTCTCAACAACGACGGTCGGACGGACGAGTGAATGTCCAGCCGGCGAGTTTAAGTAAGTGCCGTCAGTGCGAACAAAACATATTTTTGGCGCTAAAATGTCCGTCTGTTGTTTTTGAGAGAATTACTCCCCTGTTGTCACGAAATGGTTCCAACTTAGCGTTATGCCGTCTTGTCTTCCATTGGAACCAAATTAAATAGGTACCGAACCCCTCGCAAAAAAGAATTACGCTTTTCCTAAGTTAGCATCTTATTTACCTGATACTTGGAAATTTCGTGTTACCCCAAAATAGATGTTTTGCAGGCGCAAGATTAAATTTAGGCACGCCATTTTACTTTACGCCTAAAGTGCCAACGTTCCCGAATCCCCTAAGATTAAGACTCCCCGAGGAGCCCACGGCGACAGCTTTTTAGGCTCTCGGTTTACCCAGCCTTTTTACTTTTCTTAAAACATTGGTTGCATTAAGTGAATTAGTTAGTTATTTTGTTCCAGTGTTTGTGGAAATTTAGGGTAAGTATTAAAATAAAAGGAAGTTCATATTTTCCCTGCAGCGTACAGTGGAAATGGGAGGTATTGATGGTAATTGAAAAGTAAGTATGTATGTAAGCACACCCTTTGAGTACGGAACCCTAAGAAACCGGTCAAGTGCGAATTAAACGCGCCTGAAGAGGTACCGTACATATTACGTATTTTTTTTTTGATCGAATTCTTATGTTTCCGGTAATTTATAAGCGATAAACTAAATTTCAATTTTTTTTTCAAAATTTCCTTTAATTTAATAAAATCAAATCTATGTATTTAACAATAATAACAAAAACATATTTAAGATCCTCATAACGAGCCCTTTTTTTTAGCAAAACTTTTTTTTTTATTTCCAATTTTTTTCCCGAAAATGAATTTATTTACTTTGCACATACATAATTATATACCAAATTTCAACTCAATCAGTCCAGTAGTTTCAGAACAAATTGTCTGTGACAGACAGACGGACAGACAGACGCACAAGTGATCCTATAAGGGTTCAATTTTTTTTGTATGGAACCCTAAAAATGAATGGATTAATAGTGCATGTTATTCTTGCAAGTAGACTATGCAATTTAAAGCTAATGTTGATTTTGTAGAGGGAGCCAAACAATTCCACGTGGAGTCGATTTGCGCAGCAGTTAGCTAGACGAGTCCATCGCCAGTTATTTGAACACGTAAGTGCCTACGTCGATCTAGTTCCTACGAGGGGTTCCGCACTGTTAAAAAATAAAATCAAAAAATATTTTTTTAAAGGAATTGTGTGCAAATTTGACCATTCACATTCTAATTACTACATAATATAAAACAAAGTCGCTTCCCGCTGTCTGTCTGTTCCTATGTATGCTTAGATCTTTAAAACTACGCAACGGATTTTGATGCGATTTATATAAATAGAGTGATTCTTGAGGAAGGTTTTTATGTATAAAAATCTCTGTTTTATGTACGGGTGTTACAGAAAACTCACATAAACCGAAACGAAGCGAGGGGGGGTCGCTAGTGTTATAATAAAAAAACAAGCTAAGTGCGAGTCACCCACTGACGGTTCCACACTTTATAGTTACATATTATTATAGCCATTTTCGTCCGTGACATTGGCACCTAATTAGTATTAGTACCTAGTTTTTTTTTTTAATTGGTTACTCAACAATAATACAACGACCTCCATACCTTGGTAGACCACTTCTGCAAGTGCTGACAAAGGAACCGACATATTTCCGGCATCACAAAAACAGAAATATAAATCAAACACAGCGAGATATATTTCACGGGGCCAAATTGATGGCGCAATGCTTGACCGGTTTTCGAGGAGAGAAGTAAAGTCATCCCAACACCATTACACAGAAGTCGATTTATATAAAGCGGGGAAAAGTTATATTATAGGAAAGCACAAGAAATAATAATTCGAGTCAAATCGGAGAAATACTGGAAAAGGGCCGAAACCGACGTGCGTGCATGACTCGATGTATGAATGTGGAAGAAGCGCAAGAAATTTGTCAAGATCGTAGCAAATGGAAAGAAGTGGTCTCTGCCTACCCCTCTGGGAAACAGGCCTGATTTAATGTTTGTATGTATGCACAAGAAATACTAAACTTTTAATTTAGGGGACGCGGCTCGTAGTTACGTATTTCTTACAGACCTTAAAATCTTAATATAAATTCATGTTTCCTCGTACAAATATGAAAAATAATTTCAAAATAAAAAACTCGCCGCTCTTTTGTTCATCACTCAGATGATCTATTCCACTTGGTAAAACCATTTTGCTTTTGACATGGTGTCATATTGTCAACGTTACGATACTTTACATTTACTCGATAGTAATTGCCGAGTTAAAATCAAATGACTGAATCTAAGTAGTGTATCTGTGTGTCTGTCTGTGGTATCGTAGCTTCCCAACGGATCGGATGGAGCGATTGATTAAGAAGCTTTCTTTAAAAAAAGTGTCCGCATCGGTCCCACGATTTGTTCTAATTTAGTTAAGTGGAGATGGTTGTTAGCTAGATTTCATTAAAATCAGTTGAGCCGTATAATAGATATCAAGCCAATATTACGGGTCGCCATGGCAACAAGGAAAAGATTGCATGCTCACATTTCGAAACACGTGCTGTCTCGCTGATTCCCGTGAAGAATTTAATACCCTTTATTTCTCGAGCGTTCAAGAAAAACCTCAGCTCATTTGCAAGAGAGATAATCCGAGATTACGGCAGATTTCACGGAATAATAGGTCGCTTCGGGGACTCGGGCGTAACAAGGGCGAAGAAGCTCGTTCGAAAACTCGAGTTGTAAAAGTGTTCCGTTGTTAAAGAATATGCTCGAGCCAGTACGTTAGGTTTATGAGTGGTTTTAAAAAGTTTGGGATCGATTTTGAAACCCTCGCCCACAGAAGGGGGGTGAGATTGTGTTTGAAGCATCATGAGCGTTAATTTGGGACCCGTTTCAAGAAAAATATGCTTGAAGTCGTCAATGTCATTAGAGATGTCAAGTCATTTGTAACTTTTAGGAAATTCAACGTTATTGTTGTTGAATGTCAGATAGACTTTGGACCTAAGGTGCGATTTGGTACCCCAAATCGTCGCTTAGCTAACAATACCGCACAAGTCAGATTTGCTTACTTTTCAGGAGAGACAAAAAACTATTTATGAAAATACCGCCTAAGTCAACCTAACTTTTCGTTACAACACCGCTCAAATACTCTTGTTTTTAATCACGATTATATGAAGTATTTCAATGAATAAACTATTATGTTTAATTTGAAATAAGTTCTCTTACCTTTTGACTGCATCAGAAGAGTCAATCCGTTAAGAAAACTTCAGTAATTTAGAAACAAAACATTTAAACTTATCGACCAGCGACGTTGATCAAGCCAAACACTATGGCTTGCGCGGTTTTGGTGCAACCAGTGAGTTGCGTTGTGTTACTTCTATTTGAATAACGCGCTCTAATTGGTCGAAATTACTTCCTGCGAGAGCTGATTCGATGCGCCGAAAAATAATCTAGCGAATGGTGTATAAAACGTCACATGGTCAAATTATGACTTGTGCGGTATTGTTAGCTAAGCGACGAAATTCAATCTCGACATTGTACCTTCATTAATTTGCAATCTTGATATTTTAATTCTGAGGATCTAGTTAAAAACGGGGTAAGTAAAACGGTTGACACATAAACGGCGTTTACTAGACTTAAACCCTTTTTCATTTGATCTTCAGGAGACTTACACCCTTTTTTGCTAGGACTCTAGAATTATATAGGTAGGTATGTGGTTGCGGCGAAAGGTGTTAATACAAACTCGTTGTGCTGAGATAAATTTATAATGTTAAAGAAAGAACATATATTTAATAGTCGCAACGGCTCTCTGAAATCTACTTGACATCCGTCAAACGCGACACGCGCGCCCGCGCACCAGTAGCGCGGCGAAGGCCAGCACGTCGGCGCCGCCATGGATTTATTAACAAACTCCTGCCGTTGCAATGACTGAAAGTGATGTTTATATGAATATGCACAAGTGAAGGTGTGGATGATGATGATGAGTGGCTACGCCACAGATAATAACCAGAGATCGGACAAATGAGCGTCATTACTCGCAATAATGTGGACATGACTCCAAAGATTTTCATTAAACAAATTAAGTTACATTCATTGATTACTTACCCGAAAAATAGACATACATACATACATAAGCTCACGCTTTTATTCCCAGATTGGGGTAGGCAGAGCTACAGAAAAACTCTAAAAACTTGTTAATCATTCTGTAACCACGTTTTGCACAATTAGGCTAAGATGTTTACCAGTGTATTAGTGACAGGTTGAAAGCCCATCGCCTAACAGTACTAGACAGCCTTTATTCCCGAAAAATAATTTTGATCATTCAGATAGTAATAAATAAATAATACAAAGACTTGCCCTAGGCCAAGAAGTAATGTAGGGAGACTAGGGAGCCATAAACAAGAAACTTTATGTCTTCATTAATTCAATTACTTCCCGGCCTAGGCCTTCAATTTTGTATGAACTCCCTTTACAGTTCTCTTCAGTTGTTCCGCCCGCAACGTGATACTTACATACATACATACATACATACATACATACATACATACATTAAATCACGCCTGTTTCCCAGAGGGGTAGGCAGAGACCACTTCTTTCCACTTGCTACAACCTTGACAAATTTCTTTCGCTTCTTTCACATTCATACATCGAGTCATGCACGCACGTCCGTTTCGGGTACACTTAAGATTCGGCCCTTTTCCAGTATTTCTCCGATTTGACTCGAAAAAGTATACTTTGAAGGGCATACTTTGAAGCCGAAAATAACTGACATAACGCCAACATTTCATTGCATGTTTGAGAAAACATCGTTTCTTGCCAAATTTCATCATTATACGTATACCATACGTAGGTTTTGATTCCTTTTACTTCCTTCCAAACTTCTTTTGGTACGGAACCCTTAAACTGAAAAATAGTACCATAAGGATAAATAAGGATTGTCACGTCGTATGTCTGTGTGCGCGGGCGCGCCTTAGAATACAGAGTGTTGTTATTTAATTACACAAAGTAATAAACTGATTAGGTTACATAGCACTGTATAGTGTTATATGGATCTCAGCCCGCGGCTACTAACTAGCGAGTTAAAGCATTTATTTTATTTCATACTTTTTAGTGATCATAATAAGATTTTAAGACATTTCAAGCTCGCCGCAAGCAACACCGCGGGAAGGTAATAGTCATAAATAATTAAATGTTCCACGTTGTATTCGCTCAACTATCTTAATCGAGATACCTTATCGTCACCCTTGAAATAAGTACCTATACCGTTGAGGAGTTCCGGTGGCCATCTTCACCACTTCACCAAATGATACTGTCTGAATGCAAATGCTTACTACTAAAAATACTAAAATCGCAGTATTTGAGCAGTTGCCTCAATTCCTCACTTCTCCCCTTATCAAATTCAGATTTGGTGACAATGGGACCACCTCAAAAGTATACTCAATCAAACTAAAATAGTGTTTTTTAAAACGGTCCATAATTGACAGAGAAATCAGTGAACATACATGAAAAAAACATTAAGGGCGTCTTATACCTAGATTAAGCGCCGAATTTGTTTAGACTGATTTCGGATTAAGTCTTGTTTGTAAAGTATGACCTCCTCTTTTTTTTTAAATCAGTTAATAATATTGACGACGCGCTGGCCTAGTGGGTAGTGACCCTGCCTACGAAGCTAGCGGTCCTGGGTTCGAATCCCGGTAGGGACAGATATTTGTGTGATGAGCGCGAATATTTGTTCCTGAGTCATGGATGTTTTCTAATGTATTTAAGTATATATTTCTCTATATAAGTATTTATATCGTTGTCTAGTACCCATAGTACAAGCCTAGAGCTTAGTTTGGGACTAGGTCAATTGGTGTGACATTGTCCCCTTATATTTATTTATTTATTTATTTATGTGTATTAAAAGAGTGCATTCATATCGGGTATAAATATTTTTAATAAGCTTCCTATGGAATTAAAAAGACTAGAAGGAAATACTTTTAAAAGATCCTTATAAAACTTGCTATACTAAAAGTTATAATATGATTTAAACTTGTATTGCTATACGTAGGTTAAGATTTAAATATTGTATGCCCGAAAAGGGTAAAACTATTGATACTGCCTAAACAAACCTACACAGTTTTAATCAATAAAATTATTCTTATTTTTATTCCAGTTGACATAAATAATTCACATTTAGCCATTGTTTTTATTTCAATTTTAACAGTTTAGGTATCCTGTCACCCGGGATGGTGAAAGCATTCTAACGATACCACACACATTTATATCGGCTCAAGCGTTTATTATATTTATTTATTATTTAATAAAGCAATTGAATTATAATAGTAAGTTAATGAAAATAATATAGAGCCATCTTCCATATACATATACTGCGCTTGCTTCACTTAACACCCTCATTTCCGCCCTCGGCAAGCTCATAACTCGTTTATTGGCCGCTCACAAAGGACGTAATTAAAATACATTTTCTTTAGCTTATGGGAAAAAACCCTGAAGGTACTAGCTAAATGTGCTTGCCAGGGTTTTGAATGGTAATAATGCCGTCTAAGCTTTTAATTTTTCAGGTTGAAACTAATATGTCATTGCAATAATTATGTCGGAATAAATTCAATTGCAAAATAACTTCAAACTTTTACATAAATTTAGAATTTTAATTGACATTATATTATTCAATGTGGATTAGAATAACAAGTGGTAAAACAGCATATGGATTTAATAGTGAAGAAATGTTGCTTAATAGGTTTCTTTAGGTACCGTAAAACTACACAACTATGGTCCTAGCCTGTAACAATAGTCCGATTTTCCTCATTACATGAATCTAAAGCATGATACCTTACGGCTATTATTGCTGGGTATATGTATTGTTTAACCTAACATCGAGTGCTCTAAACTCTATTTTTAGAATAATGTGATAAGTAAAATTGGACAATTATTGTAGGCCAAGACCATAGTTATGTAGTTTTACGGTACATGGTTTACAAGTTCTATTGATGGCGACTTTACTAGAGACGCATAAGCGTTGAGTCTAACTGCCGCACTCAGAGACGTCAATTAAATTTAATGTTTGATTAAAGTGGCTGCTGTCACTTTCTTTGCTATAGTAATTTGAATCAGACAACACGTCACTAAGCAAGCAATAAATTTAATTGACGTCTGGAGTGTAGCAGTTACTTTCAATTCAGTAAAACTTGTGTCCGACTGTCAACGTAGGGCGACGGAACCAGTAATGGACACTTGGTTCTTATTTTACAGAAAATAAGGGTTATTAATTTGTTATGCGACAATCAATTTGAATTAAGATTGCAGTGTCTATTACGGATGCCTGTCAGCTAAAAGTGTCTATCATTGGTGCCCTTACCCTACTTGCCATCGCGTCGATGTAGCTCCTCATTCCATTTGCTTCTTTCCTAGCCGAAACATAATCTAAAAGCACCGCTAAAGAAGTATAATTTAGGTATGTTTTAAAAAGGTATACGTAGTTTAAAATGACGTAAGAGGCAAAACGATAATACAGGGTTTTATTTTTAATTCTACATGGCAGAAGGTAGAATATAACTGCAGAAGTTGGTCCTTTACATCATTTTAAGTAACGCCCTTGACAATGTTTAACATAAAATGAATTCTAAAAAGTTATGAGTGTTTTTGCGTACATTGCGGCCAGTATACAGGATTGTTGATGGCAATTTAAGTCCTGCCTTTTCAGCGTTGCCTGTTAAAGGGTAATTTGCGGGGAACGTGTGTTGTCACGCTCGATAGGCTGGTGATTTGTGTTTCGACGTTATTGTAACAAGAGGATAAAGGCGGTTTCATATTCGCGTATTTCACCGCGTAAAGGCTTGCTTTTGTACGCTCGTAAACGCACTTTGGCGCAAGTGTATCTTCGAGGGTAGATGCGCTTCATGGAAGTGCGAGACTTGGAAAATCGGACGAATTTGACTTATTATTCCATTTTCTATAAGTATTTTATTTTATTTTTTATTATAACAAATATTCTGGAAAAAAAAACATCCATCTATGTATTACAATTCAAAAGATGCAGCTCTTTAAAGTTAAGACGGATGGACGGACAGCATAGGCATATTAAAAGGGTCCCGTGGCTGCCTTCGGGTACGGGATCCTGATACACGAGCAAACAAGCCGGAATGAGCGTGTATGCAGTTCAGTTTATTGAAGGCTTGATTTCGTGCTACGCTGACGGCAGTCACTGACGTCGGTCGAGCGTACCGTCGGTCGCGTGTGACAAAGACAAGTCCATCAGAGCGAACCCAATCGTTGTTCTCTGAAAAACGGCGGTTGGTCGGACGAACGAGTGACTGTCGCAGCGGTGAGTTTAACTAGCCCCGTCAGAGTGAACAAAACTCTGGTTGACATGGTTTCTCTCGGTGACATCGAACGTATAAGGCTGCTTAATTGAGAATGCCCGCGCTACAATGTTTTGTGCACTCTGACGGGACTATTTTAAGTCACAGCTGCGACTTTCACTTGTTTGTTCGACCGACCGCCGTTTTTAAGATAATCACGCGCACACGTGCGCGCGTTGTGGTGTATAGCGCGTCAGCGCACCGACGACATCAGGATATCAGGATCGCTGTGCGGTGTCCCATAGAACATGGCTGACCGACATCAGCGACCGACATCAGCGTACGAGGAAATCAAGCCTAAGCGCACGTGTATGCGCCAATACCACAGTATAATAACCCCTAATACACGGACGAAACAACCACCCAACTCAACCAAGGTCAAGTTGTCCTTGTACCCTTACCATCAGTTACAATTACCGTACTTTGCAATCTATAAGAATACTTGCAAGGTCTGCGAGGGACAGAGCTTCGATTCGCTAGCGAGTACGTTAATTCTAACTCATGGTATTGATCGAGTTGAACAAAAGTTTTATCATGTAGACGTCAGTTGGACAACAAATTGAATGAATTGAAGTTAAGAGGACTTGACCTTGCTGTAGTTGGGTGGTTGTTCGGACCGTGTAGAAGGGGTTTAACAGTAGTTCGTAGTTAGTAATAATAGCTAGTAGCGGCGGTATGGAACCCTCGAGGCTTGAGTCTGGCTCGCGCTTGATCGGTTTTATTGTTCTTATCTGTTAGACTGTAAAGATGAAATCATCCTAATTTCATTATTTAAGTAGTGTAAAATTTGATATTTATGTAACTGGTACATTATGAGCCAATTATGTACCGTTGCATACATAACTTTTTCTATAAGCTTAAAATGATACTGACAAAAATAAACAACCGCTTACTTTTCTTGTATACTTTCCTCGATTTTTCTGCTGACAAGTTCCTTGTCATCAAAGTAATTTTGATTAGTCCGATTGGCGTTAACTACTAAAACAGCTCTGACCATTTATTATAAAAATTGGAATGCCAAAAGAAACGCTATTTTGTTGATATCCAAACCCATACTTAATTAGTCTCAAAAAGAAACGGTTTATGATGTAAAGTGTTCACTAAACGAAAATACTGATATGCGGAATGACCGTAACCATGGTAATAACAATGCTATATTATTTATTATAGAACTGTTATACCATGGCAACACTTATTATAGAATATTTTTCACGCTTCGATTACGCCATAGGCATAGGTGGTATTATAATACCATTAACAATATCAAAATTAGCTGTTTATAGTACACGAGTATAAAAACAGTTGAATATATATTTTTTGCACATCTTGCATATTTCTTCATTTCATTTAAATTACACCATCCCCAAGCTTCTAACCTCTTCCATAATACCATATCTCTAAAAGGCCAGTAACTCATCAAGTATAATAAACCGATTACTCCCCATACAAGTAATGACTCGTTATCACGTCATAACATTTGTCATATTATTTCCGCCATCTTTTTTACCAATACAACTTGTCAAATGCGGTCGCTGCGGCGCTGTTCTCAACTGGCGCTAAACAATCGAGTACGTGGAGACGTTAGTCCCGTTTTTTTCCACCGGTAATCCTATGTTTGTGTAACCATGCTCCGTATTTTTCAGAAAAGCGTAGTATATTTCTTGGTATTATTGCATATTATTCGTCTTAAGTCCTGGCAACGGCATGAGAAGTAATATGCCTCTTTGAGAATTAAAAGGTTTGACTTGAGAATAAACGCACATTTTTAGCACAAAAATCATTTTATTCATAAACGCGCAATTACTAAAGTGTACTTGAAATATGCTCTATCATCATCATCATCATCATCAGCCCGGGGGCGTCCACTGCTGGACAAAGGCCTCCCCCAAAGAGCGCCACAAATCACGGTCTTGAGCCGCTCGCATCCAGCGGCTCCCCGCGATCCTAACCAGGTCGTCAGACCACCGGGTGGGAGGCCGTCCAACACTCCGTCCACCGGTGCGGGGCCGCCACTCGAGAACTTTTCTTCCCCAACGGTTATCAGTTCTCGGTTATATGCTCTATCCTTATCTGTAATTATGTCATTTGAGTTTGACAGGAAGGGACAATGAATGCTTTAACTAAAATAGGAGTGAGATTATGCACGAAAAAAAGTATTTTAAGATATAATTTGATGTCATGATAATTATTTACTTTTTTTGTAATATTGCGTTGTTTAAAATTTGTAATTTTTTGTAGCACGTTGTATAGCCTTAGTTTTACACGACATTTTTAAAACACATTGTAAAACGATCCAGTTTATACGTTTTCTCAGAATCCCTAACAACGTATGTTCTAACACATCGTTTGTCCGAATTTCCATTTGCCTTAAACTGGTTCCCACATGGCCACTTTTTAAGTTTTCCGATTTTGGCGATTTATAGACAACAACATTTTTTTTTTATATCTCCCGTATAATCTGTACTCTATCTTAAATCAAAACAAACTTTTAGTTAGCAGCAACACCAAAGTAAAATATTTAACCTCTTGGATATCCGACCACAGCTGCAAGCTGGGATAGTTTCGAACTCGGATCACCAGGGGGCACCACTGTTGTCAGCACTTGCAAGTTATTGCGAATCATAAACTTATACAGCTCCTTGTAGAAATGTATGTTACAGTTATTAATGCAACTATATCATACTAACCCTCCGTATCATCCGTGTGGTTGCCGGGTTAGAATAGTGCTACTCCATGTCTTCCCGTGGATGTCGTAAGAGGCGACTAAATTTAAGAGAATAAAGGCTTACTGTACGCTTGTAAACATCTTAGCCTAACTGTGCGAAATGTGGTTAAATAATTATCAACAAGTTTTTAGAGTTGTAGTTAATTCTGTAGCCCTGCCTAACCCACTCTGGGAACGAAGGCGTGAGTTTATGTATGTATCTATGCATATCATACAAACTCAAACAGTTACAAAACATTATTACACTAACCAGCGTCAACTGTACCGCTACCATAAGTTACAATTAACGTACTCGCCAGAGAATCGAATGCTCTGTCGCTCCCATACCTCGCAAGTATTGTTATAGAGTGCGAGGGGCAGAGCATTCGACTCGAGTACGGTAATTGTAACTCATGTTAGGGGTACTGAAATACATTCAGGCTAGGTTGCTCAAAAGTGTACAATAAAGTGACGTCTAAGTAAACAGCAAATGTTACCGACTAAAGCAGAAAAGCAGTATACGCATCATTTTCTCTTTCGTTTTCTATTTCACCGGAACACAGTCAGTAGACAGTCTTACCACAGGAACACAACAATGCCAACACTGCTGTTTGGCAGTAGGTTAAAAGGTAAGATGGTTGTCATTTGGTATTTCAACAATGTTGTTAAAGTGATAAAGTAAAGGGATCTCTTTGTTTATGACGTTGATTTTAAGCCTGTTTGCCTGTTTGATATTTGCACGTTGCAAACAAACTCTAAATTACTCAAACTAATCCTTCATCCAACATTCGCCGGGAAACTGACCACGTCTAGATATCTACGCCCAAAACTAAAAGTCCCAAGACAATAAACGACTGTTATTTATTATGAGTTCTATTGTGACGGGGTAAAATTGGAATTGGATTGAGTTGTATGCGGAAGTTATTGCTTTGTAGTGTGAAACGTGTGATTTGTCTGGCTTGTACCGAGTGCAGCGGTTACGTATTATTTATTATTCTCTGTAATAAATTCGCACACGGCTCTAATTTTCTCATATATTTTAGTTGATTACCACAGCGGATGATAATTAATTTTTTTAACCAAAATATCCTGGTCACGGCACTAAATTTGAATACTATAAGTTCTTGTTAGCTTAGTTCGGCTTACATATTATTATATCTTACATTGGTTATTATGACATGTCTAGTGACGAGTGAGTTCGATCTCGATTTAATAATATCGATAAAAGTTTTATCGAACTAAGTTTTGTTTTCTACAAAAAAAAGCGTAATCTCATCATCTCACACACCGCAGTTAAACATTTTAGAACTTCTAATTACTAAATCCCGGCAGATCTCATTTTGCAGCTCATGTCTTGTTGGTTTTCATTTAATTTTGTTCTACAACACAATATTAATAGCTTTTCAGCTTGATTTTGTTTTCTGATGATGTGCCACATTATTTAGTGATATTGGTAAGTGCTTCCTATTATAAGTTTTAGCGTTCTTCACATCTTAGTTTTGAATTATTATTTTTTACTAAATATGATTTTTCATGAATAATTCAGTTTCAATGGAACGAATTCTTTCGTGCTTTACACGTTTGGTCCACTTAGTCGAGACCCACAATACATTCAGGTGGACACTCAATATAAAAAAAAAACGTGTGACTTTTTTTTACAGTTTCTAAAATAGCGACACCTCAAAATTTTTGAGTAATCGAAAATAGGTCTCAACTCAATCGTCTTCATCGCGATTTTCATTGTTATGTGTCTGTTTTTTTTTAAATTAAAAGTGAGTCAAAAACACATTATTTATGTTACTAAACCTTACAGCCTTGTCTATCAGCATCGAATTACATTTTTTATATGGAAAATCGTTGTTTTGTACGAAGAGGCGTCCGCATCAATTCACCTTTCCGCATCTATTGAGCTTCAGCGTTAAATGCGTATAAGTGTAGCATGAGAACAGGGTAGTGATTCTGTAAACAACGCCGGTCGTGCGGACTGTCGAGTGATATCCAAGCGGCGAGATTAAGTACTCCCGTCAGTGCGAACAAAACACATTGTAGCGCGTGCATTTTCAATTAAGAAGCCTTATACGTTCGACCCATCGTGCTGCTAAATTGAAAATGCACGCGCTACAATGTGTTTTGTTCGCACTGACGCGAGTACTTAATCTCGCCGCTTGGATATCACTCGACAGTCCGCACGACCGGCGTTGTTTACAGAATCACTCACTACCCAGGTGCTTAAGCGTGAGATCGGATGCGTACGAACGAGAACGGTTGCTTAAGCATACGACACGGCATGCTTACGAATGAGAATGGTGGCTGACCCATGTAAAATGCGATTCGATGCTGATAGATGTGACTCCACCATTACGACTTCAATACATCATCTGTGAAAATGTGAAACTTTCAACTAACTTACTAACTACCTATCACGATTCATGAGATACTGCCTGGTGACAGGCAGACAGAGAGACAGACAGTGGAATCTTAGTAATAGGGTCCCGTTTTTACCCTTTGGGTACGGAACCCTCAAAACAATTACAAAACATTCCTTATGAAGGCTACCACGTTTTTTGGTCAACTGTACATTTTAATTAAAAATTTGATTAACATTCTCTAACAAATAGTCATAAAGCTACTTGAAATATAAACGAAAACACATCAAATTTATTTTCGTATTATGGGAACGTAATTTTATTTTCTTTTAACATGTATATTAATAATCACTTAACTGAAACCATATTGATTGCTGTTGTGAGTCTCGGGGGTAAGTAAACACCCACGCCACCCTTTGTTTATAAGTAAACGTACGTTAAACTTATTTCATTTGAAGTATTTGTCACGTCTAAGGGTCTACCATATTTTCAAATACAGATGCTTTAAATTAATTTCCTATAAAATCACATGCTTTAATCAGTCATTTGCTTCAATAGCCATTTTTCTATAACGTGCAGTTACTATGATTTTAAAATGTCTAATTTTCATTATGCATAACTATAAATAAACCTCAAAAGCTGAAGGTCGGTTCTGCCCTGATTCGTCTTGCTCGTTGCATTTTGTGGATATTCATATTATTATTATAGAATTTCAAAGTATAGCAAGTAATTTTAGAGCATCTAAAACTTATAGTAAGTAAAGATTATAGAAACGAACTGTTATAGCATTTGAATGTATAGCAAGTGATTGATTATAGTATTTATAGTAAATTAATTTAGATAAAGTGTAATTATCGCCATTGATTTTATAGTAACTAAGGGGATACCCACGTCTAACTCATTATAAATTATTCACACAATACATAGTAGTATGTTTAGATCGGTGCACCTGGCGTTCCATAGACTCTGCTTACCCCATTGGGAGACGCGTGAAGGTATTTATGTATGTATGTAGTCTTTTCCTACAGATATCCTGAGATATATTGATGCCAGTCCTCTATCGTCCACTAGCCCAACAATCAAAATCCATAAAAATACTACTGCGAAAGCAGTGATAAAGGGTTATTGGAGAAATGGGAAGAAAAGAAAAGGCAAGCGAGCCTCGACTCGAGCGTACCGAAATTATCGAAGGCAGTTGTAAGTTTCATTTTCTACCTTTTTCGTTTAAAAGAAAGACACCAGGTGTCTCGTCATGATTCATTTCCGCTATCGTAAAATTATTACTTCTTCTGTATACATACTTACATACATTAAATCAATCCTGTTCTCCAGAGGGGTAGGCAGAGACCACTTCTTTCCATTTGCTACGATCTTGACAAATTTCTTTCGCTTCTTCCACATTCATACATCGAGTCATGTACGCACGTCGGTTTCGGGTACTTAAGATTCAGCCCTTTTCCAGTATTTCTCCGATTTGACTCGAAAAAGTACGCCTAGGGCGGCCCCTTCCGACCCGTCCACTCACTTTCGATCTGTATATTCTTTCGTCAATCTTCTTTCATCCATCCTTTCCAAATGACCGAACCATCGAAGCATGCCATTCAATCTTAGTCACTACATCTTCTTTTATTCCACATTTATCTGTGACTTTTTCATTCCACATAACATATAACACATACAATACATATAATTAGGTACATATAATATCATTTAATACAGCAAGTAGGCCACACGGGCACTTTTACACGTTCAAAATCTACCAGATCTTCCAAAGACGAGATTACTGCTGGAACTGTAAAAACCCCAATGCAATTTATCTAAATTGTCATTTGTATGTAAAAAATACCGAAAGAAGATTCTTCTGCTTCATCGACCAACGCCACAAAATACTTGGGACTCGCGATCATTGTCCCGAACAGACTCTTCTAAGGTTCTAAGGCTTCTAAGGTTGTCCCTCTCAGCCTTTAGATAAAGCCTGTAACTTGTTCTCACTGACGCGTGTGGCCCAACTACTGGGGGCACAGGCAGAGCTCCATCTGTTAGTGCAGTCGAGATCAAAGATATGTTTAACAATTTGGACTTCAATGGAGTAAGGTGTAAAAATGTGAACATATATTTGACGTCGACTGTACCAATGGGGTTGAGACTCGCGAGAGAGGTCATATAGTAGACAGGCCTTTTCTCCGTAGGAGCGCAGAATTACAAGGCATTGGTGAAAGGTTAGGCAGCCATTGCATTGGCAGTCACTTGTCATTCGAGTTTAGCCGCGCAACATAACAAAGTATGTATTAAATTGATCCTGTCCAATCTGTGTGCAACTTACCTATAATTTGTAGTTTTATTGTGCATTTCCATTCCAGCACCGGTGCGACGCCAGACAGTGAAGATTACGAGAGTGACTCCATGGACGGTCCGACCACGGGGGACGGCTATAACCCTAATGACGGGTACGAACCCTATTGGCCTGAGCAGGAATGGGAAACGAGAAGTACAGATGTGTCAAAATCTACAAGAATGAAGATGTGCCTCACTGTTTGTCCACAATCATATATAGAGTAAGTCCTCCGGGTGCGTATCTGTTCACATAACTTTTTAAGTCCTATTATCGGAAGTCCGAAAATGTTTCTCATAATATTTTAAATCATAATGATCACTCTTCATACTCTTCATACATTTTTTTAATACTAAAGATCGGAACTCATAATATAATTATCTGAATTCATAACGCCAATATTCATGAAACAGTACACTTTTCAAAATTTCTTAAGTATCTTACTTGTAGAAAAGGTTAGGTTAGGTTAGGTTAGATTTATAAAAATCCACAAAAAGTTACAGTTTAAAAAAAATGCATTATGAGTTGCAATAATTATGACTTCATATGAACAAAAAAGTATGAAGAAAAAAATTATGGAGAGTGATTATTATGAATACAAAAAATAGGACTAAGAACTTTATGTGAGCCAATATGGACCCAAGTCCTCCACATATTTTACTTAGAAACCCCAAGACACCTGAGCCTATATTCTACGCGGTAACAACAATCGTATTTGACCTATTCTTATAAGAGAAATAAGAGTTATCAAAGCGTTGACAATACGATAGAGGTCAAAAACGATTTGGTGTTACCATTTTGAATAGACTTGCTATTCAACTCGGTAAAACAATATTGCTTACGACGTGTTATCGTATTGTTTTTCGCCGCCACTGTCAAGTAAAAATAAGTTATCAAAACATTGACAGCCATCGTTTTAAATACTCAGGTCAACTGAATTAATAGATTTACCCTTGTTTCACCGACAGTCATTTCATAGAACATATCACTTCGCAGAATTTTCGTTGCATAGAAAGCCATTTTCTGCCAACCTAACCTAACCAACGTGAATCATATTTAAGATAGCTTGAAATCATACACAACACACAAACATGGGTTCCGTAAAAAATAGCTTTCTATGAAACAATTTTTTTATTTAAAATTATTTGTTTATATTTGTTCTAGTTAATACCCTTGCTTCCATCATCTTGGCATTCCATCTTAGTCCTCAGGGTTGGCAACGCATTTGCAGTCTTAGGATTGCTCTGCAGTCTTGTGAATGCGAATGTCTATGGGTCACAGTTTCCGCTTACCATCAGGTGGCCTGTGTGCTCGTTTGCCATCTCTATGCCATAAAAAAAAAAAAAAAAAAAAAAAAAAAATAAGAGCACCCTGGGTGCAAAATTTCGTAATTTTGACGACATCGGCACCAAACGTTGGACCCCCAACGATATTATCTCTGTCTTTTTCCAGTTACGGTCCAGTATGTGGATCCACCCATTTCTATGGATATTCGGATTACCGAAATTTTAACAATATTTGCGAGTTAAGGGACATGGACTGTAATGGAGGCAGGGGTAAGTTAAAAAAAATGTAGAGTCTATCAATTCCAATTTCGAAAATACTTAGAAACTAAAAAATCTCATGTATAATCTGTATGTTTAAGTCGTGTACCTTTTGTCCTTAAGAGGCCTCATCTGCTAAGTGGTTTTCCCTCGGAATCCATAATTTACGTTTGTCCTAACACATCGTGTGTCCGAATATCATAAACTGTTTTTAACGGATATAGACCACTTATTAATATTTCCAAAAATTGGGTTAGGGTTGTATTATGACAATATTAAAAAGTTTCAGAATTCAGGCAGAAATGGCTTTAAAATAAGCGAAAATTCGGACAAAAATGACGATACACTAAGGAACTCGTTTTTATTTAATATTCTAGATGCGAGTTAATAACCATGGTAGATTGTTCAACAAGGGCCTAAAACAAGCCATAATGACACGAGATGTTTGGCTACAGTTCGAGTTTTATTATGGTTGTTTGTCTCGCGTTAAAAACTCTACTTTTGACTTTTAATGCGAGGAAAAGCAACGACGTTCTAAAGAAAATTACAATGTTTATAACAACGTTTCTTACAGAAAGGAAAAAAAACGGAATTTACTGGATCGGAACTTATAGGATCACTCGCACGTCTGTCTGTCTGTCCGTTCGTCTGTCACAAAAAAATTGTTTCGAATCTACTGGACCATCAGAAAAAAATTGGTAGGATGGTGTTACCGTATGACCCAAACACAGATGTGCTAAGTAACTAATTTTTATTTTTAATAGAGGCCACATTCGGGGGCAAATTAGATATTAAAAATAAAGATTGGCAAACCTTAATGTTTCATTATATCAAATGAAATGGCTCGATATGAGGATCTCATACTCTGAAAGTAGGCCAAAAATCATTGTCTATCTTAGAAGCGGGTGGAAAGTGATACATGTCCACCCTAAAGCTGGGTACAGATTATGCGCGGCAGCCGCGCGAGCCAGCGTTCGCGTGAATATTGGCTCGTCGTTCGTCGCTCGTCGCTATCGTGTATTTCGACAATACTTTTAAAAACACTTTAAGGTTTCTAAGCATTTTTTTAAGATTAAGTGAATATCAAATCAAATCCAAAAAATATGAAAAATATCACAAAGGTACAAAATATACTTTCAAAGAAATGATTTTAAATATAATCGGATATACCGTTTTTGAGTTATGGCTGAAAAGCTGCGCTTCTCAAGAAAAGGATGTAGGTGTCATGAAGATACGCTCTTTTGGTGGTGCACTTTGTACATCGTACTTTTTGAGATAGATTTTTGTGTTTAGTAGTATTATGGATTCGGAAGTCTACACTGAGCATGGTCCAACATGCGCTTGCCCGGTTTTTAGGGTTCAGTAGTCAAACTACGAAGCCGTATAGTTTCGCTATGTCGTTCGTCCGTCCGTCCGTCCGCAGCCTAGCTCAAAGACTCTTAGTACTAGAAAGCTGTAATTTGGCATAAATATACCAACAAAATACAAATATTATAAATATTAATATTTGGTTTTGTGCTTCCTATTCTTGTTTCGTATGTTATATTTGTAACTGTTGGATTTCCCACCAATAAATAAATAAATAAATAAATAAATAAAATAGTAAAAAAATCTTGAAAAATATTTTTTTTTGTGTATCTCACCTACATAACACGTAAAGTGGGGATGTATTTTTTCTTCCTCGTCTACCCCAGCCGTCTAGTGTGGGGTACCGTTGGATAGGTCTTTCAAAACAAATTTCTTTTTCATGCATAAGTATGTTTTTTTGAGAAACTTTTTTGTATTTGTCGTTACGGCTTCAAACCTTACACTGAGCATGGTCCGACATGCTCTTGCCCGATTTTTGTTGTAATATCTGTTGTATCGTAAATTATACTAGTATTAAAGTCGACTTACCTATAAGTCGCTGGAATACTAGATTATTACTACCGTAAAATCTTTTAGGGTGGGTTGTCCTGTACCGCGGGACGTGCCGCTGGAACCTGAACACGAATCCAACGGACAAATTTTCGTTTTATTTAACCATCACGATATACCTTAACGACTACAGTTCACGCATGGCAGCTACCACTACTACCACCACGGAGATACCTAAGAGGGGCGGGCTTCGGCAAAAATCCGGAATCCACACATGGGATCAAGAGAGGACGTTTGACCTGGCAGCCTACCATTATTAACCTCGTAAGACCTAACGTCCTAAATCTAGGACATTTGTCAAAGTTACCTTTGACTTTAGTTGACCGACACAAGTTTTTTTTTTAACTAATTAAATTTCACGCGGGCCCTGAATTAAAAGGTCATCCGGATTTCAATAACCATAATCCCTGGCATTCATAAAATCGTACATCTCGAGCATAGCCTTATACGCTAAACGTGGACACTGAGACAAAGAGGTAGAATAAAATTGGAGGCTTTTGAAATGTGGTGTTGGAGAAGAATGGAGGGGATAAGTTAGATAGAAAAAATATCTAATAACCGAGTGCTGAATAGAATAAATGAAAGTAGGAATTTACTAGCAACAATAGAAAATAGAAGAGGAACAATGATGGGACACCTGCTGCGACCTTGTCCTTAGTAACATCATAGAAGGAACGATAGAGGGAAAGGGAGGCAGAGGAAGACCAAGAAGAAATTACTTTGAGGAGATAAAAGAGAAGGTACCAGGAACTCAAGCAGTTGTTGGAGGACCGGAGTGGTTGGCGATTACTCCACCGACAAGAGCATGGCTCTTAAATAAAGAGAGAGAGAGAACCCCTATGTAACAAACACATAGGGGTTATGGTTATTGAAATCCAGATGGCTTCTTAAATCAGGTCTTTAGGTATATTTAACTTGGTCATATTTCCTTGTTAAACGTAAAAACACGATAAGAAACAAAATCATCGATAGTTTTATTTTTCAAACAAGACACCTTTTTCGTATGTTTTGGATGAATCTTTGAAACCCCTACGATCTAAAGTTATAATTTTTGATTCAATAGTAGAGTACTAATAACTTCTCAAACCTATGTAGTAAACGATTGAACGAATGTTCTGGTTTAAAATTAAAGAGCAATTATTTGAATTTGACGCTACTATGAAGACGTGCTAACTATATCTATCTCACTTTCTCCGTGCGGAAATACATAAAGCCAAATGGCATAAACGGAAACCTAATAGTTATGTTATGTCCGTCCGTATACTTCAGGCATTTTATTCAAAAACTACATACATACATACATTAAATCACGCCTGTTTCCCAGAGGGGTAGGCAGAAACCACTTCTTTCCACTTGCTACGATCTTGACGAATGTCTTTCGCTTCTTCCACATTCATACATCGAGTCATGCACGCACGTCGGTTTCGGGTACTTAAGATTCAGCCGTTTTCCAGTATTCCTCCGATTTGACTCGAAAAAGTACGCCTAGGGCGGCCCCTTCCGCCCCGTCCGCTCACTTTCGATCTGTATGTCTCTTTCGTCAATCTTCTTTCATCCTCCCTTTCCAAATGACCGAACCATCGAAGCATGCCCGTTTCAATCTTAATCACTACATCTTCTTTTATTCCACATTTCTCTCTGACTTTTTCATTCCTTACTCTATCAATCAGTTTCACACCACACATACTACGCAAAGAGCGCATTTCAACTGCATTTACACGACTTTTATGCTTGTCCTGCCGCACCCAATTTTCACTACCATACTTCAGGGTACATTCGCTTTCATTGTCGTGTGGTCCTTGTTTACGCCTTCAGAGGGCTTATTGCCTAACGCAATCGCAATCGTCTTCATTTTGACAGTCCAAAGGCGAGTCTGCATACAAAATGATTGCGTTAGGCAATAGGTAGGTAAAAACGGCGGCAAAAGACTTCGGTTTCGGAACGTAAAATGCGATAGCTTGTTTAATACGAATTGTTCAAAAGGAACATTACGAAGAAGAAATATTGGCGCTACGAGATGGAAAAAGATTAGTAAAGATGGTAAAGACGGGGTCATACGGGTTGCCGAAGTCAAAATGGTGTCTTGTTGAGACCCGTCTGAAAATTGTGTAGGTTAGGGAATGAATAACCAAGGCCGGCTTGGTTAGGCGAGGGGATGTTCAGGCATTGCAATCTTTTAATATGTGGGTAAGTGACATCTGCGGTAGGTCAGCGCGTGAAGAAATTTGAGGGCCTGTTCGTCCTAAATCGGTTTCCAAATCGGAGGTGTAACTCGGTACCGGCGGAAAGAATTTAAAAGTTAGGAATTGGAGGGTATTGTGTGTATTTTATACGTGTATACGAGCATTAAATAGATCACGTATGGTGATATTTTAACTAATATTATAAAGCTGAAAAGGTTGTTTATTTTGTTTGTTTGTTGAACGCGCTAATTTCAGGAACTACTGGTCCGATTTGAAAAATTCTTTCAGTGTTAGATAGCCCATTCATCGAGAAAGCCTATAGGCTACATATCATACTCACATATACCGAAGCGAAGCGAGGGCGGGTTGCTATATATTATATAATATGTTAAATAGCTGACCAGCTCGGACTTGAAACCTATATTTTGGAGTGACCTGGAGTAACCTGTGACTAAGGCGTGCCGACGGACAGACCAAGGTGAGTGGCCTATTTCATATTAATGCCTGTACCCTAGGGTGGTCCAAAAATCAGTTTATTTTTTTTCCTTCTCCACAAGGGTCTTTTTATTCGATTATACTTTCAATACCTCTGTGCAAAATTTTAGTGAAATCGGACAATATTTAGGGGTCGCTATGATTTGGCGATTTTTTTGATACAAAGAAAAAAAATGACAATTTTTGTACGCACTTCTTTAATACGAATGGTTTATGTGAAATAAACATAAAGTGAAATTAAATTATGCTAGTCATTTTTATCAAAAATTACTGTCGTGGATACTTGGCGTATTTAAGTTGCAAATCATAGCGACCCCTAAATATTGTCCGATTTCATTCAAATTTTGCACAGAGGTATTTGAAGTCTAATCGAATAAAAATACCCTTGTGAAAAAGGAAAATAAAAATAAAACTTTTTTTTGGACCACTCGTACCTTTACCATGAGTCTGAGATGACAGACCTCGCAGTATTCTTATAGAGTGCAAGGGACAAAGCATTCGACTCGCTAGCGATTACGGTAATTGTAACTCATGGTAAGGATACTGTTACTGAAACCCCGGGGGGAACTAGAAAAACCAGGAATGCATCACTGACTTATCGAACCGCATTTCTGTGTCCTAAGTCAAATTCACATAAAGAGAGAAGTCCTGGATTGACTGATTAAATGACAACAACTGCCAAATTGCAATGAGGGCAAATTGCGGATGGGGTGAGGTGCATTAGCGGGACGATATGCTAACGGGACGAGGTGTGTATGTGGGACGAATGGCAAACGGGACAAAGTGCGAATGGGACGAGGTGAGGTTACGGGACGAATTGCAAACGGGACGAAGTGCGAATGGGACGAGGTGCATTTACGGGACGATTTACTAACGGGACGAATTGCAAACGCGACAAATTGCGAACGGGACGAAACGTGACGTTGGTGCACGATTTCAACTTGCACTCGACCGGTTTTTTTTAAGCCTGTGTTAGTATCCCCCTACTGGGCAAAGGCCTCTCCTCTTTTTCGCCACTCTTCCCTACTGATTGCATGCTACCGCCGGTCGCCTCGAAACACGTCCGAATCATCTCACCACCTCCTTTTTGTGCTGCTCCTTCTAGGCTAGGTTTGTGTCGGTCAGGAACTAAGAACTAAAAGGAATGAAGTCCCGTCACGCACCGAAACGAACTACTTCTTCGTAAACATCTTAATCAGTCTTCGGTCGTTTAGGTCAGTAGCAATTGTTGTACGTATGAGTGACACAGAGCGAACTAGTAAAGAGCGCACGACACGGCACTCGGTGTGAACGAGACCAATTAAATAATAGTACCTATTTCAAAGTGCGTCCAGGGTAGTGATTTTGTAAACAACGCCGGTCGTGCGGACTGTCGAGTGATATCCAAGCGGCGAGATTAAGTAGTCCCGTCAGTGCGAACAAAACACATTGCAGCGCGTGCATTTTCAATTAAGCAGCCTTAATTATACGTTCGACCCATCGTGCTGCTAAATTGAAAATGCACGCGCTACAATGTGTTTTGTTCGCACTGACTTAATCTCGCCGCTTGGATATCACTCGACAGGCCGCACGACCGGCGTTGTTTACAGAATCACTACCCTGCTCAGATCTCAAAATTTGCTCCGGAGCAAAGGGACCTAAAGGAACTAAAAGATCGACCTAGTTCCTTTCACCGATTGACCAAGATCGGAGCGCTCCATTTAAAGACCGTACGGGCACAACTGTAGCCTCTGCTCCAGTGGCCATCCTGAGGGTCCAGTCAGTGACAATCCTGGCGCACTACTGACCATCCTCTCGTATGCGTATGCGCCGAGCACGCCAATCAAAATTCGTTAACTAAATTTTAATTAAAAAACTGATAAGTTACGTTAAACTGATAAGAGAATGCCATTGGGCCGGTCCGCCATTTGAACTTTATTGTATTTTGTGTAAAGAAGGTTAAATAAATAACTAACCATATTTTTGTAGAGTATTGGAAAATAAATCAAGCCTCACGATCTAAGGTGGTCTCAACGCGCTTAGAACAAATCAGGTGATGATATATATTAACTTATGCTCTAACAACTTCGGTCACTCGGCTTATGGCCAGTTCCTATATTAAAACCGCGGACAGATAGGCTTACTTCGGATTAAAATTTCACACATTTTGTAAGGGAAAATTACAAATTTTAACCCGAAGTAAGCCTTATCTATCCACGGTTTGAATATAGGAACCCGACACTGAAGAACTATCGATATAAAAACCAACTGAAACCTTTTCAGTAATAGTACAGTTTTATTTGACGACGCGCTGGCCTAGTGGGTAGTGTCCCTGCCTACGAAGCTAGCGTTCCTGGGTTCGAATCCCGGTAAGGCCAGACATTTGTATGATGAGCGCGAATTTTGTTCCCGAGTCATGGATGTTTTCTAATGTAGTTAAGTATATAATTTCTCTATGTAAGTATTTATATTGTTGTCTGGTACCCATAGTACAAGCCTAGAGCTTAGTTTGGGACTAGGGCAATTGGTGTGACAGTGTCCCCTGATATTTATTTATTTATTATTTATAACAAGATATTCGATTTAAAAACCAAAATCTGGCAGCATAGGATTCCAAAACCTAAACAAAATCAATCCCATAAAACCACAACTATAACAAGTACAAACGAATTCTCGATATATAAAAGTATTGAGAGGCTGAAAATGTTCATACAAAATGCGTTAATGTTTCGCTCCCCTTAGGTAAACCTCATCCGATTTTTACGATTTTTGAATATGTTGTAGATATAATAAAAAACTAGGTCTGTACGTTTTCCTTTCCAAGAATATATTTCTTAGTACGCAACAAATTCAAAATATAAATGTTTTAAAAAACAAAAAAACGCCTTCAAAGACGTAAAAAAATATGAAGAAATCAGTCCGACTGAAGTCGACTTTTGGTTAAAAATATTTTGAGACGCTGACTTCAGTTGAAAGAACCTAATCACCTACAATTTTGAAAGATTTTTTTACGTTTTAGAAGGCGGTTTTTTGTTTGTTAAACATCTATTTTATTTTATCCTTTTTAGTGATCATAATATGCTGTTACCGTAGTCCCACTTCTTAGTTGTTATGAAACTTTAAGACATTTCAAGCTCGCAGCAAGCAACGCCGCGGGTGAGTCAATATCATATTTAAACATTAAATTTTAACTTTTAAATCGCTATAACTCAAAAAGTAACCAGGATGTGCCAAGTTTTACATACCTAAATACATAGTAATACATCCTTGGCCAAAGGTGTTGAGCACCCCACGTTTTTCTTTGTATTATAAAGTGTAAAATATAGTATTTTTTTCCATAAGGGTTTTACAATTAAATGATAAATTGTATATTTTTTTCACAAAATTTCCCTTAACGTTAATAAATATGACTAATATAAATGCACCTTTTAAAGTTTGACCTTTGTATGAAAAACGCATGGCTGCTCAACACTTTTGGCCAAGGCTGTATTATTAGAATTGATTATGGTAAGAGAACCATGGGCCAAGTTATTTGTTTTTACAATAACCAGAATTTCCTTGTTATCAGGATCCATTAAAGATTTCAAGATGGTCTACAAATACTCTGTTTTATTTTTCATCGTAAGTATTTTTACAAGGTTATATGTATGCCTTCGCCAAGATCAATCTAGAGACTAGGTAAGGTCACCGTCAATAGAACTTGCAAAAGATGTAAACAAAACCAAACGAATCAATTCAACATGATTACTCGATAATCACGCACTTTTAAAGATCAAGTGAGGTCATTCCAATGAGTTATACTTGATCATATTTATTTCATTTTTTTTTTTTATGAAATAAATGATCGACTTTTGAGGTTATGTTTATGTGTCAAACAGTATTTTTATTTGTTTACATTGTTCACGAGTTCTATTGACGGCGACCTTAAGTGGAACTACCGGCACAGTATAGATTAATCTATTTATATGTACTATGCTACCAGACTGTCCTATCCTATACTATTTAGTGCGTGGTTCGTTCGGATCGCTACAATCAAGCAACAGTGTTAAAATGCAAATACCTATGGGGAGCAATTCACCTGTGTGCTCGTGAGCCTTAAATTTTTTTACAGGAAAACTTTCTTGTGCTATAAAAAGTAATTAGATGATCCAAAAGCCGAAGGGCAGCCCGTTTCCACGTGGTCTTGTCTCTCCTACCCCAAGGGTGTTGTTGCAAAGCACGGATCCAGGAGCTCACTGTAAGAGCGAGTACACATTAGCAAGACACGGAAAAACGCCCGTCATTTTGAAAAAATAACCGTTCAATAATTAGACTTAAATACTTAGTTGATGAGATACAGGCGACTTTTTACGTACTAAAAATCATGTAAGATAGTACCAAATTTTAATTGAAATAGAAAATTAGTTCGTACGTGTTGTTTTTGGGGATAGTTTCTTGTTTTTGTATTCGTCGTAACGGCGGCTTGGGAACCCTTCACTGAGCATGCTCCGACATGCTCTTGCCCGGTTTTTACAAAGCTGATGTCTCTTAAAGGGCTGAACCGATTTTAACGAAACCTAGCTAAGAACCCAATTATAATAGCTTTCTATTAAAATGATGCGTCCATATGGACTCACCCGTTTGGGAGCTAAGACGCCACATACAGAGACACAAAAACACAGGGGTGTTATTCTCTCAAAAACAACGGACGGGCGGACGAACGAGCGAAATCGCAGCGGCGAGTTTAGGTAGTCCCGTCAGAGCGAACAAAATACATTTTAGCGCGTGCATTTTCAATTAAGCAGCCTTATACGTTCGATTCATCAGCAGAAACCACGCTGCTAAATTGAAAATTAACGCGCTAAAATATGTTTTGTTCGCACTGACGGGACTACTTAAACTCGCCGCTTGGACATTCACTCGTTCGTCCATCCGACCGTCGTTGTTGAGAGAATCACTACACAGGTTAAACTTACAGCACATTAAAATTTAAAAAAAAAAAAAAAAAAAAAATCTATTCCAACGTATTGAGATTGAGAACCTGCTTTTTGGAATTCTGTTAAAAAGTTATGAATTGAATCAGTACCCATTCTGTTTCAGATTTTAAAGCTGGTAGAGATGCAAATTTACCGTGGAACAACGAGGGTCAAAAGTCAATTCACCGTCACGGGGTATGTAACCAACACCCTGAATATAAAAAAAATTTTTTTTTAACTACAAAACGCGAAAGCGTTTCTCCCCCCTAAAACTCCGAGTTTTATGATTTTTGAATATGTCATGGAGGTTACCCTCCACAACATATTGGAACCCCTTGTTGGAACCCCTAATGATCATTTGTCCTAATGCATCATTTGTCCGAATTTTCGTTTATCCTAAAGCAGTATTGCGCTTAAATTTTAAAAATGGCGTTGTTATAATGCAACCCTAACCTAACTGAACCGCAGATATAATTGGAAAACTTATAAAGTTGCCTGACTCAGCTGAAAACCAGTTTAGGGCAAATGAAAATTCGTACAAACGAGGTTTTAGGAAAACGGTTGTTAGGGATTCCGGCCAAGTGCGTTCGGACTCGAAGGGTTACCATTTACGATTATCTATACAATATGAGACACTATAACAGTTGCCGTTGTTAATATCGAGCAAAAAAAGGCAATGTATGAATGTTGAAGAAGCGAAAGAAATTTGTCAAGATCGTAGCAAATGGAAAGAAGTGGTCTCTGCCTACCCCTCTGAGAAACAGGCGTGATTTAATGTATGTATGTATGTAAAAAGGCAAAAAAATCACGATGCTTATATGGGGCCCCACTTAAATATTTGTTATCTAAGTATATATTTTAGAATTTGTTATTGTAGCAGCCACAGAAATAATCATCTGTATTAAATTTCAACGGTCTAGCTATCTTGGTTCATCAGATACAGCCTGGTGACAGACAGGCAGACGGACAGTAAATCGAATTTAATTAGTGGCAATCATTTGGTCTGGCTGTAAACCATCTAGTGGTGAACTTGGCACCTATTTAGATATCACTACTTTTGGTGGCACATGAGAACTTGGCCTATTTTTAAAAGCTTTTATTTAACTTGCAATGTATGTACGTAAAGGTCAAATCTTGCAAGTGAAATTTGACCCACTTCCCGGTCTCCGAAGAGGCTGAAAATTTGCACACGCCTTTAGTTCTGATGACAATACAATAATATAGTACCATCGAGCTGGTCTGATGATGGAGACTCAGGGTGGCCATAGGAACTCCTAAATTACACATGATAAACCCATCGTGTTAGGGCTTGTTAAAATTGTCTTGACAAGTAGAAGACGACTGTGCAAAAAAAGTACAGTCGGCAATAAAAGCTTGCCCCAAAAATGTATTTTTTGACAGTAACGTAGTTACGTATGCAAATTGCAACTGTCACTTTTTTTTTCAGAGCTGGCAAAGTAGTCACCGTTAACCCAAATTACAATCCCAACGAAGGTTACCAACCGTACTGGCCGGGGGGGAACTGGGTGTTTACGACGGGCCACACCCCCCCTACAAACAAAAACGCGATTTCATATTCGGTGACTCCAAAATTAGTTGACGCATGCGGCATCCCCTGTAACTATCTGATGGCTGGGTAAGATTTGGGAAAAAACCGAAACCGCTAATTGTTATGTCCTGGTAAGGCGCAACGTCCTTGATTATGTGTCCTTGTTTAAGGAGCCTCGATCCGATACAAAATTGCCAATCTGTGTCGTTTCGGAACGTAGCAGCGTCGCATCATCTGTCAAAAATCTACTTTTAGTTTTCTTATATACTCGTATTAATGACTTACATTATTAATTTTAATGAACTCGTACAAAAAGTATTGTTCACAATAGTGTCATAATTAAGCTTTTTAATCTCGTACCTTACTTAGGCCACTCAGCAAGCTTCGTGGCCTAAACACGGTACTCGACTAAAAAGCTCTCTATTATAACACGATTACGAAAAATACTATTTAAGAACTAACGAAAAACGTGGACCTTACGAGTATTATAATTATGACGAAGCGTGAAGCCCGAGCTCTGAGGTTGCTGGGAAGTGATTCTCTCAACAACGACGGTCGGACGGACGAACGAGTGAATGTCCAAGCGGCGAGTTTCTGACGATGGATCGAACGTATAAGCCTGCTTAATTGAAAATGCTCTCGCTAAAATATGTTTTGTTCGCACTGACGTGACTACTTAAACTCGCCGCTTGGACATTCACTCGTTCGTCCGTCCGACCGTCTCGTTGTTGAGAGAATCACTACCCAGCACCTTAGACAGAGCTCGGGCTTCACGCGTCGTCATAATTATATACACTCGTAAGGTCCACGTCAAATTTCGTTAGTTCTTAAAATATATTATCGGTGAACTATAGTCACTGACCGTCCGTTGTTTTTGAGAGAATAACACCCCAGTAACGGGCATAGAATGATCGCAATCTTTTTGCATCCGCACTAACCATGATAAGCGAAGAAGCGCGATGGAGATACGATACTGCAAAATGATACAAATGTGGACCCAGCTTAGGCCCGTATTAATAAACTAATCTCAACTCTATTGCTCGTCTCGATATGTGTCAAAAATGACAGTGTTCTATGGTTTGACGTTTACTTTGACGTATCTTGTGACGCGCATCTCAGCCAAGATGCGTTTATTAATACAGGGGTGTGATTCTCTAAAGAAGCAAAGGTGAACGAATGCACGAGTGATGTCCAAGCGGCGAGATTAAGTAGTCCCGTCAGTGCGAACAAAACACATTGTAGCGCGTGCATTTTCAATTTAGCAGCATGGTTTCTGCCGATGGATCGAACGTATAAGGCTGCTTAATTGAAAATGCACGCGCTTAAATATGTTTTGTTCGCTCTGACGGGACTACTTAAACTCGCCGCTTGGACATCACTCGTCCGTCCGTTCGACCGTTGTTGTTTAGAGAATCACTACCCAGGCCTTAATGTGTCGTTTCAGTATTGGGCCAATCTGCGCGCGCTGGTTAAACGGGACTTGGCTGAATTGCGACTATCAATATTATGGAAGAGAGCTTTGCAAAGGGCAGCATTATTTTGTTCAATTCGACAATTACTGCCATTATTTAGCTAAAACGTGTCAAACTGACTTTTGGCATAGTAAGTATCATTTCATGCGAGGTCTTTCAAGCATGTTTCTTTATCTACACACATACCTATATTAGTTATGCATTCAAAACCCATTGGCAATGGCTAGTATTACAGTTACTAGGTAACAGCAGCGAAAGATGTAACACAATTTTGTAATTACGTTATCGAATATTTTAAGTGAATGAGTTTTGAATTTGGAATATCTTCCACAACGAACACAATTTAAATAATCCCAATTCTAATATCAATTGAAACGTCAACTCTTTATAATGTTTAGTACAATATCGTACGACATTTGATTTCGGACTACATGAGAATAGGAACTTTATTAGGTTGTCTATGATTTAATAAGAACCTCATATTTGTGACAGAACTGGGTTTTTTGCCCATGTTTTGCCGCCATTTTTGTCATCAAGTCGTCATTTCATTTCATTTGTTTGTTATGCCGCTCTGGAAATTACTCTTTCGAAATAAAAAAATTGCAGTGAAAAATACATGTTATTTCTCTGATTTCATTTATTTCTTATTTCAGTTTATACTTATATTAACTTAGTACCTATAGATATGCACTTGTACGGACACGAGCGTTAATTTGGGACCCATTTCAAGAAAAATATGCTTGAAGCCGTCAATGTCATTAGAGATGTCAAGTCATTTGTAACTTTTAGGATACTCAACCTTACTGTCGTAGAATGTCAGATTGACTTTCGACCTAAGGTGGGTACCAAATTAAATCTCGTGACTGTACCAATCCAGGGGGGGGGCTCTCAAAAACGCGGTCGGACAAACGAACGAGTCAATGTCGCAGCGGCGAGTTTAAGTAGTCTCGTCACAGCGAACAAAGCACATTTTAGCGCGTGCATTTTCAAATTGGTAGCATGGCGTCTGTCGATGAGATCGAACGTATAAGGCTGCCTAGTTGAGAATAAGCCATAATATCGGACCGCGGATAGGTTAGGGTTATTTTTTCTTATAAAAGAGCGGAAAATCTTGATAATGCGTTTATCAGTTTATGCGTTTAAACAGTATTGCAGTATAGTTAAATTATTTTTCATCACACTTGCTCGTAAATAGTGTCCTAAAATGCTAAAAAAATCGATCGTAAATCCAAAATAATACCCGCGGGCCTTTTTTTACCATTACGCCCTATCGTGCGTAATAGCTTTTTTTTTATAGTACATTGTGTATTAAGGGTGGTAAAGAAAGAATTACAAACGAGAGTCTGTTAGAAGCCCGAAGCCGAAGGCTGAGGGCTTTAATGACTCGAGATTTGTATTTATTTTACCACCCGTGTAACATACAATGTTTTTCATCACAATTGCGAGGAAATGAAATAAAATCAGACAAAAGATCATATTTTTAACTTATTAGCGGCAGACCACAGATTATAGGATATGTCTCGGTAGACTACATCATTGTCTGTGACTTACCACAGCTAATGTCAAACGGGTTCGGAGTCCGATTCTAGTGACAGTCGAGATCAATAGTTTATATGCGAGATTTTTAGGAAATTGTATGCTACTGACATTTCATCTCGAATGAAACTTCATATCGAATGGCACAAGAATTGGGGTCCTGACGTATTGTGATAGTTTGAGTCCACGTGTAATATTTAAAAAAAAAGCTATTACGTACGTTAGAAGCGTAATGGTAAAAAAAGGCCCGCGGGTATTATTTTGGATTTACGGTCGATTTTTCTAGCATGTTAGGACACTATTTACGAGCAAGTGTGATGAAATAGTACATTACTTAACAAGGGCTGTAAAAGAAAGAAAGCCCGAAATCGCAGGTATTTGAGACCCGAGCCGTAGGCGAGGGTTGTAAATATGCGATAGAGGGCTTTCTTTTTTACTGCCCGTGATGAGTACACAATTTTACGTCTTCACCTGGCCACAATGCGAGTTTTACCGTACGCGCAGCGTGCGATAAAACTCACATTATGGCCAGGTGTTACGTAAAATATTATACGTGGACTCAAACTATCACAATACGTCAGGGCCCCAATTTTTGTGCCATTCGATATGAAGTTTCATTCGAGATGAAATGTCAGTTGCATACTATTTCCTAAAAATCTCGCATATAAACTATTTATCTCAACTGTCACTAGAATCGGACTCCGAACACGTTTGACATTATCTGTGGTAATTCACAGACAATGATGGAGTCTGCTGCTAATAAGTTAAAAATATGATGTTTTGTCTGATTTTATTTCATTTCCTCGCAATTGTGATGAAAAACATTGTATGTTACACGGTTGGTAAAGGAAATACCAAGCTCGAGTCATTAAAGCCTCAGCCTTCGGCTTCGGGCTTCTAACAGACTCTCGTTTGTAATTCTTTCTTTACCACCCTTAATACACAATGTACTATTTATGACCATTATAAAGTATGGTTAAATAATTTTATGCGCATCAAATTTATGCGCGTTACACAATTCGCATCTTTAGAAAAATAGTGACCTAATTAACAAATTTTGAATTTCGAGTTAGGTCTCTATAGTAATAAATTTATGACTCGAAGTCGAAAGAAAGAAATTTTGAATTAGGTCACTATAATTCTAAAGGTGCGATATGTTCTTAAACATTATGTTTAAAAACGTTATGCGCATAAATTTACAGTTATGCGTAATGATGAGTATAGTCTTTATTATTCCTAGCGAGCCAATCTTCTACACAAAGGCCATTGTTTATGTACAATACTATTATCTTTCTTTGTGTCCGTAACCGCAAGCCGATTACATACAAAAAAGTTAGAACTACATTGAATGTCCATAGAATTATCAACCCTATCCTTTTAGTCAGTAGGTTTAAAATGTAAAGTGTTAGGATACAGATATGTCTTTATTATTTGAACCGGTCTTATTCCCTACACAACATTACCATCTTCTGTCGCCAGATAATAAAGACGTATCCTGTATCCTGACACTTTACATTTTAAACCTACGGACTAAGAGGATAGGGTTGATAATTCTATGGACATTCAATGTAGTTCTAACTTTTTTGTATGTAATCGGCTTGCGGTTACGGACACAAAGAAAGATAATAGTATTGTACACAAACAATGGCCTTTGTGTAGAAGATCGGCTCGCTAGAAATAATAAAGACTATACCTGTGACGAATCCACGTATGCCTATCAAAAATATGATTTCAAACTTTATGCAACCCGACCCCTTTTTTGTGTAGTGTGTGATTAATGTTAATGTGTGGTGAGGTTTTTCAAGAGATTTAAAAATACGGCTTCAACATTTATTATAGAAACTCATGATTGGAAATATGGAACTTCCTACCAATTTTAATGTAATTGTGTTCAGTGAAGGTACTCTAGAAACCAAGGTCATGCAGGAAGTGCTGCATTAACAGAGAGTATTAAAACGTCTTTCTGAATCTTAGACGAAGTATAGGTACTCCTTTTTCTAAATAGCTCCGCCATTTTTGCGCAGTTAATAGATGAGGTTAATTTTATTTGATAAAATATTTTAATTAGCAAAATGCTCCAAATCAGATCCTTAGAAAAGGCTATTATTTTGAATTAAAATGTAGTAGCTAGCAGTTATTTTATGTGGTGCAATTGGGCACCTTATATCTAAAACTTGTTTGCCACGTGACCTATTTAGTAGGTCGCGAGTAAGCATAAAAATATACGATGATGAGATTGTGGTTATTAAAATGTATTTGATGTTAAACAGTACCACTTTTTATTCCAGAAATGGTATTTGAATACGTCGGCGAATGCTATGCAAGTTTTAATGATATTTACAAGCCCGTACACTCCGCTGACTTGATCTTAGGGCGGCTGCCTAAATACTGGGCGGACCTTGACGAATCTTTGAAGCAAGCTCCAGCGATACCAAAGTGGATGGACGGACAACAAGTGACTGGGCAAAGCAAAACCACTGTTGACGGCCGAACCACATAATAAGTAATAGTACAAGTACAGAAGCGACTCTCTGTGACAACAAACATGCGAATTTAAACCTATTCAGAACGCGGGAACGATAATAATACAACTGCACGCACGGAAGTGACCTTGGTTATATTTTTGCGATCAATAGTGGAGGCGCCCCTAACGAGGCAAAATGCACCTTAAATCTGCGCCGCGAGAGTCTGTATTATTTCGCCCGTCATGAGCTTTACTGACTCCGCCCACCTCCCAGGGCTGGCACTTACTTGTACTATTACTTTTGCGAGGCTGTTGTAAGAAAACAAATTGAATTTATGATAATTTGTAGTTTCTTACTGAAATGACGAGAAATAATAGTTCATGCCTGGAGGGCTAGCAAAAGTTTTCCGCGATTTGTTTGTTGTTTGCTCCCTTTCTATCTAAGTAATAAGACGTAGTTTACTAGTATTAAACTTCAAAATATATGTTAATTTAATTATTTATTTTTTGGCATTTTGCTGTAATGTGATAAATGCCAAATTTTTAGTTTTATTAAATCCCGACTGTGCTAATAATGTTGCACACCTGTAATTGGTACTAACTATTTAACTATTTTCTTTATACATACCTTTTGTATTTGTATTTGTTTGTACAACTATGTGTGTGTAGTATATAAATAAATAAATAAAATAAATAAATCAAGTCTGTAACGATAGAGACGCACTGAGCGTCAAGCGAGAATAGTAGTCTAGGAGCTGACGCACGTTTTCGACAAAAAATGACCATTTATTGTAAGGACTTTGAAGTTTCTGATGATCATCAGTTTCATTGTGTAAAAGTTGCATTACAAAATTTGTTGTTACAATATCTTCGATATAGACCTTAACACTTTTTGTTTGTTATAAACTCAAGCACTATCGTTACCTACTTATTTCGTTACTTAGAAAAGCTGCCATTTGTTTGTGTGTTGTGTTTACCTAATAACCAGCACATGCTGGCCAGGCTTTAGCAGCCAGTTACTATTACTGGGAGATCTACTTACACTGAACGCTGTTTAAGGCAAGTATAGATAACTGGTTTTTGGTCCGAATAAGTTGAAAACCGCGAAACTGCGGGTGGGTCGTTAATAAAATAAATGATAATTATACCGCTCTTTTTGCGTCGAGGATTCAAAATTGTATGTGGGTCGTTCTCAAAAAAGTGGCACCGATGAATTAATTTTACATTTTTCAGAAAGTTTCCGATTTTGCTGTTTTTTTTAATTAAGATCGGTAGAAATAAAATCGAGTAATCGATATCACGTGGAGGGAAGTGATTTATTTAATTTTTTTAGAAGATACAGGTATTTGAACTATGCGGTAAGCAGGTGAATGACTATTTGTAACCAGGTTATCGACAATAGGGGCAGGTTGGCGACGAATACGTACAAATAAAGTAAAACTGTTAGCAGGTTAACGACAATGGGTGCAGTTAAGTAAATTGTTAAATAAAAACGACATTAAATTGACAACAAGTGCTTAATTTGAATATGTTTAATTCGTTTTTTTCCTTATCTAAAAGATTTATATAAAATAACACACCTTATTTACCTTTCAACCGTAACGGCATCTCATATGTTGAAATCCGGTGAACCGTATAGGCTACAGGGTGTTACATACATATTTACCTACATACATACGCTCGGTATACAACCCCGCTTCGTGTAGTCGGGTATAAAATATTTATGCCACAAGCATTTTTGGTGTACAGTATAAGTTATTAAATAATTGACGTTCGCCTGCCGTAAACGTCGTTCACCTGTTTTTTTTAGACAGGTGAACGACATTCAGGTCATGGACAAAATGACAGTTATATCATCAATACAAGTTAAGCACCTTGGTTAATGAACTGCATATTTATTGGCATAAAAATAAACCATGTTTTACGTGCTATAAATTAATATCAATACAATAAGTCACACAATTATTAAAATATGGAAGACAGAATAGCGACTACGTACCCATTACACACTCCCGCTCGCGTAAGTTTTTTGTTTATTATTTTTGAGAACTTCACACTGACGACGTGTTACTTCTAACAGCGGTAGCTGGGGACTGTAGGTCTCGAATTATGCGGGGTTAGGCAGGTTAGACGAGATAGTTTAACCACAGAGGTAGCGTTTATCTCATGACAGGTGAACGACAAAAACTGTCGTGGATAAGAATAAATTTCAAATAATTCGAAATATGAGTATAGTATTCTTATTCGACACTACAGTTTTAAATCTTGAGTATATGTGTAAGTAAAAAATAGTATTCGCACTAAGTTACGTTTGTGATTTTTACGTTTTAATCAACTCGAAACATGAGTGCCTCGCATTGGGACACTGCAGGTGAGCGACAAAACGTAGTTACAAATTGATTTTATGGTCATTAATATAATTAGAATTTATATCAAACCATTTGGCCTCTATTCAAAAAGTGTCTTTTAATATGAATTGATAACTAAATTATATGGATGACGCTTTATGAAAAAAAAGTTGTAAGAGACACCTATTGACAGGTGGCGGTGCCACTTTTTTGAGAACGACCCATGTACTGATCACAGGTACTGCATTGTGTCAGTAATTAATTTCAGCTACACGTAACTACCTATCTAGATCGAAATTATTAATAATTATTAATAATAATCTTACCTTTCGGCATCCTGAGGCAGGTTAAAAAAAGATGATTTGACATTGGAGGTATTATTTAAGCACCCGAATGCGATGCAGTACTTTTTGCCTTTTCTTTTAGCTATATTCGTATAAGTGCGTATTCAAACAAAAACTTTGGCAGCGCACGGCGGCGCGCGTCGAGACGAGCGCTCGCGTGACACTCAACTGATTCGCCCCTTGCAAGGGGCAGCACATTTTGTACGCGCTAGCGCGGAGTGTCACCGGCCTGGCCGAACTTAGATTTAATTAGCTGTAAGGATGCTTGTAATTGTTAATAAATAATGTAAATTAGTTTAAAAACAACCGGTCTACTTTTCTGTGTGGCCATATGTAAACGCGGAAAGCTGGAGAAAGAGAGGGGAATATGCATGAAAGAGATAGTATGTATTTAGGTTAGAGAGCAAATTGAAATAAATCGGTCTTGTTGCTGGATCTCGTAGTTTGAGTGCGCACGTCCCAAAAAATTCCCTCGCTAACGCAAGTTACAACCCTCAATAAATAGAACAGTCATCATAAATATCATATACACTTAGTAAATTTAGATTTCTACCTTATTCCTTTTCCTATTGTTTCCGGGCGTAACAGCATTTTTTTATACAGTTCACTTTGTTTTTTCGCTACCTACCTAGTTAACAGTGATGTTATGCCGGGCCTCAATAACCACATAAATATAAAAAATAACATAAGGATAAAATATATATCACATTGACAACAGAACTTAGATTAATATGGAATATGGGACGGGTGCTAGTGTGGGATGCAACCTGTGTAGACACGCTAGCCCCATCACATCTCCACCGGACCTCTAATAGGGCTGGTGCGGCAGCTGAAGCGGCCGAAAGCATGAAGGTAGTAAAATATAGTGGTCTCGGCCCAGAATATATGTTTATTCCATTCGGCGTCGAGACCCTTGGTCCGTGGGGTCCTAGCGCTCGAAGCCTCTTTAAAGAAGTTTCGAAGAGGCTCATTGACGTCACGGGAGACCGAAGAGCTGGCAGCTTCCTCGCTCAACTTATAAGTTTAACCATCCAGCGAGGAAATGCTGCCAGCATCTTTGGTACAATGGCGCAGGGGCCATTCTTAGATTTAATGTTTTAGTTAATTTATATATTTAGAGTTAGTTTTATTTAATTTTAGTTTTCTTTTTCAGTTATTGTATTATTTTATGTTGTTTTTCATTAATATCCCGTTATTAAAGATTAAGTTATAGTCTAGATCTGACACGCAAGTGACAATACCAAGATTGTGGGAGGTAGATTTTATGGAGGTCCCAATCAGAGAGACAGAGAGTCAAACTGTCGCCATGTCCGTCCGTCCACAGCAGAGACTCTTAGTACTAGAAAGCTAAAATTTGGCATGAACATACATATTGGTCACGCCAACAAAGTGGTAAAATAAAATATTTAAAAAAAAAAAATTGTACCTTCCCTACACGTAACGTGGGGAAGTATGTCTTTTCTCATCTACCCCATAGTGTGCCTGTGGGGTGTCGTTGCATAGGTCTTTTAAAACATTGCTGGTTCGTGAAAACAATTTTTCGATTAAGGGATCCGTTTATGACATATTAAGCTTTAAAGCGCTAATTTTTGTTATAGTCCCATACAGCCAAAACTACAAATAGTATTAATATGAAAAATATCTTCAATCAAAGCGCATAATATAACGAATTTAAAAGGAGAACTATCACGACTAGGTTAACTGAATTAGTTTCTGAGATACGAGTGACTAAAGTGTTTATACCTCCTAAAAATCATCTAAGGCAGCACCAAATAACTTTAAATAGAAAATTTGTTCATACATGTTGGTTTTTGGGGTAGTTTTTTGTATTTGTCGTAACGGCTTCGGAACCCTAGACTGAGCATGGTCCGACATGCGGTTAACTTTGGTGTTCCCCAAGGAAGTATTTTGGGCCCCAAATATACATGAACGACATTCATGAGAGAAATTTACAAGATGCCCAAGTTCTATGCTATGCAGACGACACTGTTATTCTCTTCAAGGGTAACTCATGGAGCAATGCCGTCGCTGCTTCTGAATCTGGCATGGCGGTTACGTATCAGAACGCCTAAAATTAATAAGCCTAATGAGCCATATGAAACGGGACCTTTCGCCTTGGCCGGTTCAGAAGGATAGCATTTGAACTGCATAATGGCAGTTTGAGGGCAGTTCGAACGCAATTGATGTAACATCAAAAACTGCAAACCAGCTGCGCAGTCTGCTTAGGTAGACTGCACGCCAACTGTATCGTATTTTCTCGCTGGTCGCTCAGTGCGTCTCTATCGTTACTGACTAGATAGAAAGGGAGATCCGAGACTAAGTCGCGGGCAACTTGTGCTAGCCGAGATGCAAGTGGACTGCGCATTTGGTTTCCAGCTTTTGATGCAGTTATGTCAAATGTGTCAGAACTGCCATTTTGCAGATCAAATAAAAAAAAAAAACATTTATTTCATACCACACAAGGATCCATATTATGTTAGTAACAATGGTATATTAAGACTATGTTAGTAGTTTAAACAAACAAAAAACACTATTTAAGTGCTCCAATAGCCACCGCGACCCAGTATTTGGTGAGGAGGCAGTCGAGGCGTTCCGCCAACACCCTCAGGAGGCTGTTGCTGCTACCACGAACGTGCTTCAGCAATGAGGCTATTCTGTTCCGCCTAATGGCATAGAAATCATCTACTCTCGCCTCAGCGAACATGCCGGACGCACTACAATACCTCGGCAGCCCCAACAACCTCCTCAGGATGTTATTATATTGAACGCGCAATGTATTAAACATTTGCGGGTGGTAGGACCTTGTGCAGGGTCCGTCCGGATCGCTACCACCATCTCATCCATTAACCTACCGCCAAACAGCAGTGTTCGCACTGTTGTGTTCCGGTTTGGGGATAAGACAGCCGGTGAAATGACTAGCATAGAGGCATTCCGTCTTAGTCCTCAGGGTTGGCAACGCATTTGCAGTCTTAGGATTGCATTGCAGTCTTGTGAATGCGAATGTCTATGGGTCACAGTTTCCACTTACCATCAGGTGGCCTGTGTGCTCGTTTGTCTTCTCAATGCCATAAAAAAAAAAATGCTGTCTGAACCGGCCCTTAGTAAAGTGAAATGAAATATCTACCAAATGCAAATGGTTTGTCTTTACATTAGTCTTCCCGGACGAGACGCAAGCGCAGCCGAGCGCAGCGAGTAATTTACGTTCGGCTCGCTCGGCGATCGCCGTAATTAGCCGAAGTGCCATCCATCACCGCGGCCGGCTCTCACACCGTTAGCGCTGCTTGTGGAGACAAGGGCGTTACCAGGGGGACCCTAGACTAACACCCGTATTTATAGTCAAGAATAGTAATTACTTGAGTATAAGTAATGACTAAAGTAACGATTTGTATATGACTTTTGACACTACTAATACTCAAGTAATTACTTTTCTTGACTATAAATACGGGTGCTAGAGTGTAGAGTAGGAAGCCCCGCCAGGAAGAGTGATGATGACTCGTAAAGTCAGTCTTCTGACCCGCCATGCAGCTCTGATTAAACAGGATATCAACAGTCAATATAATGACATCATTTATCGACAGTAGTAGGTACCTTGGCATACTATAGTATGTACTTTTAGGCATATAAAAAAATTAAAACAATCCAAACCACGTGACATTATTAAACAGACAATCAAAACTGTTTTATTGCACTTTGACGTATTAGTGTTCTGCTTCTATTGGCTGACGAACTATATCACGTGGTAGTTTTGTGGAATGAACAGATCTTAATGGAATTTGGCAAAGAGATGAGTACCTATCCTGGAAAGCTACATAAAAGACGAAGACATCCTTAAAAAAATCCCAGTTCCCGAGGGAATAGCGATAATTATCTCCGCGAGCAACAGCTAGTTCATTTCAAAGTTTTTTATTTAATTGATTACCTAGGGTGACGGAACCAGTATTGACAAGGACCAATGATGGACACTTGATTCTTATTTTACAGAAGATAAGGGTTAGGTTTTCATTTTGCTACAATCAATTTAGGACCGTATGAAATTTGAATTAAGAGTGAAGTATCCATTACTGGTGCTTGTCAGCTAAAAGCGTCCATCATTGGCCACCCTTGATATGCTATAACGGTGTAATAGCCGGCCGTGGCACATCTTTTCCAAGCCTCGATTTCGGCACATATCGGTTTATTGGATACAGGGAATGTGACAGACAGACGTGTCGACAATGTTCGAGTGATCAATATGTTGGTTGACAATGTTCCTTCGTTTTATTAGGGTTTCGAGGCCAAATGGCAAAAAACGGAACCCTTATGGATTCATCATGTCCGAAACTATAAGAACTACATACTGTTGAAACTTTGTAAGTAGATTGTATTCTGTGAACCGCATTAAGATTTTCACACATAAATAGAAAAAAAAAACAATAAATTTTGGAGGCCCATACTTACAACTGAAATTCAAATATTTTTTTATCAAACCCATGCGTTTGGGTTTTTATGGATAGGTCTTCAAAAATGATATTGAGGTTTCTAATATAAATTCGAAACCTCAATATCATAAATATAAGTGTCTTGAAGCAAATTTAACCAGTGTTGTTTCAAAGCAACCCGAAGTTGTAACGTTGCACGTACATGTTGTTATTACGTTATAATTATTTACATATAATCTGAATGTCATTACAATGAAATCGTACTTTTTTAAAATGTGTATTAAATTAATTGCATGTTCATATAATTTATAAATAAAATCTTATTATTATAATACATATTTTAATCTAAATTAACATCATTAACTTATACTAATTTAATATTAAAACTAATAAATAACTAAATGATAAAACAATAAACAATAGCAAACTTAAATTAAATATAAACTTAACACTTGATCGGCGCGACTGTACATGCGCGCGCATCTCAACAAGTTACCTGCGCGGCCCGTGGCCTGCGCCGCTGCGCCAGCGCTCAGACTGCGCCGACGCCTCTTTTGCGACGAACCTGTGCCGGTCGCGTTCACTAGCCCTGCTACGTGTCCTCTTACGCTACCGCACAGATAAAGGAAGCCATTTTAAAGCTCCATTTAAGTCGGATACTTCCAACGTCTTTGGAAGGGTTCACAACAAGTACTTACTAAGTTTAAGTGTCGTTTCTCACCCCAATAGGGTAAGTGTTGAACAAGTATTATTTGATTCCGTAGTGCTTAGTTTTAAGTTAGTGCTAATATAAAATCATAGGTATAGGTACATACTGTGCATAATGTTTAACTGCTTAAACATCTTCATTTGCAATCATTCTACTAAGCCATAATAATATAATTATAGTCACAGGCGTCACAGCTTTATATTTACTGGCGGTATGAATGTAATGTTTTTTTTTAAATAAATGTTACGTTTGTAAATATACATAATCATTTATACCAATTGTCTTATGCCTAGCTTGGAAATAATAAGCCATTCATCTAGAACATAATATCTTAGCTATGCTCATATTTTATTTGTGCCCTTTTTTATTTTGAAAAGTGCATGTCACTCTCTTTGCTCTTCCCGCTTTATTGCAATGCTCCGTTCTGAAAGTGAACACCCACACCATCTGCTTTCGGTTTCTCCTCTATGGATTAGGCTCATATCTTCAAGGGGTTCACGATCAGCGGAGACGACTCTGGTCACATTTCTCACTGTGGACATTTATTCACAGGGTGCTATACTACGGCTAGGAAAGCCGCACAAAATAACTAACGGCACCTGCCTTGCCACGTCACTGAGAGGTTCAGAGCACGACGACCACCATCTGCCACGGCGACTCCCGGACCTACCAACATCCGTCACGGCGGCCATTTTGTCGACCATCTCACCGCCGCCGTCCACGTCAGGGGAGTACCGATACACGGGACGAAATCAGACGGGCTTAATGTATCCCGACCCTTATTTATTAAAAAATAAAAAATTAATTATTGTTGATGACTTCGGTTGTATTTTTTATTTTATGAACCACATTCTGGGATCGAACGTCACACTGGCGCCTATAACGTGGTAAATGAAAGGTCTGATTTCGCTTCGCAGTAGTATAGTAGTTGGTGTTGGTTGTAATCTTTGTAAAAATTTTTTATTGTGAAACGTTTTTTTTTTCTCGCATTTTTATTTTATTTTTGGTTGCCGCAACTAAGGTGTACCTTTATGCCGTAATAATAGATAATAATCGATATATTAATTTCTGATTTATTAATTAATTTTAATAATTTTACGATTAATTAATTTAAAATATTACATTGTTTACATTTATTTGATCAATGCTAGTTTAAAATTTTAGAGCACTCTGTATCCGCAGTTGTTTACTTGCTAGGAAACCGGTACAGTCAAGTTACACAAGTGTTATAAAAATGTATCAAGTTATGTGATTTAATTGTTCTTTTAATTTTAACATTGGTACACATTAGTTGCAATTTTTTTTATCATTACAGCGCTTTTTACCATTTCATTTTGGTGTCTGTTTTTTTGCTGCTTATTAATATTTTAGTAATAGTCAACCATAACGTGTGTAGTTATTTGATTATGTAACAGAATGGAGTAACTTAATTATTGAGAACGTTCAACATTTCCCCAAATTGTGGTTTATTATTTTGTAATTTTGTGCATTTTAAGGACTTAATTTTTTTTTTTTTGAAAATGGATTTTCGCGTAAAATTTTTGTCACTACAAAAGACAGAGTTGGAGTACGAAGTTTTGATACGAGGCGCTAATCCCGCTGGAACTGTTCAGAAATTACGAGAGCAAATATCAAAATTAGGGCCACTGTTTCCTTCGGAAGATATTCTCGAGAGTTTATTGCCAGTTAGTGATGATTTAAAAGGAGTTAGCGACGTCATTACTAAACTCAAATCTTATTTAGATTCTCCGCTGGATAGAAACACCTTGCTGCGCGCTCAAAATCTTTTGAGTCACCTTTACCACCGACTTAATCGGATAATAAGTGACAGTTCTTCGCAACAGGCATTTGATGCATGTGTCGCCGAATTTAAAATTCTTTCCGAGCGCTTAAATTCCGTTAATGATAAAGGTACGGACCTTCTTGTCCCTACAAGTTCTTCAGAATCACAGCCACTGAGTTCTCCTTTAAACATTAATGTCACATGTGATCGCGGCGTAGCTGGTGAACTGACAAAGTTAAAATTTGACGGTAAATCGTGTGTCCGCGCGTTCATTCAGCGTATCTCTGAATTTAGCAAGGCTAGGAATATTACAGGAGCAAAGCTATTATCCTATTCGACCGAAATTTTTACCGGCGATGCGTTACACTGGTATCGTAGTAATCAGGATAGGGTGTCGGATTGGAATGATCTAGTCTCTTTACTTAAGGCAGATTTTGACCAAGCCGACTACGATTACCGGCTGCTATCTGAAATACGAGCTAGAACTCAGGGTGAAGCGGAAAATATCACCGTTTACGTTTCCGTCATGACAGGGCTGTTCTCTCGTTTGTCAAAGAGTTTATCAAACGAGGACAAGTTAGAGATATTGCTCCACAACATTCGGCCATGTTATGCTAGCACCTTGGCATCGGTTCCTCATATCACCGATTTGGATACTTTGCGTTCTCTTTGTCGGAACTACGAAAACATACAGGCACGTCTTGCTGGTTTTCGTGAACCACCTAAGAAAAATTCAGACACTATAGCCCCGGAATTTGCGTATGTCGGCCAGACACCAAATAAATCAAATTATTATACGAATAAATCAAATTATTATACAAATAATCAAGGCAACCAACAAAAATCATATAGCAATTATTACAATAAAAATAAAATGAATTTATACAATAACACTAATAATAATCAAGCAACTAATAAATCTAACAATAATAATAACTATGTACATGCGATGCAAACTTCAAATCAAAGACCTTTGTATTGCCCAAGGTGTCGTAATAACACACATAACTTGCGGCAATGCAAAGCTAATAAAGACAAGATAGTTTGTTTTTCCTGTGGTCATGAGGGTGTTAAAACGCCTGATTGCCCTAACTGCAGCAAAAATAAACCAAGTACTTCAAAAAACTAATTGGCCAGCAGAATTGTGATGAATACCAGCCAAATAATAAATTCGATAGCTCAGATTGGCAGAAATGGCTTGAAACAATTAATATTTATTTTAACTCTTATAAAATCAACACAATTCTGCAAAACCAACCATTAAATGATCCTAGGCCTTATGTTTCAGTGCAAATTAACAATTTAAAAATAGTTGGTCTTTTGGACTCAGGATCAGCAGTAACGATTATTGGAAATTCAACCTATAAATATTTACAACAGGAGGGTTTAAAATTATACACTAACCATAACATTACAGTGACAGCAGCTGGCGGTCAATTAATGTCCAGTATTGGGTACATGAATTTGCCAATCAATTTTGAAAATAGTTTTCATATATTGAGAACTTTTGTCGTTCCTGACGTCAATATCGACCTTGTGTTAGGAATAGACTTTTGGCACAAGTTTCATATTTTCCCCGATCACCTTAAAAGTATTACGTTTTCTAATACATTGATCGAGAATGCAGGCCTGGACATGAACACCACATCCTTTCTTCAAGCTTATGACCATCTTAGCATAACGCAAAAGTCAATAGCAGACAATATAATGTCTCAGTTTAAAGAGATCTCTGCCGAATGCAAGGGTTTAGGTGAGACACGTTTGCTCATTCACCGAATTGATACTGGAGACGCCGAGCCAGTACGTCAGCGCTACTACCGCATGTCTCCCGAAAAACAGCGCATTTTAACAGAGCAGGTTGACGAAATGCTCGGTCTTGATGTCGTGGAGCCGTGTGAGAGTGCTTGGTCCTCACCAGTTCTCATTGTAAATAAAAAGAACGGCCAGCCTCGGTTTTGCCTGGATAGCCGCAAATTAAACTCCATCACGAAACGCGACGCGTACAACCTGCCATACGTCTCAGAGATATTGGATAATCTTCGAGACGCTCGTTTTTTATCTAGCATCGATTTATCCAAGGCGTTCTGGCAGATTCCTATCGCAACCGAAGACCGTGACAAAACAGCTTTCTACGTGCCAGGCCGAGGCACGTTTAGGTTTAAACGCACTGCTTTCGGGTTGACAAATGCACCAGCCACGCAGCAGAGATTAGTGGACTTATTATTTCGGGAGTTCGACCTCAAAGTTTTCGCATACTTAGATGACATTATAATCATCTCGAATGATTTCGATTCCCATGTTTCCCTCTTACTGCGCGTGTTAGACAAGCTGAAGCAGGCCAACCTAACAGTGAACCTGGAAAAGTGTAGGTTTTTTCGAAGTCAGCTGAAGTATTTAGGGTACGTTGTTGATAGTTGTGGACTACGAACCGATCCGGAGAAGGTTCAAGCAATCCTCAATTACCCGACACCTACTTGTCGGAAGGATATTAAACGCTTTCTCGGGACAGCTACATGGTACCGTCGTTTCGTCCCCAACTTCAGCACTATAGCCGGACCCTTAAATAAGCTGACTTCGAAAAAAAAGGGTGGCCCACCGTTTGCTTGGACCCCCGAAGCCGACACTGCATTCCAGACGCTCAAGGAACGATTGGTTTCCGCTCCTGTCCTTTCTTGCCCTGACTAAGATAAGCCGTTTGAGGTGCACACCGATGCCAGTAACTACGGCGTGGGTGCAATGTTGACTCAGGTCGTAGACGGTAAGGAGCACCCAATCGCCTATATGAGCAAATCGTTGTCAGCGGCAGAAAGAAACTACAGTATCACTGAGCGTGAGACTTTAGCTGTAGTCATAGCCATAGAACACTGGAGGTGTTATTTAGAGAACGGGAAGCCATTCACTGTCTTTACCGATCACAGTGCATTGAAGTGGTTCCTGTCTCTAAAGAACCCTACGGGTAGGTTAGCTCGCTGGGGTGTACGGTTGTCCGCGTTTAATTTAGAATTTAAGCATCGACGTGGTGTAGACAACGTTATCCCAGATGCCTTGTCAAGGGCACTTCCTATTTCCGCCATTAATACCTCTGGGTATCACTTATCATCTACGGATTCGTGGTATAAAAATATATTTCAATCTTGTCGTACACAACCACAGTTTTTTCCAAATTTTATTATCAAGAATGATTCTTTATATAGGCTTACGAAAGATACAAATAATGAACTTACGACCGAATTTTCGTGGAAAGAGGTTATTCCGAGCGAATTACGCGAGCAAATTATAAATGAAAACCACTCTGAACCAACGGCTGGACATCTTGGTGTATTTAAAACTTATCGTCGTCTCACGCTTCGCTATTACTGGCCAAAGATGCACCAGGATGTCATAAAATTTGTAGGTTCTTGTAGTAAATGCCTGGCGTACAAGGCTCAAAATCACCAGACATTGGGTCAAATGGGTCGCCCCAAACAATGTTCAAGGCCCTTTCAAATGGTTTCAATCGACCTTATGGGCCCTCTGCCCATCACTCGTAAGCAAAATAGCTATATTTTTGTCGTGACCTGTTGTTTTTCTAAATTTTGCCTAGTTTTTCCCTTACGAACTGCTACCTCCAATACGGTCACGAAAATATTAGAGGATTCAGTGTTCCTTGTTCATGGCGTTCCCCAGACCGTATTTTTGGACAATGGCAGCCAGTTCGTAAGTAAAATCACAGAAGACCTTTTTAAGCGATACAATATCCCTAACATTTTTTTCACTCCAAAATATACACCCCAAATAAACACGGTCGAACGGTACAACAGAACAATTATAACTTGTATCTCGACGTTTGTGGATGACGATCACCGCTCATGGGATTTATACATCCCGAAGGTGCAGTTCGCCATTAACAATTCGGTCAGTGAGGCGACTGGTTACACACCCTCGTTCCTTGTATTCGGTAGAGAACTCATTTCTTGTGCTTCTCATTATTTAGATACTGACTTGGGCGATGAGGTTATTTTTATGCCTCGGGACATTTACGCCGAAAATTTGGGTTGTCTGTCGGAGATATTCAATACTGTTCAGTCCAGGCTATGGCACGCTCATGTCAAAAATACGTCCCATTACAACTTACGTCGCAAGTCCACTGAATTTAAAGTAGGCGACGTCGTAATGAAACGTACCTATATGTTAAGCGACAAGGATAAGTATTTTAGTAAGAAGTTGGCACCAAAGTTTATACAGTGTCGCATTATTGAGAAGAAATCCCCTTTAGTTTATGTTTTGGCGGATATGTCAGGGAAAAACTTAGGAACCTGGCACATCAAAGACTTAAAGTTATTAGGTCATAATAAGTAATTATTTTCAATTCATGTAAGTAACATTTACCCCTTTGCTGGTCACATAAATATGTCACCTATGTACTTACATTGCAATCGTATGGGTTCCTAGATCTTGAGTCTATAGGACTAGTAACCGTAATTAATGATAGGTGGCGACATCGGTTTTTAATATGTCCGTTGCTGCTATAATGAATGCGTGATGTATGGAAGATTGAATTATGAAAGTTAAATACGAGCGCGTATCTTACAAGTGCGGATTTTATTCCTGTAGGGCAATAAAATCCTTTCGTGGCGCGCGGGGTAATGTAACGTTGCACGTACATGTTGTTATTACGTTATAATTATTTACATATAATCTGAATGTCATTACAATGAAATCGTACTTTTTTAAAATGTGTATTAAATTAATTGCATGTTCATATAATTTATAAATAAAATCTTATTATTATAATACATATTTTAATCTAAATTAACATCATTAACTTATACTAATTTAATATTAAAACTAATAAATAACTAAATGATAAAACAATAAACAATAGCAAACTTAAATTAAATATAAACTTAACACTTGATCGGCGCGACTGTACATGCGCGCGCATCTCAACAAGTTACCTGCGCGGCCCGTGGCCTGCGCCGCTGCGCCAGCGCTCAGACTGCGCCGACGCCTCTTTTGCGACGAACCTGTGCCGGTCGCGTTCACTAGCCCTGCTACGTGTCCTCTTACGCTACCGCACAGATAAAGGAAGCCATTTTAAAGCTCCATTTAAGTCGGATACTTCCAACGTCTTTGGAAGGGTTCACAACAAGTACTTACTAAGTTTAAGTGTCGTTTCTCACCCCAATAGGGTAAGTGTTGAACAAGTATTATTTGATTCCGTAGTGCTTAGTTTTAAGTTAGTGCTAATATAAAATCATAGGTATAGGTACATACTGTGCATAATGTTTAACTGCTTAAACATCTTCATTTGCAATCATTCTACTAAGCCATAATAATATAATTATAGTCACAGGCGTCACAGCTTTATATTTACTGGCGGTATGAATGTAATGTTTTTTTTAAATAAATGTTACGTTTGTAAATATACATAATCATTTATACCAATTGTCTTATGCCTAGCTTGGAAATAATAAGCCATTCATCTAGAACATAATATCTTAGCTATGCTCATATTTTATTTGTGCCCTTTTTTATTTTGAAAAGTGCATGTCACTCTCTTTGCTCTTCCCGCTTTATTGCAATGCTCCGTTCTGAAAGTGAACACCCACACCATCTGCTTTCGGTTTCTCCTCTATGGATTAGGCTCATATCTTCAAGGGGTTCACGATCAGCGGAGACGACTCTGGTCACATTTCTCACTGTGGACATTTATTCACAGGGTGCTATACTACGGCTAGGAAAGCCGCACAAAATAACTAACGGCACCTGCCTTGCCACGTCACTGAGAGGTTCAGAGCACGACGACCACCATCTGCCACGGCGACTCCCGGACCTACCAACATCCGTCACGGCGGCCATTTTGTCGACCATCTCACCGCCGCCGTCCACGTCAGGGGAGTACCGATACACGGGACGAAATCAGACGGGCTTAATGTATCCCGACCCTTATTTATTAAAAAATAAATAATCTAATTATTGTTGATGACTTCGGTTGTATTTTTTATTTTATGAACCACATTCTGGGATCGAACGTCACAAAGTAAATTAATCTTATAACTGTGGTGGTGGAACTAGAAATGATGAATCAGCATTTCCATTTTTTTTAAAGTTGCCATGTCTCGTTTCTCGCGCAACTTTTACCTAACATCCTTTATCATACTTTGGACACTCCTGGGGTGTTATTCTCTCAAAAACAACGGACTGTCGGACGAACGAGCGAAATCGCAGTAGTCCCGTCAGAGCGAACAAAACACATTTTAGCGCGTGCAATTTCAATTAAGCAGCCATACGTTCGATCCATCGGCAGAAACCATGCTACTAAATTGAAAATGCACGCGTAAAAGGGCCCGGTCGGCACCCTTTGGGTACAGAACCCTTAACGAGCGTAATTTTGGATGATCTTTATAAAAATGTAATAGTTTAATACGCCAGCAAATTTTTTAATCTAATCTGCTATCGCCGCAGTCCTACTTACATATGAACATCTTAAACGTGAAACACATGAGAAAAGGCTCTTAAATCTATTATAATAAGACCAAACATCCGCTAACGTATAACATAGGTACGTTTTAAAAATATTACAAAGAAAAATGTATTTAAAGCTCGATAGAATAAGGTTAAAATTCAAAGTTGACTTTGAGTAATTTATTTTGCAAGCGAAAATAAATGTTTAAAAAGAATCGGGAAATATATGAACGCGGTAAAAGTGATACGAAATGGTAACGCTCCCGGTTTTCTTTTATATGAGAATGTTCTTTTTTTTTAAGCTGGCAACGTGTATATCATTTTACTCCGCCTTTAGATGGCTTTTAAGGGTAACTTTTAGAACACGACAATTAACTATAACATTTTATGCTTGCTTCTTATTGCTTCGATGGTTCGGTCATTTGGAAAGGATGGATGAAAGAAGATTGACGAAAGAGATATACAGATCGAAAGTGAGTGGAAGGGTTGAAACGGGCCGCCCGCGCCCTAGGCGTATTTTTTCGAGTCAAATCGGAGAAATACTGAAAAAGGGCCGAATCTTAAGTAACCGAAACCGACGTGCGTGCATGACTCGATGTATGTCAAATCAAATCAAATCAAATCATTTATTCTGTAAGTAGGCCCTGTAGGCACTTTTACAAGTCTGAGTCTACCAGCGCTTCCAAAGAGACCACTGTTGAGAAGAAGCGCCGCAAGAAACTCAACAGTAGGCCGTTTTTTCCTAATAAATCACTTATTACGATACTAAACTTAAGCTACATAATTTAAATGTCACAGGGATGTACAGGTACCAGTAGTATAATAGTTAAATATATCAAAATGTCGGATTAAAATAAATAATACAATTTCGGATATGTAAACAGGCTCCAAATGTCAAATTAAAATTAAGAATTAAATATAATTTAAAAAAAAACACAAAACAAGGGAGATGTAGAAAGTCTCCACGGTCAATTTTGGAGATGTAAAGAGTCTCCAGATGTCAAATTAAAATTAAATACAAATATAAAAAAAAAACACACACACACACAAAAAATAAAATAAGGGAGATGTAGAAAGTCTCCACGGTCAATAGGCTATTTGACAAGGTGAAAAAAAACGTAATAATTATGTATATTCATATAGATTATGAGTTTTAAAATCGATTTAAGGTATTCTTACTTAAAAAAAATGAATCTTTTATCCAAAAAACCACGATAAAACTTGATAATTTTTTATCTGTAGCCATTGTATCGAAAACGGCGCCGAATCCATGATGACGTCAAGGGTCGGTAAATATCACAGATTATAGGATGTCTGTATAGGTATTCTATATGACAGTTAGTTGACGTTTGTTAGTTTTCCTGGCTTTGCTAGCCAATGTCAGTTTGATTATGTATTGACCACTGACGTCACTGATTCCTGTGCGACGCCATCTTGCGTTTTGGCGGCATATTGTAAAAGTGATTTTTTTTTCCTTTTTTTAGAAGAAATACATAAAAGAATTTAAAATTACCACTTTTGGAGTACTCAATAAACACCAACAAATAATCTGAGATGGTTTTCAAAAACCTGTCAAATAGCCTATTATGGAGATGTAAAGAGTCTCCAGATGTCATATTAAAATAATAGGTAATCATACAGGGAGATGTATATAGTCTCCACGGTCATTAATAATTGTAATACAAAAAATATATATATATGTATATCAGTCCCAAGCATTGTCCTCATTCATATAATCTTTAATACTATAATAAGCTTTAGAAATTAGTTTACGTTTAACGTAACTCTTAAATTTATTTACTGATAAATGAGTAACACTACTTGGGAGCTTATTATAGAACCTTATACAATTACCCATGAAAGAGATTTTTATTTTGTGAAGCCGTGTAAAGGGCACTGCGAGCTTATGTTTATTTCTGGTATTAACATTATGTATGTCACAGTTCTTTCTAAAATTACTGATGTTCTTATGAACATGCATAATGTTTTCATAAATATATTGACTGTATACGGTTAATATATTCGTTTCTTTGAACTTATCTCTAAGCGAGTCTCTATGACCCATCTTGTAAACAGCACGAATAGCCCTCTTCTGTAGAACAAAGATGCTGTTTACGTCAGCACCACTACCCCATAGTAAAATACCATATGACATAATACTATGGAAGTAACTAAAATAAACTAATCGAGCGGTTTTCAAGTCTATTAGATTCCGAATTTTATTAACTGCAAAAGCTGCAGAACTTAGTCTATTCGCTAATTTATTTTATATATGAATGTGGAAGAAGCGAAAGAAATTTGTCAAGATCGTAGGAAATGGAAAGAAGTGGTCTCTGCCTACCCCTCTGGGAAACAGGCGTGATTTAATGTATGTATGTATGTATTTTACACTGCTAAGATCGTTTTCAATACGACGTACATTCACGTAGGTACAGTCAGCGTCATATAGTACGTAGCTGTCAAAATCCCCAAATAGTTGGAAACCTCCAGAATGCTCATTAACATCGACGCAGTCAAAGTGATCAAATTGTTCAGGTCATCCACAGTGCTCAAATATACCGGAGCACACACAAAGGCAAATACTTGATTACATTCAAGACGCCGCTCGTACCGTTAAAAGCCACACCGCCGCTGGTAGCTTACCATCCGAAGTAACCAAAAGTACGGAACACAACAGATTAGGAAAATGGACTTAATTACGTGCTTTATACGGTTTAATGGTCAAGTATTTTTAATGTAATCCGAGCAGTAGGTTGTCTGAACGGTAATAATAGTACATTGTGTATTAAGGGTGGTAAAGAAAGAATTTACAAACGAGAGTCTGTTAGAAGTTAGGCTTTAATAACTCGAGCTTTGTATTTCCTTTACCACCCGTGAAACATACAATGTTTTTCATCAAATTTGCGAGGAAATGAAATAAAATCAGACAAAAGATCATATTTTTAACTTATTAGCGGCAGGCTACATCATTGTCTGTGACTTTCCACATCCACAGATAATGTCAAACGTGTTCGGAGTCCGATTCTAGTGACAGTAGAGATCAATAGTTTATATGCGAGATTTTTAGAAAATTATATGCAACTGACATTTCATCTCTATGAAACTTCATATCGAATAGCACAAGAATTGAGGTCCTGACGTATTGTGATAAAAAAAAAAGCTATTACGCACGATAGGGCACTATATAAAGCTCAGTTTTCTAGTATGTTCCATACTCTTGGTTACTTCGGATGCTAAGCTACCAGCGGCGGTATGACCTGAACAATTTGATCACTTAAGCTACGGCGAAGTTAATGAGCATTCTGGATGCTTCCAACTATTTGGTAATCTTGACTGCTACGTACTATATGACGCTGACTGTACAGGAGGTATAGATAGCACAGAACATAAATTGAAGCGAGTCGGTTTACGAGCGCGCGGCGACGTCTAATGTGTATTTTAAGTGCTATATTCGTTGCATTACAGTTTATAGTGCACTAGCTGGGTAAATTGTCCATTTATTGAATTTAGAAAAGTGTTTTGGATGGGAAAAGTAATATTAAAACTTTGTTTAAATCTATACTATTCTTAAGGAAGAAGTCCATCGACGTTATCCTAAATTTTCCTAAAGGTAGCTTCAGAAAACAACGTGGTATCCACGTGGAGCGGGAGGCTACACCAAAGCTTATTAAATATTCGCAGGTACACAGATACCACTAGGTAAGACAACGCGCCAAGCCACAGCACGACTGACAGTTTACGTGTGTGCGTGTGTACGCACACAGACAGCTATTTTGCATGCTTCACTCAGGATTAGACGACGTTACGTCCGCATTTTTTTCGGTCCATTACTATTGGAAAATTGCATAATACTATTACTAGTAACCGAAACCGACGTGCGTGCATGACTTGATGTATGAATGTGGAAGAAGCGAAAGAGATTTGTCAGGATCGTAGCAGGTGGAAAGAAGTGGTCTCTGCCTACCCCCTCTGGGAAACAGGCGTGATTTAATGTATGTGTGTACTTAACAATATGTCTTTCTATTCATTTGAAGTTTCTTTTAATTCCTCTTTTGACCGAGAGAGTATAATGACCGTCCAAGTGGTATATTTATAAACTTAATTACATCCTACGGATTGATTCAAGCCTTCTACTCGTATTTTCCTATGTGACACAATATAGTTTTTTCCGGGTGTATGGTATTTCTGTTAATTCTGCCGCCATTAGTGACAAGTACGAGCTATCGTAAAGTTGACAATGCGACAAAGGCCAAAGGCAATACGTTTTTACCTTGTAGAATAGAGGCTCGGGTCCCGTTTCATAAAAGGTTGTAACTTGTAATACAAGTAGAAGTCTCTTTTTAATACATACTGTTGGAAATAAATAAACAAATAAATATCAGGGGATATTGTCACACTAATTGACCTAGTCCAACACTAAGCTCTAGGCTTGCAGTATGGGTACTAGACAACGATATAAATACTTAAATAGGGAATACACAAAATCCATGATACAGGAACAAATATTCGCCCTCACCACATAAATATCAGGGTAGTGATTCTCTCAACAACGACGGTCGGACGGACGGACGAGTGAATGTCAAAGCGGCGAGTTTAAGTAGTCCCGTCAGTGCGAACAAAACATATTTTAGCGCGTGCATTTTCAATTTAGTAGCATTGTTTCTGCCGATGGATCGAACGTATAAGGCTGCTTAAACGCGTTAAAATGTGTTTTGTTTGCTTTGAACTCGCCGCTGTGATTTCGCTCGTTCGTCCGCCCGTCCGTTGTTTTTGAAAGAATAACACCCCTGCCCTTATCGGGATTTGAACCCAGGACCACTAGCTTCGTAGGCAGGGCCACTACCAACTAGGCCAGCGCGTCGTCTAGTATTATTTTTATGCAATAGGCCCCCTGGCAGTGTTTCACTTTTATGACGTAGCTGTGCTGCAGTGGATGACTAAAGGGGAAGAGTAAGTCAATATATCTCATGAAGGGGGGAAAATCGAAGAATATCTGCCGGCATTCTTGGTTATGATTTATATGCTTATTGTTATTTGATTCAGATTGGTTTTTTATTGTCCTCGAGGAAAGAAATACATGCGTCTGAATACATTATCAAGGAGTCTCACACAAATTGACTTTAGGTGCTTTTCCACCGGCGTGTACGTGGCGCGAAATATGCCTACTATAACACCCCTCTTTTAATATATATTATAACACCCCTCTCGCGTTGGGGATTAAAACGCAGCCGTTTATTCTCTGTAAAGCTACACGTATTTCATACATGTAGAAAACCAAAAGCTTCCATAGTATCCATACAAAGTCTAACAAAAAAAAAGTTTTGAATACCCCACTGCAGTTTTCGCTATTGTCGTCGATATATGCTTAGCAAAAAGCAAGTTTTAAATAAACTCAGCGGCTGTTCGGATGTCGTCAATGTAATGTTATTGATTCAATACAATAATATGTATATTTATTTTAGACTCTGGGTCCATAAGAGTGTCATTAATACATTAATCTCAGAATCTAGGTTTAAGTTTTAAAAAAAACACACACAACTAAACAATAAATTCAAATTTAATTATAAGAAATTTATGATGTCAAATGATTTTAGATTTAAATCGTTACGTTGAATATGACAAATCTGTAAAGATGTATTTAGTTCATTTTGAAATATGACCATACTGTGGGTCAAATAATAGTAGATTGTATAACTAGGGTCAAAAATAAGCCAAAGTTCCCCGAGATGGTTATTTTCCCGAGCAAAGCGAGGGAAAATTGTGCGAGGGGTACCTAATATGGCTTTTAGACCCGAGTTATACACTCTACTTTTCACTTCGATTGTGAGAAAATAAAAGAATTATACAAAAGTCAAAAATTTATATTTTAAGAAAAATTAAATGTACAATTCGTACACTTTTTTATATTTATTGACGAAGCTTTTCCAGGCAAATTGAACGTGTGCTGATTGAAAGTTTTTTGGCCCTTTTCTCCATTATTGTATTCGGCGTAAGTTGCGATTCATTTTCATTTGACGACATCTTAAAATTAACAATGATTATCCACCCACAATGTATTCCGCGGCAAAATATTGTTTTAATTTGGCGGCGTGTTTTTTTTTAAACTACTTTGACACAGACACAAAATATAGACTAAACGGCGCTGACCGAGTGAGTATTTAGCGCTTTAAAGCGTAGCTCAAACGATTTATGATATTTTAGCAATTGTAAAATAGGTACTAAAAAACACCTAATGTTTTGAGAAATGAATTCTGTTACCTGATTGGTCGATTTTAATTCGTCGCTAGAAATCAATAATGCTGTAACCCTCAAAAATCAAATTTTACACTAGAGCCAAATTACTGAATTAATTTAAAAAAAAAAATCATAACTTCTAAACGGTAGAAGGTTTTTTGACCCCCTTTTGAAAAAATAATTAAAATAAATGCTTTTATTTAACTGAATACTCAAATTTGATCTAAACAAGGTTTAAAGGTACTTATTGACGGTTACAGCATTTTTTCATTTTTTTTTTACCCGAAAGAATGCTGTAACCTTTAAGAAAAATGTATGGTGGTGTTATTTAAAAACCAAATGAACAGGTGTTTTAAACTGCTGTAAATAAATCATAACCGTTTAAAACGTTTTTGGTCAAAAAACACTTACAATTCAAAAAAAATACGACTACGTCTTGCTGTAACAGGATTTTGGGAAAAAAAACAAGGTTTAATAAAATGTTGTACGTACAATATTAAGCTGTTTGGTAGGCGTTTAAAAGAAACACGTTTAATAAAACATACCTTTATTCAAGAAAATGTAATTCTTTAAAATAATTATAACTAACCAATGGAATTGCCAAAGAGTTTGACATTTTTGAGTATCGTTTTATTACACGATGACACGGGACACGATGACAGCCGTGTACTATTAATACTCTAGTTTGACTGAAAATTGTCATTCAATAAGTTATATTGATATACAATTCAAATAAATCAACTACGTGCTTAAATACCATGGCTTAACTCCTATTGATTTTAGTTACATTACTTCGTGGAAGAAAACCTACATTCAAAATGTAATTATTATTATAAAAAAAACTATTTTCTCATTTATAAATTATCAATTTGTTAAATAATACAAAATTTAGTCACGATCCCGCGAGTCCAATAATATGCACTGCACTTCAATCCGCTCTCTCCGACGCACACGCACTCACTAAAAACCGCCGTATGCCGCGTGCTCCCCAAGGTGAGGGAGGGGGGAAATGTCGTAACGCCATCCAGTGCTTGTGAAGTCGCGTCCTTTAAAATGTCATAACTGTTATGAAATAGGAAAAATAACACGTTTGAATTGCTGTATGTAGCTGTGCGACTTTAAATTAAACCCCAAAAAATGCTGTAAATAGCATGATTAAAAAAAATTGGAAAGCAAAAACGCTGTATAACGTTAAAAACAGGAAGTTTCTTACCTTGTTTTGCTGTAAGTCCAATATTGACAAAAAACACCGGATTTTAAGCGGGTTACGACACTTATTTCTTCTTCAATCATCCAAATATCACAAAAAACCTATGCTGTATAATTTTTATTTATCATCGTAGAAACACGAGGCCTAGACCAATCGACGCAGAAAAAAACATGCTATAAGAATATGCCAAAAAACGATTTTCGTACTTGGAGCGGGTTACAGCATTATTGCTTTCCAGCGACGATATAGCTTTATTATGGTTGGTTGATATCAAATACATATTTTTTTTTTAAAGATTTGAATTAGTTAACGAGTGTACTCGTACGTACCAAAAAGAACCTAACGTTCCGACTGACAGTCGATGTGTATTGTGATTGGTGGATTTAATTTGGTGAAGTATTTTGATTGGTCAAATTAAGATGTTTTGTAAATGTAAATCATTCTATTTTCAATTTCATATTTTCCCTAGTGAAAATATATATATTATATTTTCCCTCGGTTGTACATGTATCACTTGAGTCTCGCTTGATAAGTCTAATTTGACAAACTTTTTGAGCATGAGAAGTGAAAAAAAAATTAAGCCCCTTCTCATTACTTTAATGAACATAACCAAGAACAGATAAAAACGTTCAAGAAGAAAGTAGCCACGAAATGGTCCCAACTCAGCGTAACGTGACACATAATGTTAAAATCCATCGAGCTGCAGAGCGTGCCAAAGAAATAGACATACGTACATACTCTCAAAAAACATAATCCTGCTTGGAGACACAGTCGGTTAATACAATTCCCGATATGCAAAAACAATTCGCATATGGCACGCGAGTGTGTCATAAAGAAAGCCGATAGAATCTCATCGGTAATTCCGTGCGTGGTGAGGACCAGGCTACCATAAACAAGGGCGTATTAGTTTTGTTCAACTTCATGTCTTTGCATGATGGTAAACGTTCTGCTAAAAATAGTGGAGACATGCGGAGACGAGTATTCGAAGTGTACCGGAACTAAGAAGTTACTTGTTTTTGTTACAGTGAGTTTTACTTTTCCCCCCACACAAAAGAGGAATGTTATAAATTTTTCTCAAACATGCTCGGTAAGATCGGTTTTCTGATTGAAACACAAGGATGGAAAGTGCCTTATTTTACTCTTAGGAGTAAAAAAACCATATGAAAACACTTTCCGTCCATGTCCGTATTTTTCTTAAAAATGCTGTCAATTGCATACAAAATCAAAAAAAGGACCAAGACAAAAGTTCCAAACAGCCAAGGTAACTGCTCGCTTTTTTAGCACAGTGCGTGTGTTTCAAATGCCTATGGTTAGTATTTAAAAACAATTGACAGTCGGTAACATTCGTTCATTCTGCATATGTGAAACTATTGCTGTGCGAAATACTTACCAGAAAAAATGAGCTCAAGCGACGAAAGGGACGAAATAGGTACCATACCGCCTATATTAAAACCTGAACTGGCTCCTGGAAAAACTATAAAGTTTTTATTTACAAATTGCCCAAACATGACCAACATAAGTTTTAATGTGAATAGAGTTAAATTAATTGCTTTTTAAAAATGTATTTGTATTAGTTAGTTTCCGCGCCTAGGCAACAATGTACTATAATATAACGTCTGTGTGTTTTTCCGTAGACTCGTAGCTCCCAAACGGACGGACCGATTTAGTTACAGTCTTTTTAGAGTTCCAAAGTAAAACTTACAGTTTCGACATGTCCGTCTGCCTGTCTTTTTGTATTTCTCAGAAACTGTCCAAGTTACAAAACTGAAATTTTATAATATGGACCGCGCAGTGCCTATTGTGAAATAAATAAAAATGTTTAGTCGTGTGGTTGCCGGGTTAGAATAGTGCCACTCCAATCACTTCATGTGTTACCGTGGAAGTCGTAAGAGGCGACTAAGGGAATAAAGGCTTGTAGTGTTGTTAGGCGATGGGAATTATCCACAAGTTTTTAGAGTTGTTGGTAATTCTGTAGCTCTGCCTACCCCACTCTTGGGAATGAAGGCGTGAGTATATGTGTCTAAAAAATTTTTTTTACGATACCTCCCTTAAAATTGATCCCCAACAGGTATATAGGCTTACTAGCTTCTGCCCGCGACTACGTTCGCGTATTTTTTGACTATAGTTATTCCCTCGGGAAGTTTTTCCGGGATGAAAAGTTTCTTAATTAATCCAGGGTATAAGCTATGTCTATTCCAAATTTCATCCAAATCCGTGCAGCCGTTGCAGCGTGAAGAAGTAACAAACACACACACACACACAAACTTTCGCATTTATAATATTAGTAGGATTAAATTATCTACGCGTACAAAGTCACGGCTGTCCTCTAGTCTAATACGGATAGCGAGTAACGCCTTACTTCTTGTAATAAGTAAAAGTCACGAGTTATAACAAGGGATGAAATATCAAACTACGCAGGTTCCTTGCTAATTTTACCGAGTCATCGACATTATAGCATTTATATCAGCGCATAAAAGACGATAGCAATACCCTTGAGTGGATTAAATTTCAGAGGCAATCTAAAAGCATTACAACACCCTCTTTATGTCGGTTAAAAAGAAAGGCCAAGACAATGGGCCTAAACCGCTTTATTAGGTTTTGCTTTTTAAGCCCGGAGAGGAGTCGAGGGGTTCCCCATAAAGTTTGCTTCGTTTGCGGGCGGATAAAATAATTCATCTCCATTTTATGACCACTCAAAGACTAACCCTGTTTGTCCCTAGTACAAGTTATTTTTAAATCTATGTATGCAGTTTTTCTTATCACTAAAATCGATGACAGATCGTTGTATGTCTTACAGTTACGGACTTGCTCATACTGACCGATATAAATGTGCCACCCTGTACAGTCGACTTCATAAATATGTATACACTTTAGTACCTTTTGTCACTTTAATCGTTGTGAAAAATTATATGTGGCGGTTTAAACGTGACATTCAACAGACAAGGTACTAAAGTATATACATATTTATGAACCTGACTGTACAAAGATATTTGGCTGGACCTAACGTTGCTTAGCGCTAACGTTAACGTTTTTCGAAAACTGCCAAAATGGATGGAATCGACGTAGGCGCTCGACCACCTTACGTCAATCCTTTACATTTTTGATAACGATAGCAAAGTACTGGTAAGTTATACCGTTTCTTGATTTTAGTCCTTAAGAGGATTATGAAGCTAAAAACTTTCATTTAAAATGCGATAACGCTTCTCTCCCCTTCAACTTAGTCCATAATTCACAATTTTTGAATATCGATATCGATAATCGCGGCATCGACCCTATCTAGCTTTAAGAGCCGCCTCAAGCGCTGGCTTATTGAGCAGTTGTTCTACAGCTTCAACGAGTTCATGACGTTGAAGTAGTGTTCCAAAGGACTCGAGCCTTTTAGCTCTTTTTTTTACTGTTGGCTTCGATTTTAACGCCTAGAGGGCTGAAAGCCTATAAAGCTCTTTAGCCCCCAAGCCTTATTATATTTGGCAGCCTTGACTCTCGGAGCTCGTAACCTTAATAAAAGGCTATATTATATTTTTAGACTTAAAGTCCTTGTCAAAATATTGAGACTTAAAAATATTTTGGCCTCCAAGCTTCTTTAGGCTCGGAGGCTAAAATATTTTTAAATTTATAAAAATGTTTAATTCATATTTATGAGATTAATTATTTGTTGTATAGCGGCAACAGAAATACACAAATGATTTTTAAGAATATGTTACGTGATAAGCACATTCATTTTATTATAATCCAAAATGTTCACGGTATACGATTACGAGTTAAAGATTATATAAGGCTCAGCTCGGCTCAAGTCAGCGGCTACAACCTTATAAAAAAGCTAAAACCCTTCAAAACAGGCTATAGCCTTTTTTAAGACTAGGGCCTTTTTAAAATCATTAGCTCTTTGAAATCCATTCCATTAAGCCAGCTATAAAAAAACCTCCGGAGCTTTAAAATTCGGGCTAAAAAGGCTCGAGTCCTATGGAACACTACGTTGAAGTCGTAGTTTTAATTATGTTAAATTATTATTATTAACTCTTACATCCTTGTACCACATTTTTATTGACACTAATATTGGATTTACAAATAAATTATTTTGATTATGATTACGTTGTAGATATCATAAAAAACTATGTCTGTACGTTTTCCTTTCAAAAAAAATATTTCTTAGAATGAAACAAGTTTAAAAAAAAAACATAAAAGTACAGATCTAGTTGTTTATAACAACTACAACACATTAAAAAAGTCGTGGTAATCGGACTTGACTAATGCCCGGTTCCTATATTCAAGAAACGAATCGTTTTCCTTACGTCTCGTTAAAATTTGACATTTGCTACGTACAAAATGTGTCAAATTTTAACGAGACGGATTACGATTCGTTTCTTGAATATAGGAACCCGGCATAGGGGGTGAGAAACGTTATCGCCTGGAGCTAGGTAAGTTTGTATTGTTTTTTTTTTGACAGCTATAATATACGCGAGTTTAGAGGTCACAATCCTGTTAACTATGTACACGTTGTTTTAAAACCACCCTAATAACAAAGCCTACCTACGAAAGAACATAGCTCAACGCTAACGACTGTCTGTCGAAATTAACTACGAAATAGATCGATAACCGCGATAACTAACGCCACTGATGTGGCCGCAGCATTAGCTAACGCTGGGTAAAGCGGCGCAGGCACATGACGGACCCATAAACGGATGATGGACACGCTCCAAACCGGACCGGCCAATAAACGGGAACCCGGGCAGACCCGGACGAAATCTGGAGGCAGTAAAAATCCGCTGAACACGCCTAAAGCAATTTAGCGCGCTGGAGTACAGTCGGCGATAAAGCAAGGTTTTATTTTATGCGCCATGAACTGTTTGGTTAGGATTGGGCTTGCTTTTAGGTTGCTTTCGGATTTTGTTTAGTTAAAATTATAAAATTGTTAAATATGTTAAGTCAATAGCGATATCATGACGCACCGAATCTATTGTAGTAAATTGTAATTTTATTAATATGAATATTATATTTTAAATTAATTTACTTAATTGTTACGGGGTACCTACTGATTTGTATACTTATTAAGTAACTAGCGACACGCCCTCGTTTCGCTTCGGACATTGCCAAATTAAGGTTAAGTATGATAATATAATAATCATTATTGCAGGCTGCCGCTGAGGTGAATAATTTTGGTCAAATGTAGAAATTTTCAGAATATCAAGAGTTGCGAAGTTATACCGGACATGTTGCTCAGCGAGGAGCCTTTTCACCACCGTTATTGTGTAGGTAAGTGTTTGTTGTTTTTAATTTATTTGTGTTGTGACTGAATAAACTGTTACTTCCCTTCTTATCAGTTTTCAGGATACCCTAACCGCTTATTTATTAAGATTAAGGGCTGTATTAATAAACTAATCTCAACTCTAATGCTCGTCTCGAGATGTGTCAAAAATGACAGTGTTCTATGATTTGACGTTTACGTTACGTTACGATTACGTATCTTGTGACGGGCCTCTCAGCCAAGATGAGTTTATTAATACAGCCCTAAGTTTACTTAGACTTGTGTTTACTAAATACCGTATCGGTATATTATACCCAATTTGCTAAAAAGACTTTGCCAGAAACGGCGGCATTTAATACAGTTTTTATTTTACCTAATTTCTTATTTGTTTCGTATTCGTTTTGACAAAGATTACCAGTTTCCCGAGGTTAAAATATCGGCTCTGCGCAAGTTGCAGTCAGACTAACATATGAAGAGTTCCGTACCATTCTTGTAGGTACTGAACGGACGGACGGACGGTTGGTACCTTTGGGTACCGAACGCTCAAAGAGAAAGCCTCTCCTTTTACACCCTATGCTTTACTTTGGTAGGTACGCTTATTTAGAAACTCCTACATTACCTAAAAATCCTCCATCTTAGAGAGAATGTCAGACAAACGGACATCCACACACAACACCCGTTTTAGATGAAAAACTTAACAAAAATAGGTAATGCCGTCGTGAAAATTTCTCAACTCAATATTCAAAGTAAGTGTGATACTCGTCCCTTCAATAAATCAGCCATAATGCTTTAGGCTAAATTATAAATCAGAGAGCGGCGGCATAGTGCCGCATTCATCAAACTTAGTGTCCTCGGACGGACAGCGATAGGACCTCTTAGGAGGTTTTATGTGATTTGTAGAGCAAGCAATATTATTAAACGACTTGAATGGTTGTAAAACAACGATTTTTAGGGTTCTGTACCAAAATGGTAGAAAGGAACCCTTATGGTGAGACTTCGGTGTCTGTCTGTCTGGATTACAACAGCTGTTTTCCTCTGAAACTATAAAAACCGGGTTTTCAAAAAAAGTGTACATAGTTAAGGACTAAAATTAAGAAACGGTAACTTTAGACAGTTGAGTCATGAAAATTAATCATTCATTTATATTCTACCCCCATAAGCCAATGGGGGTATCTCAAATACAATAAGAAGCAGATTCAATCCTCACTCGTAAGTTATATTCTAAGGGTCGTATTAATAAATCTCTAATCCTCGTCTCGAGATGTGTCAAAAATGACAGTGTTCTATGGTTTGACGTTTATTTTGACGTATCTTGTGACGGACGGTTCAGCCAAGTTGAGTTTATTAATACGGGCCTAAGAGCCCATGACCTATTTACAGTGCGATAGCTCTGAGAAGGTTACTTCGGGTTTGTACTTGTCTCTCACTCGGTCTCATACGATCATATTAAGAGCGAGTGAGAGAGAAGTACAAACCCGAAGCACCTTCTCTAAGTGCTCACAGACTGTACTTCGATAAGACTACCGGGTTCGTGAGATATATACTTAGTTAGTCACATAATTAATGGCAGAACACGAACGGGATTCTGCAATGCCGAAAACTTGCGTCGCTATTGCCAAAAAAAACGATTTCTAGTACGTAAAGACCCAAGTTTCGTTTGTTTCTTGAAACGGGGGGGGGGGGGTAGGCTATACGATAATGATAATGCAGTGCTGCAAGCCAACCATCATTGGCCTTATCAGTGGCAGCAGCATGATGAAAGACGCATTGCACTTAGGTATCTACTATGATCGACGTCTAAAGTTGTCGATGAAATTTTTAAAATCAATCTGTCCTGTTGTCATCTTCAGGATAATTAGTTCAACCCGTAACCCGTAGTTAGTATCGTAAAACGGGGTAAATAGGGATTAAGGGGTAAGTACGGACACGTACCCCCGTGTGGTTGCCGGATTAGAATAGTGCCACTCCAAGTCTCTCCGTGGATGTCGTAAAAGCCGACTAAGGTAATAAAGGCGTGTAGTACTGTTAGGCGATGGGCTTGCAACCTGTCACTAGTACACTGGTAAACATCTTCGCCTAAGTGTGCAAAATGTGGTTACAGAATTATCAAAAAGTTTTTACAGTTGTTGGATATTCTGTAGCTCTGCCTACCCCACTGTGGGAATAAAGGCGTGAGTTTATGTATGTATGTATGTATGTACGGACACGACCTAAAATAAGTCATAACTTTTTACAAATAAGAACAAGTATTAAATGGGAAATAATGTTACATCTATTGGAAATAACTTCAGTCTTATAATTAGTAACATATGCTTTATTTTACGGTTGTGTCCCTACTTACCCCTTAACCCTTCGTATGCGGTAGGCAGAAAATTTGTTGACGGCTCAGTGCGGCAACGCGGTCACGTGACCAGTCACGTGACATCAAACCAACAAAAATAGCGGCCATACTGAATATTTTTATGTAAGGAGCAATTTTTGGTAAATTTGATTACTTTATTGGCTAACCTACAATAAACTTTAACCCTTAGGAAGCTTCACAATAAGGTTCAAATTAAATTCGGGAGGCACGCAAAGCATTTGGTGCAGATCTGCTCTCTAGCAGTTTGCGTATATGGAGCAGATCTGCTACTAAGCATACGAAAGGTTAATCTCTATTTACCCCGTTTTACGGTGTTAAGACTGCGCCGAGCGTACGCCGGATGTACAGTGGCGCCCTCATTACTTTTATTGTGTTTTCTAATAAAGTAAAGTACTTTCTTGAAATTGAACGCTAGGTTTTTGTACTACAAATGAAAGCACAACTTATAGGGTATATCACATAGTTTAATAACGATTCACCTGCGAGTTATCAACTCAGCGGAAAAAAGTGGCCACCTTTTCCCGTTAAGCTGACTACTCAAAGGGTAATTGTTATTAAAGTTTGTTACGTATCCCATAAATTGTGTTTTTACTTGCGCTACAAAAATGTATCGTCTGATTGCAAGGAAATTATTTAGTTAATTAGAAAACACAATAATAGTAATGAGGGCGCCACTGGACGCTCGACGTTTGCTCGGTGCAGTCATTTGACAGCACGTCGACAATGACGCCGACTTTCATATCGTAATCAATCAAGTAGTAAAGGTTAATTAATACGGACCTTAAATAATGTATACGTTAAAGTCAAACAAAACAGTCTGATTGGCTGTCGTCGTTTGGTTTGTTTACAATAAGTAAAGTGCATAAACAAATGTAGTAACGGATTTATTTCAGTTTTTAATACTTAGGACAGTTTTCGAATTTAGCTAAGAGGAAACAGGAGCCGGCAGAATAAAACAATATACAATAGTCAAAACAATATTTTATTTAATTTTACAATAAATCTTGCTCCTGAAACTTTGCATAGGTACAGTCACGAGATTTAATTTGGTATCCACCTTAGGACCAAAGTAAATCTGACATTCTACAACAATAAGGTTGAGTTTCCTGAAAGTTACAAATGATTTGACATCTCTAATGACATTGACGGCTTCAAGCATATTTTTCTTGAAATGGGTCCCAAATTAACGCTCGTAACCGTACGGCTTAAATTAACATTTTATCGATTTAAAACTAGTTAAAATTATATTTACGTAACCATTACGCTTTTGCATATGCATTTATGTAAGAACACTGGAAGGCAACGAAAACGCCTCATGACCCATTTTATTGTCCAGCTGTCCTAGTATGGCTGCGTCTATATCGCGTGTCACAGTTGATAAACCCATGTGTGGGTGCCATATTAGGCACCCTGGTGTGTACGAGAGAAAGGTATAACGAACTAGTCTAACTAAATATTAAATGCCTACTATTTACACTAAAAGAGGTAGTACAAAAATACTATACTTATTTGGATAAAATAAGGCAAACAAGGACTTTACTATGTACAGCGAACAAATTTTGGCATTTTGGAATCAGAATGACAATGCTTATCATTTTGGACCGAAAACATTAGAGGGGTTAAGTTTTACGTATGGATATGTGTATGTGTGTGTGTGTGTGTGTGCGTGTGTGTGTGCGTATGACATAGCTCCTAAATATGTCAACGTAATAGCCTAGTAGGTATGGGCAAATATTTGTGTTATGAGCACGAGTATTTGTTTCCGAGTTTAAGATGTTTTTTCTATGTAATATTAAGTATTTTTATCGCTGTCTAGTCCGTCCGTTGTATCGTTGTCATAGTACAGTCACGATCTTTAATTTGGTACCCACCTTACGTCCAAAGTCAATCTGACATTCTACAACAATAAGGTTGAGTTTCCTAAAAGTTACAAATGACTTGACATCTCTAATGACATTGACGACTTCAAGCATATTTTTCTTGAAATGGGTCCCAAATTAACGCTCGTGACCGTACAAGCCTAGAGCTAGAGCTATGTCAATCTGTGTAAGATTGTTCCCTGACACTATAATAATTACACTGCTTTTCATGCATCCGGGCGTAAGCTCGAGCCAATCTTAGAGCAGGTCACTCTACTAGGTGTTCGTGTGGTCACTCAGCGGCGGTTGACCGTGCGCTGCACGGCGGACATGCCGTCCACGAAGCGCGTGCGGAACAACACGTTGGCATTGTTGAACATGCCGTCTTTCAGGGACACGATAATAAACTGCAAAAAATAATAATTTAGAAACGGAAAATATTTTCTGGAGCTCACGCTCCCACTCAAACTTAGGTCTATACTTAATTTGTTTAGGTATTTTAATTGTCAATTCGTCAGCTAATACAAGCCGATTACTAGTGTGTTTCTATTTTCCAAACGATGGAATTTAATTTAGTTTAGGTAAGTGTTCGGTGCAAAGCACCTTACACGTGTACTTTAAGTAAAGTCGTAGTCAGCATTCTATCGGCGGCGCATCGACCGCCGACCTAGAGTAATTATCAGTTAGTGCATATTTCGGAACCGCCGCGACCGGGTGCATTCGATCATAACGTTTATAACGTTTTAACATTTCTTAAACATTTTTAACTAACATAGTGTCTAAAGACTCTTATAACAAGTAGAACTTTTAAGTCAATAAACAACAATTAAACTCCTCTCTTGTTTTAACATTCATCGCATCCAAACCCGAACATTGGTCCTTCGAACGAACAAAGGATCTTGCGCGTCATAGATCGTATCGTTGACAAGTGAGGTGCTTGAACTGGTGAACATTTAAGGGTGTGGATTGCAGTGACCACTAGAGAGGAACCAACAACATTTGGAAGTTTCAGTAGTGATCAAACGGAGCAGAACATACAAGTAAGATCATTCCTATTTTACTAACACAACATTGAAAATGGCAACAGTAGAACGTCAAGTGGAGATTCAGAACAACATCAAGTCGCTTCTTACCAACTTTAGAAAAGACAGCGCGGATAGGAAGAGCAAAGCTGAGTACTTTGTAACACGATCGGAAAAGCTAACTGGTTTATGGGGAGAATTTCAATACAATCATAACCAAATATGTAGAAGGGAAAGTCAGTCGCATGCATACTTTACCGAAGGTACGTTTGAGAAAACGAAAGAAACATATTTAATCTTGAACGCGGCCCTAAATGAAGGTTATCAAATACTAACTGCGGAGAAGATGTCGACCAAACATGAGGCGACCCCTTTTCCAAAGTCTGCTACGGAAGTTTTAACGAGTGATGATGAAGACCAAACAATGAGTGAAAACACTAAACAAGCAGTAGATGTTGCTGGGGACATTCAAAACAGGAGAGAAGAAAGGGGAACAACGAGCAAATATGATGACATGTTGCGGAAACAATTTGCTAACATTAAGGCTTTTGTAAGGACGGTCAATGCTATGGAGATAGAAACATTGACGGACAAATGGGAATTAGAGGACGCTCTCAAAACATTGCAGTCACGGTGGACAGTAATAGATTCCCTGCATTGGGGCATAGAGAGTGAAGCTGTCGACTTAGACTCTTCATATGAGAAAACATTCAACAATCACGAAAAAACATTTAACAGCATGAAAAAAGCCATTAACAAAAAGATTTGGTCAGTTGTACACAGGGAGAAAGCCACTCCTACTTTAGATATTCCTACTTTTCATGGAAATTATAACACCTGGGTTTGCTTCAAAGACTTGTTTGGAGAAGCAATTCATAACAACAACACACTTTCGAACGCCCAGAAAATGCAATTTTTGAAATCAAAGGTCAAAGGAGAAGCCGAAAGACTCATACAACATTTACCGATAAGTTCGGATAACTACACCGTTTCTTGGGAGATTTTAAACAACCGGTATAATAACAAAAAGTTGATTTTCACTTCTCACATAAACATGTTATTTGCATTACCTACTATGCAACAAAAATCTTTGATGCAAATGAAGAAAATGCATGACACTAGTACCGAATGCCTACATGCCATAAAAATCTAGGGGTTGATATAAGTACTCGGGACCCAATACTAGTACATAGTTTGTCTCAAAAACTAGACTCGGAAACAAACATGGACTATATAGAGTCACAAAAAAACCCCAGGGATTTACCTATTTTACAAGAATTTCTGGAGTTCATAGAAGGAAAGTTCACAAGTCTCGAATCATCTCGTCACAGGCAAGAGCCGGCCACCTCTAAAACTTACTCTCAGCAACTATCAACATCCAACATACGAAAAACATTTCAACCAAGTTACAATCATACCTATTCGAACATTAATTATCTAAACAATAATGGAGTCAACAAACATCAAAGTAACACAATGATTGCGAAAGCATTAGACGTGTCTAGTTTCACATGTCCGCTTTGTAAAAGCCGACACGGAATTTGTAATTGCCGCCAATTTTTGCAAATGCCCGTCGAAAAAAGATATCATGCGGTTAACAAACTTGCACTGTGTGTTAATTGTTTATTTAGTCATCACGGAAATTCCTGCAACTCAACAAAAACATGCCACAAATGTGCAGGACAACACAATACGCTGTTACACGAGGCATGTGTTAAAACAAATGCACAAGCATCGGCCTCTGCTTCATCAGCAATTGCAACATCGAAGAGGTCAAATGAACACGCGTCGCACATTTCGCAAGTTGCCTTAGAAAACTACTCGGAGATTCTATTGGCAACAGCCCTATTAAAAGTGGAAGCAGCTGACGGTACCACCCATGTTTTAAGAGCACTAATTGACCAGGGCTCTCAGATTTCGCTTATAACGGAGAAGGCCGCCCAAACACTTAAATTAAAGAGAGAAAACTGTAAAGGAGTCATTTATGGAGTAGGGCAAAGGGAGAACAGCTGTAAAGGAAAACTTAACATAACCTGTACGTCAATGTACAATGATTTTACTTTTAACTCAGAGGTTATTATGATGAATAATCTTATAAAATGTTTACCCAACAAAACATTCGCTAAGCCGTCTTGGCAAGTCATTCAAAACATAAACCTGGCCGACCCCGAGTTCTATGTAAGTCGCCCTGTAGATCTACTACTAGGAGCAGACATTTACACTAACATTTTACTAAGTGGGATGATTAAAGGAGAAGATAAGTTACAACCTATGGCACAACAAACATATCTTGGATGGTTGCTATGCGGAAACGCACAAACTTTCCATTGCAACGTAGTAATTAACAACCTAGAGGAGATCCAACAATTTTGGGAGGTAGAGGACATAACAGAGGAAGGAGAATTATCACAAGAAGATATGGAAAGCATCAAACATTACCAAAACAACACAGTTAGAATGACAGACGGAAGATACACAGTACGACTTCCCATGAAACCAAAATTCGAGGATAATCTCGGAGAATCCAAGAAGAAAGCCATAGCTCAACTTCGAAACATGGAAAGAAAACTTGAAAAACAAACAAATCTGGCACAAGCCTATCAAACGTTCATGAAAGAGTACAATGACCTTAACCATATGAAGCCTACCAAGAGCCATTTGAGCCCCGAGTGTTATTTACCACACCATGGAGTCGAACGCGTGGAGTCAACAACAACGAAATATAGGGTAGTATTCAATGCATCTGCAAAAACATCTTCAGGATACTCTCTAAATGATTTAATGTATACCGGGCCTAATCTACAACAAGACTTACAAACATTATTACTAAAATGGCGCCAATATGAATTTGCTTTCACCGCTGACATCGAGAAGATGTACAGGCAAATTTTGGTTAACGAAGACGATCAACCACTGCAAAAAATTATTTGGAGAGAGAACCCAGATCTGCCTCTTCAAACATTTCAACTCTCAACAGTTACATATGGGACCAAAGCAGCTCCATTTCTGGCCATGATGACACTGAAAAAGCTGGCCGCCGATGAACGTGAACATTTCCCTGAAGCATCCAAGGTGCTCGAGGAGTCCTTTTACATGGATGACTTAGTGCATGGAGTGCACTCGGTTCAACAAGGTAAACAATTGATCGCAGACTTAAACAATCTATTAACATCTGGAGGATTTCATTTGCGAAAATGGACTTCCAATAACGAAGAAATTTTAAAAAACATTAACACTAACCAGGAACATGAAAATATTATATTTAACTTTAAAACCGAGAACATATCAAAAACACTTGGTTTATGCTGGAACCCAAATAATGATACATTTACCTTTAAACATACCGCTACCAAACAATCATCAAGACCTACAAAGAGGCTACTGCTTTCGGAAATCTCTAAACTGTTTGACCCATTAGGCTGGCTTGCCCCATTAACTACAAAACTAAAAATACTATTTCAGAGAGTATGGAAAGAAAACACACAATGGGACGAGCAGGTTTCAGACAACATTTATAATGAATGGTACAAGGTACAAGCAGAAATTGACCAAATTAAAGAGTGCATAATACCGAGGTGGATATTAAGCAATAAGAATGATACAATTGAGTTACACGGATTCTGTGACGCTTCTCTTGAGTCGTACGCTTGTGTGGTTTACGCACGAATAAAAAACAAAACAAAGGTTGTACTTGTCTCGGCCAAGACTAAACTTGTACCTCACAAGAAAAAATTAACAATCCCGAGACTCGAAATTAGCGGAGCCCATTTGTTGGTAAAACTAATGAAAAAGATTAAACATTCTCTAACACAGTATGAAACATTGACCTTTGGCTGGACCGACTCGAAAATAGTTCTCGGATGGCTGCAAGGTCAACCCGGCCGTTGGAGACCATTTGTCGCTAATCGCGTGGAACAAATACAAGCAATCATGCCAGCAGAACAGTGGCAATACGTCAAAACATCAGAAAACCCAGCAGACGCGGCGAGTAGAGGTCTCACAGCATCACAGCTGAAAGAACATCCCTTATGGTGGACAGGACCATCATGGTTATCAACATTAAACTTAAAACCAGAAAACTTAACAAAACCAACATATGACACAACAGAAGAAGAGAAGAGAATGTATAACACGAACGCTGTTCAAAACTACGACACAAAACATAATATAATAAATTCTTTATTAGAAAAACATAGCTCAATTACGCAAGTGATACGAGCAATCGCATGGCTTTTGCGGGCATTGACACGAACAAAAGGCAAGCTACCGACGATTCTCACATTACAAGAGTTACAAAAAGCTAAATTGACAATAATAAAACACGTGCAAAAGAATGAGTTCACTGCTGACATAGAGTACTTGCGTAAACATGGCAAAGTCGAATCAAAAAGCAAACTTTTAGCTTTAAACCCATTCATTGACGAAAACCATATATTACGAGTAGGAGGCCGTTTAAGAGAAGCACACATACCATACGAAATGAAACACCCAAAAATCATACCAAAAGACTCGCGCTTAGCGACCCATCTCATCGAACAAGCTCATTTGCAAACATTCCATAGCGGCGCCCGACATACCGCAAACAAATTAAGAGAAGAATTTTGGATTGTGGGCGGAAATAACAGAGTAAAAAAGCAAGTAGCAAAGTGCGTGACCTGTAAAAAACTGGACGGAAAGAAACAGCAACAAGTAATGGGAGACCTACCGGCGGCCAGAGTCAATGAAGCCAGCCCTTTTTTTCAATCAGGAGTAGACTATACCGGTTTTGTTGATATCAAGGCCAACAAAGGACGCGGAAGTAAAATTATGAAAGGATACATAGCTATCTTCGTTTGTATGGTCACTAAAGCCGTACATCTGGAACTAGTAACAGAACTGACAAGCTCCGCATTCCTTGCTGCCCTGAGAAGAATGGCCGCCAGAAAAGGAACACCACGACACATTTATAGCGACAACGGGACGAATTTCGTTGGAGCCAACAGAATACTGCAAGAACAGTGGAAACAACTACTTCACGTTTTTAGTGACCGCTTTCTAAGAGAAGTCACGGAAATGAAAATTGAATGGCATTTTAATGCACCCTCGTGGCCGAGCGCTGGAGGCTTATGGGAGAGAGCAGTAAGAAGTCTCAAACACCACCTAAAGCGAGTAGTAGGAGAACAAAAGTTGACCTATGAGGAGTATTCCACTATCTTAGCGCAATTAGAGGCCTGCCTTAACTCGCGTCCACTTTGCCCCCTAACTGACAACATCGAGAATTTAGATGCTCTCACACCAGCACATTTTCTAACAGGAAGAGCCGGGGTCACAGTGATAGAAACAGAAGAAGATGCAAGAACGAGGTGGCACTTAACACACAAGATATTTGGACATATTTGGAAAAGGTGGAAAGCAGAGTATCTGAGCCAGCAAAGAGCAAGACAGAAATGGAAAATCCCACAACAGAACATTCAACAAGGAGATGTAGTAGTCATACACGAGGATAACCTGCCTGCGGGAAAATGGGCACTAGGTCGAGTTATCGATGTTCATCCGGGCCAAGACGGCTATGTTAGAGTCGTAACGCTTAAAACAAAAAATGGATTAATAAAGAGACCAGTAATTAAACTATCCGTTTTACCTTTAGAAAAAGAACAACAAAGTCAAGAACCAAGGACGGAAGACAAAAGTAAACTTAAAATAAACCAAACAAAAAACAACTCAAAAAGAGGATGCTTAACCACAGTTTTCATGATGTTTATTTACTTGTTTTCATTAATCACAGCAGGAGATTGCGAGATGGTCACCCCTGTTAAAAATGGGCAGGGCTTGTACTTCGACAAGGTGGGTAACATGAAGCTGATAAGAGACGAATGGAAGCTTATTGCATTCTACGATATGAAACCATTTTGGGAAGGCACAGCCGCATACGAAAATTATAATAACCAGCTCGAGAACATTTGTAAACAAGTAGTAACTCTGACTCACTGTGATGTCATCCTACTCCAACTTCACTACAGTTACGCCGAACTACAACATTATAATAAAATATTATTAAGTAATCAACTGAAACAAAAGACGCGCGTGCGGCGCGGCGTAGTAAACGGTGTCGGGTATCTAGCGAACGCCCTGTTCGGAGTATTAGATGATAAATTCGCCGAACAGTATCAAAAGGATATTACACTCCTCCGAGAAAACGAAAAACATTTAGGAGCATTGTGGAAAAACCAAACATCAATTGTAGAAGCTGAATATAACATGTTAAAAAGAACAGAAGAAACATTCCAAAAACAACATAACATAATAAAGGAACATTTGCAAAGTTTGGAAAGAGGTGTAAACATTATGCAAAAGGAACTATCTAACGCAGAAAGGATGGCTCAATTTACAGTTGTAGCCATGGTCGCTAACAACTTACTCAATCATTTAAGGGCGATTCAAGATACCTTAATAGAAACGATCACAAACATCTACAATGGAAAGATAAATCTGCACATCATTGATCCTCAGCAACTTCAACACGAACTTAACATTATATCTGGACATTTAGTAGCAGACGTGACCCTTCCTATTGATAACGTTCAAAGTGGGTTACAAAACATATACCATTTGTTGAAAATTAAAGCACGAATCACTGATAAATACATGATATTAGAGATCCGTATTCCCCTTATAAGCCGAGATAATTATGACCTTTACAATATTATTCCCATACCGTATACTTCTGAAGGAAACATGATGTCGATTGTCCCTATAGAAACACACGTAGCGATAAACCTACAAAAAGACGCATATTTACCTATACCAGAAAAACATTTGGAACACTGCATATTACGAGACTCCTTTACTTATATGTGTTTCTTGAAGACACCAGTTTATAAAATGAATAACGACAAGGATCTATGTCTCAGAGATGAAAATCAAGACTCTCAGTGTAAAACAAACAAAGCCGCATGTAAAAACAGGTGGATAAACTTGGCAACAACAAACCAGTATTTATATTTCTGCTGTAAGGAGTGTCAATTTCGAACATTATGCAAAGATCAAGTCACCGCAAAAACATTAACTGCAACCAACATAATTAATCTTGAAGAATACTGTGTAGTTAAGACCGATAACTTCACTATATACACCCACAAAAACATGCAGAGTAAAATAAGCTTATCCTTCGATATACAAACCCCCAAGATTGACCCCATAAATCACATCATAAACATAACCTTTCCAAGCTATGGTAGCAACGTACAAAGCAAACATGAAGCTAAAGAAATAACAAGACTAGGGGAAATCATTAAGTCCATGAAGGAAGAAGAGCCCCTCCTTCACGACTACTCAATACACGATGTGCATCACTACACAGCCATATATTCTCTGTGGGGCGTATGCATAATCGTTATATTAGTGTACCTATACCGGAGGACACGGTGTAATTGGAGACCTAGGACAGGTCCGACATCACCGGAAAATAGAGAAGATGACGCTGCCGATCCAGGGACGACAGGCGGATCGCAGCCTTGCCGTGAGGCTGACGCCCCGCGCACTCGAGGCCCCCGCGCCGCCAGCTCCGGCGACGACGCCGGTGAAAAGTGTAGTGCCAGTGCTAATGTGCGGGTAAAAGTGCGGGACTGTTTTGAAAACGAACCGAGTGCGTGTATTTCACAGAATAAGGGAAGTTCCCCAATTTTTAGAAAAATATCGTTTGATTAATGTCTAGGATAGTTTTTAATACTTAGTCTATGAAAACATTATTTAATCATCTTGTAACATTTTTTAAGTATCGTCATTTCATCTCATCGTTTGCCCCCGGCAAGATGTTCGGTGCAAAGCACCTTACACGTGTACTTTAAGTAAAGTCGTAGTCAGCATTCTATCGGCGGCGCATCGACCGCCGACCTAGAGTAATTATCAGTTAGTGCATATTTCGGAACCGCCGCGACCGGGTGCATTCGATCATAACGTTTATAACGTTTTAACATTTCTTAAATATTTTTAACTAACATAGTGTCTAAAGACTCTTATAACAAGTAGAACTTTTAAGTCAATAAACAACAATTAAACTCCTCTCTTGTTTTAACATTCATCGCATCCAAACCCGAACAGTAAGTGTAGAACAAACTAAATGTTAATATAAGTGATAGCTGTTGAGTAAGTGGATGTTATTCGTCGATATTCATAATAATAAATAAATAAAATGTCAAAATTTGAGAAAACCGTTTTGATTGGCTTTTTCAGAGCACATGTTTGATTTGTCCACGTTCACGCACGTTCATGTCAAACCCGCATTCGTGAGATAAAAGAACTGTAATCGTACTTGCATTATAGCTCAAGAAAAAGTTTAAAATTGGACGGAGTTCGAAGGGAAATTAAAAAAAAAAAACTTGCCAGAGCCATGGTACTAGAACTAGTGACAGGTCCAGCACCATGCCCAGCAGCATGGCCAGCGTTAGCGTCAAGCAAGAGCTATGGCTAGAGCTATCACCTGCGAGTGCGTGAAGTGCTCCTTGAGCATGTGTCCGATGTTCTGCGTGTGCGACAGGTCCAGCGCCGCGTCCACCTCGTCCAGGATGTACAGCGGCGCCGGCTTGAACAGCAGCATGGCCAGCACCAGCGACAGCGCCACCAGCGAGCGCTGCCCGCCCGAGAGCTCTCCGAGGGATTCCTTCCACGTGTTGTTGAAGCCGACTTTCACCTGAGGATTGACAAATCTTAAATTGCAAAAGTTTTCCACTTATTATCTTGCTTCTTCTCTTCATGAGCATAAAAAGGTAATCCAAGTCTTAAGACTGCGCCGAGCGTACGCCGGATGTACAGTGGCGCCCTCATTATTATTATTGTGTTTTCTAATAAACTAAAGTATTTTCTTGAAATTGGTCGGTAGGTGTTTGTACTACAAATGAAAACACAACTTATAGAGTATATCGCATAGTTTAATAACAATTCATCTTCGAGTTATCAACTTAACGGAAAAAAGTGGCCACCTTTTCCCGTTAAGCTGACTACTCAAAGGGTAATTGTTATTAAAGTTTGTTACGTATCCCATAAATTGTGTTTTTGCTTGCGCAACAAAAACGTATAGTCTGATTGCAAGGAAGTTCTATAGTTAATTAGAAAACACAATAATAGTAATGAGGGCGCCACTGGACGCTCGGCGTTTGCTCGGCGCAGACTTAACCCCTCGTATGCGGGAGCCGTTTCAGAATTTGACGGCTCAGTGCGGCGACACGATCACGTGACCGGTCAGGTGACATCAAATCCACAGGAATGGCGGCCGTATTGAATATTTTTATGTCAGGAGCCATTTTTTTTAAATTTCTATACTTTATTGGCTTAACCTACAAGCGATTTTAAACCTACGTTATTATGTATGAAGATTCAAAATAAAATGCGGGTAGGCACACAGGGGATTGGAACGGATCCGTGCTTACGCAGTGCATGAACTGGCACGGATACGTGTCTAAGCATATGAGGGGTAATGCTGTTTTTCCAATGTTTTCCACATGCTATTACTAATCTCCAGGGGCCCCAGCCAAGATGCATTACGCTAACTAACGTTTCTAATCGTTTCGTTTTTGAACCAATCGCGTCACTGATAGATGACGTGATACGAAGAGTCACGTGACATACCAGTGATGCGATTGGTTTAAAAACGAATCGAATAGAAACGCTAGTTAGCGTAATGCGTCTTGGCTGAGGCCTCAGGGTGGAGATTCATCACGTTCATCGCACTCGCCACGTCCAGCCATCACGTCCAGCACACTTGGCACGTACCTCCAGCCCGTCCAGCACGGACTGGCCCTGGGGCGGCAGCAGGCGCGCCTGCGCGCCGGGCAGCAGCGTGCTGAAGATGGAGCCGAAGTCGCGGTTGACCTGGTCGCAGGCCGTCACCAGCGTGCGCTTCTTCTTCTCGTCCAGCTCCGCCATCACCTGCACGAGCTTCGCGCGGTCCGCTTCCACTATTTGCTTCTTGCGGAGGACGTCTTGGTACTGGGAGAAAATGTTAATAAGGTTGTAATGAAATAGTTCATTGTGTATTAAGGGTGGTAAAGAAAGAATTACAAACGAGTCTGTTAGAATGTTAGAAAGCTATGACTCGAGCTTTGTATTTCTTTTACCACCCGTGTAACATACAATGTTTTTCATCACAATTGCGAGGAAATGAAATAAAATCAGACAAAAGATCATATTTTAAACTTATTAGCGGCATACTACATAATTGTCTGTGACTTACCACAGATAATGTCAAACGTGTTCGGAGTCCGATTCTAGTGACAGTCGAGATCAATTGTTTATATGCGAGATTTTTAGGAAAATGTATGCAACTGTCATTTCATCTCGAACGAAACTTCATATCGAATGGCACGAGAATTGAGGTCCTGACGTGTTGTGATAGTTTGAGTCCACGTATAATATTACAAAAAAGCTTTACGCACGATAGGGCGTAATGGTAAAAACGGGCATTATTTTGGATTTACGGTCGATTTTTCTACTATTTACGAGCAAGTGTGATGAAAAGAAACAAAACAGCTTATTCAGGTCAATGTAGCACGCGACCGAGTGACACATTATCAAATGGATTTGTCCGTTCAAAAACTACTGAATTTGACTGAGTGAGCCGTTGACGTCACATTGTGCGTTCGGTCACAAAACAAATAGGTACAGAAGTACAGTCAAGGAATTTGATTCACGTACCGTTTCGCTGATTTATTGCTTGAAAGATAGACATATCTTAAGGTTTATTTTCGCTTCAGCAAGCTAAAGTGTTTTGCATAATTAAAATGACGCATGTTCGGGTGAAAGATCTGCAAACTTTAACCTTAGATATGCATCACTAGATATATTTCACGTTCTCAATCTGTCTACTCTGAATAAGAACCTATTTGTAGTTTCATATTTTAAATAGAAAAAAAAAAACTTCGGAGACATCAAATTGGTGACATAGTCAAATTTAAATGTCAAACTTTGAAAATGCATCGAGTAAACTATGCAGAACGAAGAAGCCAAATAATTACATTGCATGAGCAGGGACGCAGCATTCACGATATAGCTCGGTCATTAAATATATCCCGAACAACTGTAAGACTATGGATCACTCGATACGGAGAAGAAGGCCATACAGAAGACCGCCGCCGTTTTAACCACGGTTCACAGCGACTAACGGCTGAACAAATTATGGAGATTCGGCAACGTTATGAAGAACATCCTTTCACGCCAACTAGATATTTTGCTGATCGGTTTGACATTGGCTTACGCACAGTTCGAAATTATCTGCACGGTATCGGTATTCACCATAGGCGATACGCGAAAAAAGTCGCATTGACTGAAGCAAACAAAACTGCAAGAGCTAATTTTGCACGCAGATACCAAAATTTTGACTGGAGCACTGTGATATTCACAGATGAAAAAACCTTTCGTTCTTCCCAAGACGGACGTTTGAGTTTATGGAGATATGACAGGACGCGGTATGCAGAAGAACATGTTGTCCCAAACCGAGCTTCAGGCCGTATAAGTGTAAATATGTGGGGGTGGATATCTTCTGCGGGTGTCGGCGAGCTTGCCCAGTTGCCTTCGCGAGCTAAAGCTATAGATTATGTAGAGGCAATGGATACAATCATGGTTCCTACTGTGCGATGCGTTTATCCACAGGAAGAAGTTCCGAATATACACTTCGTTCACGATAATTGTCCAACTCATAAGGCAAGGGTCACCAAAAATTGGTTTCGCCAACATCCCGACATAATTGAAATTCCTTGGCCCAGTAAATCTCCCGATTTAAATCCCATCGAAAATATATGGGGCATCATGGTGCAGAGGTGGGAAAATGGGCAAGAAAGAACGAAACAAGCCTTGGAAGAACATTGTCACGAAGTATGGGAATCGTTGCGTCATTCAGACATTTGTAGTAAGATAGTAGAATCGATGCCGGCCCGCCTCCTAGCTGTGTCTGAAAGTGGAGGTGCTTATACTAGATATTAAACGTTATGAATAAAAAATCTGATTTTTACTATATAGCCTATAGCTTTTTAGTATTATTGGTCATTAAATATTTATTAAGTTGTCAAACGTCAATTTATTACGAGAAAGTTCTGAGGCTAGTCCAAAATTGTTGACGTTGTTATACAGCAAACGTCGAGGGACTGTCAAGTGATAAGAGCTACCGTAACGTTGACAATACGACAACATGTCAGAAGCGTTACCTAGGGTAGAAGCTAATATTGTGAAATCACCCATAGCAACAGCCAATAACGTTCGTCATGGTTAACCTATTTATCCGTTGCTGGTCGGCTATATTCGATTGTGGTAAGAAAGAAATGCTACTACTGTCTTTGTCATATGCCATGCAAAATTTTCGAAAGATGTCACACTGTGACGTGAGCTCGGAAAAGCTCGGTAAATAAACATGTCATACTGCGGCACAAACGTCATGTTAGCGTTGCAAAGAAAGATAACCCTTAGTATCATCGATTGTCATCAGCAATTTAGACTTAAGATGGTACGCGAATCAAATTCCTTGACTGTACATTTACATAAAAGTGGCGCTCGAGCAACGCACACATAGACACTGCTCACGGAGAAGTTATCTCGGACCGGTTGGGACCAGTACGAGCGCGAGTGCCATCCGCTTGAGACACGCGTCTGTGAACTTTTTTGTGCAATAATGGAGCAACAAAAAAAAGTTCAACTGTTCAGTGTACTTGTATTTCGATGGTTCGTTTTAACGTTACACAGAACTGTTAGGTAGGTAGGTAAGCAAGCGCCCGCTCGGGCCCCCGAAGAATATATCATAGATCGATTTATATAAGGTAATAGTTTCCTGTTTTTGAATCAGTATCGAAATTACTTAATTAGTGTAAGGTAAATTCACGCCACCTTAAGAAAACATGTTTTTTGTTTGTGTAGATATTGTGTAGTTTTTAGTGTCATTTGATAGGGATCTAAAACGGATAGGACAATGGAAATTGTTTAACTAGCGTAACCCGTTTAGAAGTTATTAGGAATTTTCGATATTATCTGTGACAAATTTGTAATATAACATAACATTATAATAGGGTATTTGACAAGAGTAAAATTAAATTGGTTTTTCATTAATAACAGATAAACATTATAAAATACTAGGAAAACATCAATCTTATATTTTAGTTTGCTATTTTAAGATTTTTAAACTCATAAAATCCAACAATAAGGACGCTGTTTGATTGTGACGTCACAAGATAGTAATGCCTATAAATTCCATAGTAACGGAGCGTTTTTGATGTTTCATAAAAAGAAGCCGATTTGACTTTTGTCAAATACCGTATTACAATATTTTAGTTATTATATTATTAACTAGCGACCCGCCCTCGCTTCGCTTCGGTTTATATGAGTTTTCTGTAACACCTGTGCATAAAATAAAAAAAAAATTATACATATAAACCTTCCTCTTGAATCACTCTATCTATTAAAAAAAACCGCTTCAAAATCCGTTGCGTAGTTTTAAAGATCTAAGCATACATAGGGACAGACCGCGGGAAGCAATTTTATACTATGTAGTGATTTATATTTCCATTCTTCCCATTTCATCCTCAACAATAAATCAAACAACTAGATACGATTGCCCCACTACTACGATATTTTTTTGTGCATAAGCTATAGTTGCCAGCCCTAGAGTTGGTATGAAAAGTGAAGTACATACAAGTGATTGGCTTCTGTACCTATTTATTCTGTAGTTCGGTCGGCGATGCTCGTTACAGCACAGGTTATAGTATAAACTCTATCGTGCATCGTGTATAGGCGTATAGTACTGTTAGGCGATGGGCTTGCAACCTGTCACTAATGCACTGGTAAACATCTTAGCCTAAAAGTGCAAAATGTGGTTACAAAATTATTAACAAGTTTTTAGAGTTGTTGGTAATTCTGTAGCTCTGTCTACCCCACTCTGGGAATAAAGGCGTGAGTTTATGTATGTGTATGTATGTATGTATGTATGTCTATCGTGCAAAATAACGACATGAACAATAGGGTATTTGACAAGAGTGAAATTAAATTAGTTTTTCATGAACAACAGATAAACATTTTAAAAATACTAGGAAAACATCAATCTTTTATTTGTTTGCTATTTTAAGATTTTTAAATTCATAAAATTCAACAATAAGGGCACTATTTGATTGTGACATCACAAGCTAGTAATTAGAGATGGGCCGACTAGTCGCCGACTAGTCGGGAACGCCGACTATTCGGCACCATTTGTAGTCGGCTATTAGTCGGCGACTAGTCGGCAAAAAGTGCCGAATATTCGGCACTTATTTGCCTAGGAAAATATAGGAAGAAATTAAACCATTTTGTAAGAAACTTATTTTACATTTAAGTTTTTAATGCAGAGGATGAATAAGTTATAGTTTGTACTATGTTGCGTTATTTATTTTATTAGTTCTTCTTACTTTTCTACTTTTAATTAACATTATTAACGTCACGAAGCACACCGGCGAAATGATAACGAAAACAAAACTGGTCAAAACATGACCGCGAGACGAATGACGCGAGAAAACGAAGCGACACGAACGTTTCCGATTGCACTCGAACTTAGCTAAAAACCTACGATCGGCATTGCCGACTAGTCGGCCGATTAATCGGCAATTCAAGAACCGACTAGTCGGCCGACTGGCTAGTCGGCAAAATCCCTAATCGGCCCATCTCTACTAGTAATCCCTATAAATTCCATAGTAACGGAGCGTTTTTGATGTTTCATAAAAAGAAGCTGATTTGACTTTTGTCAAATAGCGTATTGTGATCCCAGCAGTCACCTGTTCCTCCTCCTTGCCGAGCAGCGTGTGCGCGCCGCGCGTTGAGCCCGCGCGCGAGGCGCTCCTTGCGCTCGCGCAGCTGGCCGAGCCGCGCGCCCGCCACGTGCCTGCCGCCGCCGAAGTACTATTGTGATCCCCAGCAGTCACCTGTTCCTCCTCCTTGCCGAGCAGCGTGTGCGCGCGCGCGTTGAGCCCGCGCGCGGAGGCGCTCCTTGCGCTCGCGCAGCTGGCCGAGCCGCGCGCCCGCCACGTGCGCCCTGCCGCGCGCCGAAGTCGTACAGCCCGCCGCCGCGCCGAAGTACTGCCGCTCGCCCGCCACCCACGCGTGCTCGCGCTCCAGCCCCGAGATCTGACACAACGCACTCAACAGGTTCAACACTATCACAACACAAGGAGGCTTGCCGGGTGCCGG